>JAJJMC010015431.1:3517908-3571919 GCA_023531435.1 Papaver californicum | reverse complement strand
TTCTAAAAATCATCATCATTTGTTGTTTACAACTCATACATAGAACATGCTGAAACCTATGAAAATATAAATCTTTACAAAAAACATGCACAGAATAAGCTGAAACCTATTGGGGTTTCAGCCCCAAATTCATGTTCTAAAAACAGAAATATTGTTTGCTGTAAATCTGTAAAGAATAGTATGAAACATGTTGGTGTTCCATCGAAATACACAGTGAACAATTCATCTAAATAAACATTTTCTAAACATGTTTGCACAAACATGTTTGAAACAGATCTACGTAGAATTGGCTGAAACCTACGAAACCTAGATGAAAATCCATGAAACCTTATGATTAAACAAGTTTTCTCAATAAAACAGTAGAATATGATTATAATCACAGAATATGATGAAAATTTCAATTTACCTTTCTTTGTTTCTTGTTTTTTAACTAGTATATTGTTTGTTTTTTTCATCTGCTTCTCCTGTTTCTTCACCATTTTTAACGAGTTTTCTCTATTTTGTTTTTGTTTTTAAACTCTCACAGAACCAATTGCTACTTCACACTCGAATGCTAATTCACAGAATGTTGATTATGAACAATCGTATTAGAATCAGTTGCTACTTCACAGAATGTTGATGATGATTTTATGAAGGGATGATGGAGTTTTTATGAACTTTTCAGCCTTCTTTCTTACCTTTTCTTTAGCTAAACGATCTGATTTTATTAAAGAGAGATTTGATGAGGTAATAATTGCAACTTCATTAACTATAACAGATTTAATGGTGGAGACAGTGGAGAAATGGTGAAGAAGAAGATGGGTTTCAATCGTGAGTTCGTGGGTTCGTGAGAACAGATTTTGTAAAATGGGTTTCGTGAGTTAATGGGCTGGTGGTTGTGTGTGGTTTGTTTTTGGGTTGATTTAAAGAAGGGTAACTTGGACAGATTTTGTAAAATGGGTTTTTTGTGTGAATTTTGTTTTGTTGGGCTTAATCCACTTGGATAGTGACACCCTTGGGGTTCTAACTCGTGGGATGTTAAAAAATACATTTTATAATTTCAAGTTATTGTTTATGGGAGAGGTTTCTTTATATAATATATATAGATTGCATGAGGGTATTTTGGACATTTAAAACACATATTATAAAGTCTGCATTGTCATGGACCTGAACAAAGTTTTGGGTTAAAAATTGAATTCTTTTAAATAGGATCGCATGTTAATAATTATTTAGTGGACAAATTTATCATTAAGAAAAAGATTAGATGAGAATTACTCCGACTAAAAATAATTTTTTTTATAAATATAGTCCATATTTTTGTTAACCGTAATCTATATTATATATAATCCATAAGTTTTTTCGTTTATTGATGATAGTTCAAATCATAACCTAAAAATTATTTACTAACTTAGTGGAGATTTATAACTAGGTAGGTGAGTTGAATTTAGATATAACCGACCCATTTTAAACAAAACCTAAATATTTTCTCCCTTCTTCTTCCTCTGATTATAAACCCTAAATTTTATTTTTCAAAAGTTTGAAAAAATCATACTACCTAATCATCTTAAAAGTTTAATCAATACATTATGAGACCAACTAAATAAAAAAATATGAAAAAAAGTGTTCCAAGAACAAGCAGTTAACAAAAGGGAATATATTGATAGAATTGAGTTCTACATTATGCTGCAAACGATTTTAATCAATGTAAATTGATTTGAGAAGAATGAATTGTGATCTGATTACAGGTGACAGTTGAGCATATACACTCGGTTGTTCTCAACTCACATGTGTGCCCTGCACACTTACAACATTCACACAAACTCTCAAATCTCATGTGTGCACTGCACACTTACATGTTAATACCCTCCCTCAAGCTTAAGGTGGCTTGAAGGACAACTTGAGATTGCCTTACAACATTCACATAACACACTCATTATATGACACATGTGACTGCATCTTATTTAGTTTTACTCCCCATCTCTTCGAAGACGATATACCCACAGTAGAAGCTTGAAACCAAATAGGCACCACTATGCAGAGCCAAACCTGTAGCTGAACTGCCTAATGTAAACTGATAGCGGGACAAGGAATAGAGGAGAACAAAACCATTCCACCATTTGTATATGTGATGACCAAGTACAACCAACTGAAGCATACAACCAACAAGGGAATAACGAGCTTCAAAGCCCTCAAATTAGATCCAAATCCATCTTCTACCACAGTTCATACACTAACAGGACAAATGAGCACCAACATTGGAGAATCACATCAAATTAAACACACTAATCACTAACTTGGAAGCATCTAGAAAATCACATAACCAGTGTACAAGATTACCCAAATCTTGTAAAAAATGCCATTATAGAACATTACCTATCCTCACATCCATGGAAACTTGCAAAGTTCGAAGAACTGATTTTAGCAGTATAACATAACCTCCATAGTAAATGACATACAAGATTATGAAGTAAGCTTCAATGTCAACAGTTGTACTCATGAAATATTGGTTTGTCTACTGAGTCTCGGATACTAGCGGTAAAAGTTTGATAAGCAACTGATAAAACTGAACAAATTGAAGGATGAAAATACTCTTTTGAACTACTGGTCATGATGTAGTACTAGTTTGAACACTATTGCTCAAAATTTTGTTGGACTAATTGCAAGATAGTAAATCCAAGCATTCAAAGAAGATAATAGACTGCTGAACTGCACTTTCTTGGATAATAAATGCAAAGTTTGAGAAACAAGAACTGTTATAACACTGAACAAAACTAAAGAATCCAGAAGTAAAAATTGAAGATGTAAAATACCTCTCTTTAATCAATTACCAGTGCTGAATCAAATAACGGCTTCTAGTAAATCTTCAAATGCAAGAACCGTAATTCAATTAATTTGCAATTGAACTTAAACTGTTACCAAGAATCACCATTACGATCTGTACTGAAAGATGAAGTAGATTTATCCCCAAATTTGATTTCCACAATCACCACCGTGGATACGCAGAATCTCTCTATGACCAATTTCTATTCAAAATATATCTTCAACAAACTCTGGAAACAGATGTAAACCAGGAGGAAGATAAACGAATCGAAAGGCATTTGAACAAAAAAAAACAACAAGGATTCAAAGGAAAAAGAGAGTAACAGATAAAGAATCACAGTTCACATTCACACTTGAATGTAAACTCATCAAGAGAACTTCAATTTGTACTTATATAACTCACCAAATTCAATCACATAACATCATCTGCAGCTTCATCATTAAACTCGCAAGCCAACTCACTCATGACCTCTCACATGATGAGGATTGTACAAAGCTAACATCAATGCGATGAACTAAATATAAGTTGTTTAAGCACATGTTGTGCAACAAACATTCACCTCACACACTCATCAATGTACATCTGTGATTTAAGAAGAGATTTTCTTCACTATCAAATGAAACAAAATTAAACTTCTCTCTAACTAACAACTGTAGAAGAAATAGGCATGCTCAGATCTAATAGCTCCAGGTATCAATACTAGTAGGACTCGATGAAAGAACTAGTTGAAAAACAGAAACTAGTTATGATGAAAACTGCTTTTGAAGATGAAATTGAATATTGTTGAGATAGTGATGTAGACACTGAACACATGAAATCAAGTATGAAGTAAGCAACAGATTAAGATGGAGATTACCAGCAGAGATTCAATTTTAACAGTTGAGGTTGAAGAATCAAGAGCCATACCAAAAATCAGAAGAAATCCATGAATCCAAGAGCACAAGTGAGAAAATCAAATTTCATATCTAAGAATCATGCTTAATTCCTTTGAAGACGTTGCAGTAGAACATCAGGATCAAATCTAACTTCTCAGCAATGTATGGAACAAATCTTCACATACAGGAAACCTTATCAAACTTCAATGTAGAACATTAGGAATGAAAACTAATCTCATAAACAAAAACCTAATTGTGAAAACTGAAAACCCAATAGATGAAATAGAGGATTAGTTGAAGATGAAATAGCTTTTGAATATGAAGAAGAGTTGAAGAAACAGCAGAAGAATTAAGATCGATACCCTCAGAAATTAAAATCTCTGAGACTGATGCTTTGATACCATGATAGAATTGAGTTCTATATTATGCTGCAAACGGTTTTAATCAATGTAAATTGATTTGAGAAGAATGAATTGTTGATCTGATTACAGATGACAGTTGAGCATATATACTCGGTTGTTCTCAACTCACATGTGTGCCATGCACACTTACAACATTCACACAAACTCTCAACTCACATGTGTGCACTGCACACTTACATGTTAATATATATCCCCTATTTTCCATATTTAATCTTCATAGTTCAAAAAGACGCCAAGTACTCAGTGTATTGGTTTAACAGAGACTAAAATCAGGTATCTTGACGTGTAGCCATCAACAACACCGAATATCCATCATAATCAATATGTTCCCTTGTCAAGTTTGTTATCTTTACCTGTTCCGTCTCACCAGATTGAGTTACAATATGGCGTTCACATTCACATGTAGTCTGAGCTATCTCTTTCTTATTTGCCATGAATATGTTGAATTATGAACAAATGGGCCTTGATTCAGAACACACTAATTTGGGCAAAGTGGATGTTGCGACTCTTATCATTGATGCTAATGGAAGGAAAACAAGGGAGCATGCACACCTCATCAAAAAATTTGGGGTCGATCAAGCTATCGATAATATAGATATAAGAATTTTTTTACTTTTCAATGGCTTTGGTATTTAAATTTTTTTAGTGAACACTGAGTCACTGATTCACCGACTTAGTGTCTCACATATTCAGTGACTCACTAACCTAGTTTATGGACTATGAATGATAATAGAAATATCAAATTTAAAATTATATTCAAAATATACTAACCAAAATCAAATGGATTATAGTTGATAAAAATATGAACTATATTTAAGAGAAGCTAAAAATAAACTCAATGGTGTTTCGAGCTTTTTTAATTTGATATCCCTTTATATACAACACTATATAAATCATCAAAAACCAACAAATACTCAAACAATCAAAGTTAATCGGATTGAGACTTGTGTAAGTGAAGTGATCCATGCTATCCAAACAATAAAGCATAGATTACTAATCAAACAATATCCGAGAATCATGAAGCTCTTCCGATAAAATTCACCAAAGTCAATGGCAATTAGGACTGTTAATGGGTCTAATTCTTCTTGGATACCATAGGACCTAGAACCAGACTCGTTTAAAAAAGTCAGGTCTGGTTCCTAACTGTTTTGGATCCGGGTCTTAACTTGATGGACGCGGAATTAAACTAGATGAAAAAAGACGGGTACTCATCGGGTCCGGATATTCATTGGGTCTTTGTAAAACAAGCATACTCCTTTTAAAAATTGTTAATTTTCTTTATATATTCCTTTTAAAAATTATTAATCTTCTTTATTTTGGTCTGAATCTAATATATTTTCGCATATTATTTTTAATCCTTTATAATTGATCTAATTGATTATCAAACTTATAACAAAATGGGATGCGATAAAAATTTAAAGGCAAAATTAGATAATTTTTTTATAATATTTATTAAAAAATATATTAAAAAAAGAGAGCAAATATTCGGATATCGAATACCCATCGGATATCTGTCGGGTAGAACCGATAAGGACCCGAAAGTTTATCGGTTTCGAAAAGGTTTACACATCGAGTACCATACTTGTTAATGGGTCAAATATTAGGATCCGGACCTCAATCATCCAATCCCGATTCGATTTCGGGTAATCAGATACCCAAAGTCAATCCTAACAGAAACTGCTAAATAAGAAAATTTGTAATGGAAAATAAAATCAGAACTGATAGATTGAAGAATACAACTCGATTCACATGTTTAGGAGATAAAGAGAAGAAACAAAATATATGATTCTCCAGCATAAAAGATGTCAACATCTATGAGACGGTAAGTTTTGAATTCGATGCCGACATCATTTTAACGATGAGATTCCCCTTCCATCGACTAAATATATTATATTGTATGCTTCAAAAAAGAAAGAACAAAAAAATTAAATATTCTTTCCGTTTCTGGAAAAGTGTTATTATCATTTTTTGATTTTAGCCTAAAAAAATACCAATTTAAAAAAGTGATAATAACTCTTTTCCTGCAACGAAGGTAGTATATCGTAAAGGTAAAACGGACTACCATTATCACTTCTCTTACATGGTTTCCTATTAGAGGTCACTTAATTCATGTAGTAGCTGTAGGTCTTAGGGGTCATCTAATCCATGTTGAACATGCCATTCCTAATTAATGATAGTGATATAATGCAAAATTTCCTTGATATCCCAAATTCCAGGGGTGGTTAGTAATTTGGAATTCGGTAAACGCATGAAACGACAAAGATATAAGTATTATTCGGATTCGTAAAAATTAAATTCGATCAAAAATTCGGTTGATAGTTCATGATTTGGTACTAATTCGGAATGGCATATGTACGTGTACAATTCGTTTTATATATATGAATCCGGCGTATAAAATTCAGCGTATATAATACATGAAAATAGATTTTTTTTAAGTATATTTATAATAATTTTATGATGAAAATTTACTATATATTTATAATTTATGCAATAATAACAATAAACAACGATGTGGTACAGTGGTTTGTATTTTTTCTACTAGGTTAGTAGTCATGCTGGCAGAAATAAATAGATTAAGGTTAGACAGTTAAGTGCGCGAATTGAGTAGTACGCAATTTAGTTCGGTCCGAATTATTCGGCAAATTACTGACTAGGCCAGGGACAATGTCAATTTCTTGATTACCTAACTAGTGTCTTATTTGTGATTTTTATTGTTTACTCTTAACGATCCTAGAAGCAACTCCAACTGTAGTTTGACATCGAACACAATTATTTAGAAGATCAGATCAGCTCAGCTCAGGAACTAGAATTCTTAATCTAGAACCAATTGAGAATCCACCTCTAGCTAAATGGTCCTAATTGCTTCAATGTTTTCTTAACTCAAGATGAAACAGTTTTATTCATCAAAGAAATACATAAATTGACAGAGGGTTGTCCTACTCATAATCCGTTACTAGTTGAAAGAAATTAATTTTCACAAGATGGACAGGTACAATTGTTTACATCCATTTAGATCGACTCTTCAAGCATCCGTGGAAATATTATTTTTTCATAACATATAAGAGTATAGATTCTTATTTATCATAAATTCATCTTCAATAGTTGGATCTTATAAATTAGGAGGGATGAGTTATAAATATGAAGGTGTTAAAGAAAGTCTTAACTACACCTTCGGTTTTACCTCTACATAATAATTTTTATTAAATTTTTTTGGTTAATAATTTTTTTTTTGATCGACCAAGAGGAGATTCATTGAAAAAGAGGAGGTACTTAAGGGGGGTACCTCAACCCAATGAACACAAACAAAAACTAAGAGGAACAAAGAAAGAGCAAAAACAAGAAACCAAAAAACAAAAGACAACCATCAATGCGGCCGAAATAATGAGTCCCAAAGAGCTATAACCATATTGGCGGTTAGACCTAGCATTTTTGTGTTCGATTCGGCCCAAAAGAAAGCTTGAATTTTAATGCTTCTAATTATACTTTCCAATCTTTTCCTTTTGTTTGCGAATACTCTTGCATTGCGCTCCCTCCAAATACTCCACCAAATAGCAACCGGGATGTTGTTCCAAATTCGACTAAGACGATCGTCACCCCAATTGAGTTTCCAAGAATTTACGTTTATAGATACATTGGAGTTATAACTCCAATTACTTCTCGACCCTTCACTAAAGTAATCCCAAATCCTTCGGATCCTCCAACAATCATAGAAGAGATGCTCACTTGTCTCGTCATTTTCGCCACAAAAGCAACAAAGGCTAGAGACCTCCATGCCCCTTCTTATAAGCTTGTCTTTTGTCATTACCCTATCATGAACAAGAATCCAAACAAAAAAATTGATTTTGCATGGGTAATTACGGCTCCACACAACATCTATAGTGAAAGTTGGCATTGCTTGTTCCTCTCCGATCTTCATGCCATCTTTAACCGTATATTGACCATTGATATTTCCGTCCCAAACACGGCTATCCGAAACACCTTCTTGAAAAGAGAACGAAGATAGAATATTTGAAATGCTTGAAACTTCATTTGAGATGGTTTGAGAATACCTTTGTCTAGCCATAAATTTCCAACTTATCTCGCCGTCTACTACATCGAACATACGTGCTACCACAAGCTCCTTGGTCCTTGAGAATTCATAAGCCGATGGAAACATATCATACAGTTTTCCATCCTAATCCTAACATATTCCCAAAATCTAGTTTCCTCACCCGCGCCAACCTTGAATTTGATATGTTTATTGAAATCTTTTAGCTCTTTATAGACGTTATACCAAAGGCTACCTCCTTTTGAACCTTTAGGTTGGAGAGTTTCCCAACCGTTTGATGTTTCACCAAATTTTTCAACTATAATCTTCCTCCACAAAGCATCTTTCTCTAATCCAAACCGCCACCACCACTTTTTTAACAAAGCCGAGTTCACTAGTTTCGATCTTCTAATACCAAGACCTCCTTTTTCTTTTGATTTTGATACCGTAGTCCAACCAACATTGTGAATTATTTTAGTGTTATAATCATCATCCCATAAAAAGTTCCTCACCACCTTATCCATTTTCTTAGTTATGGCACAAGGAGCAAGAAAAAGAGAAAGGTAGTAAATTGGTAAACTCCCTAGAATGCTTTTGGCAAGAATTAACTTACCCGCTTTTGATATTGCTTTTCCATTCCAAAGAGTAATCCTTTTCGCACAAATATCGAGTGTTTTCTCCCATTTTTGAGATCCTCCTACTTTGCCACCTAACGGAAGACCAAGGTATATACTAGGAAAGCTTTAGAATTTGCAACCCAACAAGTTTGCATAATTTTCAATGCTCTCTTCCACCGCTACTCCGTACAAGCTACTCTTAGAAAAATTAATCTTCAAACCCGATGTTAGCTCAAAACAAAGGAGAAGATAACGGAGGGTAGCTACTTGATCCTCCTTCGCATCGAGAAAGACAATAGTATCATCGGCGAATTGCAAATGATTAACTTTTGTTCCTCCTTCCTTAACCGAAAAACCCGAAATTTGATCCAATTCTTGAGCTTTGCTCAACATACAACTTAAGACTTCACCCATAATTGTGAAGAGAAAGGGAGATAGAGGATCTCCTTGCCGAAGACCATTTTCGCTACCAAAATAGCCATAGGACGATCCATTGACAAGAACCGAGAATTTAGAGAAAGTTAAACAATTTCTAATCCAAGCCCTCCAAACACCACCAAAACCCATTTTAAAAAGGACTTCGTTGAGAAATTTCTAATTTACGTTATCAAAGGCCTTCTCAAAATCTATCTTGTAAACCAAACCCGGTAGTTTTTGACGGAGTCTAGAATCCACACATTCGTTTGCTATCAACACTTCATCAAGGATTTATCTACCTTTAATAAAGCTAGATTGGGACGAGGAGATTAGAGAAGGGAGATATACCTTAAGACGATCCTCCAAACACTTAAAGATGATTTTGTATACACTCCCAATAAGACTAATAGGTCGAAAGTCTTTAACTTCCTCAAAGTTCACTTTCTTTGGAATGAGAGCGATGAAATTGTTTTTTAAGGACGAGTGGAGAACATTGAGGTCATGGAATTCCTTAAAAACCTTCATCAAATCTTCTTTAATAAATTCCCAACAAACAATAAAGAACTTCATAGGATAACCATCCGTACCCGGTGCACGGTCGATTCTCAAGCTTTTAATTGCGGTTTTCACTTCCTCTTCACTAAAAGACCTTTCCAACCATAAACAAGCTTTCTCATCAATCTTCTTAAGACACATGTTTTTGATTCTAGGACGAAAGTTAGAAGTCTCCTTAAAAGCGAGCTCAAAATGATTTGCAATGCCCAACTTAATTTCCTCTTTGTTGCCGGTCCACCTACCATTAATGCGAAGATTGATGATATTGTTTGATGCTCTATGACCCTTCATAATTCTATGAAAAAACCTTGTGTTGCGATCCCAATCTCTAAAGTATCTAATTCTAGATTTTTGTCTCAACATTACGCTTTGACGCCTATGGGCCAACTCAAAATCCACCTTAGCCGTTACTAGCAAGTCTTCTTCATCTACGGTGAGACCCCTCCCATCATCTAGATCATCCAACTCTTTCATCTTGGTAAGCGCCATATCGATGGCCTTATTAATGCACCCAAAAACTTCTTTGTTCCATACCTTCAAATTCTCCTTTAGAGCGTTTAGCTTTTTTGCAAAACATTCGCCGGCCTTACCTACAAAGGAAAAAGACTCCCACCAATCTTTCGTTAAGGGAATAATGTTAGTGTCTTCAAGCCAAGATAATTGAAAACGAAAGGGGCAAGCACCCCAATCCGAGTCCAATGAACCTATCTCGATAGGGAAGTGATCCGAGAAAGGTCTTGCATGACGCTTGATAGAAATATTTGGGAAGTGCATTTCCCAATCCGAAGAGACGAGAAAACGGTCAATCTTACTCTTCTTATTTGGCGGTTCCCCAAGTATACTTAGCACCGGAGAGAGGAACGTCCACAAGGTCAAGATCATTACAAAGGTCGTTAAAAAGTTTCATAGAGTTTGATATTCTACGACATCCCCTTCTCTCCTCCATAAATCTAATCTCATTGAAGTCCCCACCAAAACACAAAGGTATTCCATCCCAATAACCATGTAAAGTAGCTATTTCCAAGCGAAATTTTTTCTTTTCGTTCACATTGCAAGGACCGTAAACACCGACTAAGACCCAACGAAAATTATCCGCCAGATTGCGGCAAGAAATACTTAATGAAAAAGTACCTTCGAGAAAATCTTCCACTTTGACCAAATCCGAATTCCAAATTATCAAAATACCTCCCGATCTTCCATATAAATTAAACGGTTAAGATTTTATCACATAAGATACTCTAAGATTTAAATCATATATTATTGGAGATGATTTATTAGCTACAAGGTTCTATAATTAATACACAAGGAAACTCCACTAAATAAAGGTCTTTATAAGACTTTCATCTATGATTTTTCACACCTACGTTGGAGATACTCTTATGGATCTTTCCGAGCTCTTTCCAACTCTCAATCCATGTCAACTTGGGAACCTACTAGCTGTACTGGCTATCTTCTATTCTTGTATGTAAAGAAGGTCAGGTACATGCCAAGGGAACGTTAAAATGTGTGGTTGTTTAGTCGATTTTACACTTTAAAAGAAACAAGGGATGAACAATAAAGTAGGTGTTAATTTTAACCTGGAATATGCCAAGGGAACGTTAAAATGTGTGGCTGTTTATTCGATCTTATACTTTAAAAGAAACAAGGGATGAACGGTGAAGCAGGTGTCAATTTTAACCTGGAAATGATCGTGGCCTTCGGATGGGCTTACCAAAAAAAGTGAACTGTCGGATGTTAAACAACTGATGGTTAACCAAACAGCCACGATTCATTTGATTCACTGGGCAGCCACAATTTATATAAATTTTGATATTTATAGGCGTTGTAAATGGTTGTACTGAAACAAGTGTTGCTGAATCTTTTAACATGTTTATTATAACATGTTATATGGCTTGTGGCTATCGAGATTATTATAACAAAAGAGTTTAATTTTCTACATTTTTTTTTAAATATATATTTAACATGTTTATTTGATTGATTGATTGGTTAACAGATGGTCTCATTACCATTTATATTTAGGATCCCGTCCCCTTTTATGTAACTCTAAAGCTTAAATCAGTAAATGGAGATTGAAAAATCACTGACACACTCGTTAAACCATATGATGGCTTGTAATGGAGGTCATCATTGTCCATGAGTAAAAGAATATCGTCTTATATATATTCAGACAGATCTGGATCCATACGATTGTGTGGACTACTACTCTGAGCTTTTTGGTTAACACTCAGTTACCCCTATTGATCTCAACGCCTGAGACCAAATAGAGCTTCTCCAGACTTCTTCCGAGGAAGACGCCTCAGATTTGGTGAAACCAATTACGAACGACGAAATCGCCCATGCTCTCTCGACTATAAATTCGGACAAGGCCCCATGGACGGATGGGTTCTCCTCCTACTTCTTCAAATACTGCTGGAGGATAATATGAACAGATTTTATTAAAGCAGTCAAGAGTTGTTTCTCCAGTGCTAAGCTTCTGGGAGAGGTAAATGCTATTCTCCTGTCTCTAATTCCTAAGTTATCTAACGCCTCTTCTCTAAATGATTTCATACCTATAGCCTGTCGTAATGTCATGTATAAGTGCATAGCAAAAATCCTAGTTACCATTCTAAAACATGTTGTGAAGAAGGTGGTCATTCCTTGTCAATCGGCATTCACATCTGGGAGATCCATACATGATAACACCACGCTGGCTCACGAGTTGCTAAGGAACTATCATAGGGATAATGGCAATCCAAGATGTGCAATGAAGATAGATTTAAGGAAAGCTTATGACTGTATAAGGTGGGATGCCCTCCTCATAACCCTTCAGAAGTTCAAAATTCCAAAGAAGTTCATAGACTGGATCAGTATGTGCATCACCACCCCAATGTTCTCTATCATGGTTAATGGCTTATCCCACGGCTACATAGAAGGGAAAAGAGGTATTCATCAAGGATGACCCCTATCTCCTTATCTTTTCGTAATGCTTATGGAAGTCTTCAACTCTCTTATGCTCAAACAAGTTGATAGGTACAAAGGCAGAAGAAACAACATATGGTGAGGAGAACAGAGCCACGACCTGTGTTCTACACATGAAAGGTACAAAGGCAGTAGGCACTACCAGGAAGCTTTCATTTACCACATATGGTGCGAGAGAAACAAAAGAATCTTTACCCAAAAGTATCTTTCTACTGACCAGATCTTCTACAGAATTGTGGAGGAAGTAAAGCTCAAGATGGCCTCTAGCTCGTGCAACATGCCAGATAATAATGAAAATAGAGCCTTATCCTCCACGTGGAACTTAAACTCAGGTTTCACGAACACTAGTTACATTACTTGCTCTTGGACCAAGTCAGATGCAGGGGAAGTAGCTATTAACACTGATGGATCTCTTAAAGATGTTTCTGCCGGGTTTGGGGCCATTATCAGAGACGAGAATGGAGGTCCGTTGGATGCAGTTGCTGGGAGCACAAGACCCCGGGATATAACACTTCATGAACTCCAAGGTGTGGAAGTTGGCTCAAGATTGCTGCTAACAAACGCTATCCTAGAATCTCTATCAGAACAGACTCAATGAATGTCACCAACCTCCTCTTGAATGAGTCTTCCAAGGCCCCGTGGTACTTTCATTTCGTCTGGGAATCGATTAAACGTCTTATGACCAAGTTCTCAACTTGTAAGGTCCAACACACCTTCATAGAAGCTAATAGAGCAGCCGATCTGCTTGCCAGACTGCAGCCGGATGGAGATTTCGTGGTCCTTGATCCAAGCTCTCTTGCCAAGGATATAAAGAAAATAGTGACTGAAGATTCCGATGGAAAAGTTTACTCCCACAAAATCATAAACAGCACAGGGACTCCTGCTTGATCTCAGTAGTTGGCTCCCTCCCTTCTAGGGTTCCTCATCATTTTTATTTTTTCCTTATTCTTTGTTTCTTGTATGTTGGGGTCTCCTTAACTCCCTCTCCTTTCAAAAAAAAATAAAAATAAAATAGATGCGGTTAGAGGGATTATAAAGGTGGGGTCTTTGGTGAAATATATTTTATGATAGCTATGTGGGTTTCAATTTGGATAGCTTCGCCCTTTTTTTTGTACCTTAGTTAGGCTACCATGTGGATCTTTGTACCACGGAACATCGATTGCACTTTGAGAACTCTTATCTTTTCTTTTTCTATCGGGATGAAAATGAGATCAGAGTTTGTTCTCGAATTATTGTAGCTATGCGAGTAACAAGTATCATCGAACAAATTCCAACAAACTATATCCTGGGTTGAGTTTGTAGGAGTATGTCTTTCTCGTTCTCCGTGATATTGTTTGGCCTCAAGGCTCGAACTACAAACTTGATGAGATTTTTCTGGTCTAGGGTTAGCGTCAAATATCATGTTTTCTTATGGTTGGCGTGTACCATGAGCGTCGGCTTACCGTCAACAATCTACATCTTAGTCCTTTTTTTCCTTCTTTTCAGCCTTTTGCTGCCGTTAGGGTTCTCGAAGTTAGTAAATTTGTGTGATCCGTTCTATCCGTCTATATCATCCGAATGGACCAAACCCGTTCGTGTTATCTATACGTTTGGAACTTCGATTTAATTCTATAAATTTCCAACCTAAAACGAATTATACGCGTATTTACGATTTACCTAACTATATTTTACCATGCCATCACCAAATTACCATTCTCCATCATATTTTTGACATTTAAAATCTTATGTAAACCAAATCTAAGCTCTACACCACCCACTTACACGTTATTTGTTGATTATACTGCACATTTCATATGAATAGTTCAATTAAATCATAACATCATAGTACCTAAGACGAGCTTATGTTAAAAGTGATTTTTTTATAGATTAAGTTCGTATTTCTAAAACAAATTATACACGTACGTATACCGTTTCGAATTATCCCTGAATCATTGATCATTGACTGAATAATTAACTGGATTTATATTCCGTTAAAACGAGTAATACTCCTATATTTTCCGTCCTAAATTTTTTCCATACCCCGAATTGCTAACTAAGGTCTTGGGCATCAGTCATTTCATGATCTTATCATTGTCACCAGGGTGGGGCTTACTTTCCTTTTAATCTTGCATATATCTGCTTGTTTCTTATGAGCTTCTTGTACGAGCTTTACATTTTGTTGATGTGGGATATGCCAAATGACTAAGTCCAAGAGATGGGTTACCTAATTCATAACTAAAATGGGTCCAGTCAGTCATTTGTAAATGGCTTGTGTAAAGCGTAAAAGTTTGCCAAACCCAAAATCAAAGTCTAGAAGAAATATGTTAACCCCGGCAGAGGAAATTATGCCAGTAAAAGATGTGATCCTGGATTCTTGTGGGTATTAGCGTACTCTTTCACATTTCCTTTTTTCTGAATTAGGTATGATATAAGGCACGAAATCTTACATACGCAAGGCAGCAAGCAAGGGTACATAATTGCTTGTCATAATTACAGGTGATTAACAACTTCCACCTACAGATGAATTATAGGTTCATGGAGTTGATGCAAATTATTAGGAAAAGTCGAAATCAGACAATAGAAAATTATAGAGTGTTTAGATACACTTTAACAATAACTTTTTAATTTAATTAAGTTAAAAAGTTATAATATATTAACAAAAATTTAGAATAATTTTTGTGAAATAATTTATTTTACTTTTGAATTCTGAAAACAACTTCTGCTTCTGATTGTTAAACGTGCTACTACTAAGCTTTTCCTAGTTAGTCGAAATCAAAGCTATAGCCAATTAAGTCTTCCTAGCTTATTTGGTCTAATAATTTGCGGTTTCTCCGGCAGGTAATGATTTTCATCTAATAATTTTCAAAATTTATAAGGATAGAAGAGGTCCAAGACTCCCAAGTATGTGCATGTGATTGTACGTATAACAAAATAATGGCATAGAATAAGTCTTTTAGAAGGGAGTTGCTAAAGCCTCTAAAGCCAATAGATGACCAAGTAAACAAGTTTTGGATGCCTAACATTACCAACCAAAGCCCCACTCTCTCTTATTTTAGAGCCAAGGAAAGAGATTAGTTAATGGGTGACGTTTTGGTACTAAAGACAGTAACCAACCCCCACCCATCCCATATACATCAAACTAAAAATTATGAAAATCTTCTTCTCTCTAATTCAATTCAATCTTTTCAATTACTGTATGCATCATCACCAATTATGTTATGACACCTGTTATCATCATGTTGCTTTCAGTTTTCACTAAACAAGGTAGCTAATTTGACTTATTTTTTTTTTAAAGTTCCGCTCATTCTATATATATACACTCTCTTTTTTATCATCCAACGCAAAAAGAAATCCATCATCCCATTTCTCTTCTCAAAGTTTTATTTAATGCAACCCATGTGTTTCTGATTATACTCTTTCCATATTTGGTTGTTTCCCAATTCAGTTTTCAGTGTTTCTGTTGACAATTTTTCTGGTAAACCTCGTAAATTAATATCCCTGTTGTTTGCTTATATTAATGTGAATCAAACACAATTTTCTATAACTTATTATCTTTGTTGTTCATTTTTAACTATTGTTTGTTGATTAGGTTTTGAAGCTTGAAAAGAATCTTGTTACAATGGATAACTACACAAATGGGAAGGTAGTTGAACTAAGTGTGAAGAAAGGAGAACCAACTTTGGTGCAACCAGCTGTAGAAACAAAGAAAGGTTTATATTACTTGTCGAATCTTGACCAGAATATTGCGGTTATAATTCAAACTATTTACTGCTTTAAGTCGGATGAGAAGGGAAATGAACGAGCTGCGGAAGTGATTAAGGACGCATTAGCGAAGGTTCTTGTTCACTACTACCCACTTGCTGGACGGCTTACTATTAGTTCCGATGGTAAACTTATTGTTGATTGCACCGGTGAAGGTGGTGTTTTCGTTGAAGCAGACGCTAACTGCAGAATGGAAGAAATTGGAAACATAACAAAACCTGATCCTGCTACTCTTGAAAAGTTGGTTTATAACATTCCTAGTGCTAAAAACATTCTTGAAATTCCTCCTTTCGTGGCTCAGGTACGTAAAATTTGACGATTTTGTTCTTTCACTACTCATGTGGATGTAGTGTTTGCAGTTGCCTATTTTTCATATCTTAAAGGTGTGTACTGTTTGTATTGTTTCTTATGCGTACTTTTGTTAATTTTCTTAGGTGACTAAGTTTAAGTGTGGAGGATTTGTTCTTGGCCTTTGCATGAACCATTGTATGTTTGATGGACTTGCTGCAATGGAATTTGTGAACTCATGGGGTGAAATGGCAAGAGGCTTACCACTAAGCATCCCACCATACCTAGACAGGCACATACTTGATCCCAGAGACCCACCTAAGGTAGAGTTCCCTCACCGTGAGTTTGAAGAGATTAACGATGTATCAAACGTTATGGACATGTACGACGAAGAAATGCAATATAGATCGTTCTGTATTGGTCCTGAAAAGCTTGATTTACTCAAGATGAAAGCCATGGAAGACGGGGTTCTTGAAAAATGTACAACGTTTGAAGCGCTTTCTGGTTTCGTGTGGAAAGCTAGGTGCAAGGCATTAAATTTGCAACCAGAACAACAAACAAAGCTATTGTTTGCTGTTGATGGTCGATCTAGATTCAACCCGCCATTGCCAAGAGGGTATTTTGGCAACGGAATCATGTTAACTAATTCGCTGTGTAGCTCGGGAGAAATACTGAAGAATCCTTTATCATTTTCAGCTGGGTTAGTTCAAAAGGCAGTTAAAATGGTTTCAGACAGTTACATGAGATCTGTCATAGATTATTTTGAAACAACTAGAGCAAGGCCATCGTTAGCTGCAACACTTCTTATAACTACTTGGTCTAGATTACCTTTCCATATTACCGATTTCGGATGGGGAGAACCTGTTCTATCTGGACCAGTTACGCTGCCTCAGAAAGAAGTCATACTATTCCTATCCCATGGAACAGAAAGGAAAAGTATAAACATCCTTCTGGGTTTGCCTACTTCTGCCATGAAAACATTCGAAGAACTAATGGAAATATAATTCCAGATTAATTATATTTTTCGACCCTCGTTTTTGTGGTATCTTAATATCTTTTGTTCAAGCAGTTGACGAATTTCAGCAAAATTGATACTGACAAAGTGGTAAATATTGTTGAGTACGGTGGTACAGAAAGGTGGTGAATTCGTCATTGTTGTAATTCAGGAAAAGAAACTGCGGATCGAGGGGCGAAAATTTGTGTTTCTTATTTACTGTTTTATTTTGTTATTTTTTCTTTCAATTTGGAGGTTGATATTGTTTGGAGCTATAAAAATTTATATGTTTACTACGTTTCAAAATTTGGTTCTGTGTTCCATTGAGATGACAATTTTCATTCGACTTCGTGTTTTGACAACCTAGCTATGCCAAGCCAAGTATTTTTTTTTGATTTATTTTCTTATTTATTTTAAATAATAAATGAAATCTCTTTCACGAATATCAAAGTGATGTTACATAGAGATTAAATACATCAAAAATCAAGAACCATGTTGAAGCAGAGATTTCATATCGTATAAAAGTACAAACCAAATATTCCGGCGAGAAAAAACTTAGAAACTAAATACATATATGAAAATAGAATTGACTGAATCGGAGAAAAAATGATTTACATATCACAAGTCTACTTTTTTCGTAGATATGCTTCTTGAGGAAGAAGAGATGCTTTAACAGAGCAGTGATTTTCCTTAAATTTTGGACGAAGCGATGAAAATTCTAGTCGTCGGAGTTCACCATCGGTGTATGCTAACCCTAATAAACCCATCAGATCGATTATAACCATTAAAGGAAGAAAAAGATGTCGCATGAAGACTACAAATGTTGCCTCCGGCAAATAGCCCAATACAGTAAATAGATTAACCCTAGACAACATTAAACCTAACTAATCTTGTAGTGGTAAAATATCTGAAGGCACGTGTAAACATATGGGAAGAAAGAACCATGAAGATAGAATAAGAAAGAAGCACTGGATAAAGCCTTTTGGTCTAACACGACAGTCAAGATATCTATCGTATCAACCCAGAAGCATGACGCGCGAAAAGTAAAAAAGAAGATCAACGACCAAGTTTGAAAAGGAGACAAGGAATTTAATATAGTGGCAGAGCACGCATGATGTGATCAGAAGCATTTAATGTGACTGACAAGGTTCGGGAGATGACCTCCACTTCTGGTCGAGACCAAGAAGAGTCGAGAGGTAGAGTAGAATGTGTCGGGAGCGGTAGCGAAGAATATCGGGGACATCACAACAGAAGACTCGGGCCACACCTCCCGACCAAGATGTAGCAACTTGCGTATATGTGTCCAACATTGTAATTTAATTGTATAAACACCTCATCTATAAATTCTAGATTGAGTTGAGAGGAGAAGGACATTCTATAAGTTGGAGAGAGGGAGAGATTGAGCTTAAGTGTGTTCTTGAGGGTTTTTGCTTGAACTTGATCTGTTTGTAAACATTTCGTATTCAATAAGATCTAGCATTTCACCCCGTGGACGTAGGTATCATACCGAACCACGTATATTTCTTGTGTGATGTTAATATGTTCTTATTTACTTACTAGTTTCATCCTTTCATGTATGAATGGTTGGATGTAAGTAATTAGATTTATAGCTACTTGATGTGTGTCGTACCACATCAACATTATATTCACTTTCTCACTTATAAAGATTTATTATGAAGCTAGAGTAAGTAAGTGTTCGTTTCACGGGAGGCTATTGTTTTTATTCAATTTTAATTTCTTAAGTAACGAAGGGGGATTTTTCAGAATTTATGAAAGTAATAAAAACCAAAGCAAAAGTTGTTTGTACCTAAAAATTACTCATAGGCAAAACAATATATTGTTGAAGTACTTTATTTAGATTCGTAAACGCTTCGGTCACAAGAATAGAAATGGGTTGATCTTAGGGGAGGGAAGCGAAGAAAGTTAGAGGAAAATAAGTGTGATGAATTGTGTGTTGAGATGTTGAACTATTGAGAATATCAGAGCTTGTGAGAATGATAAGCTTATTATGTTTTCTGAATGGGCTAAGGAGCCTATTTATAATAGTTTGGGAACACACGATTTCCTTGTAAATAGTGGAGGTAGTGAAAAGATGGAGAGGTGGAAGTCGTGGGGATAATGGTATAACCGCCTTGGAATCTTCGGGAAACCATTGCTCATCAACTGCTTCAGCCTTACCACTACTTTGTAACTTTCTTATCATGGGGTGTTGCCACGCCGCATGTTGCTGTAACCACCAGACCAAAACCCCATGAAGAATCCTCACATGTAATTGTTTTGATTTCTCGTAGAGTTAGTGGAGTCACGGACTCAAAACACGTGAGTTTGTTGTAAGATAATGTTATTGATAGACACGTTTTTGTGTCTTATTTGATCCCGTATTTGTATTATTATTAGTTCTCAATTTTTGTATTAATATTACTATTTATTGTGTTTTTAGGCATTTTGAAGAATAAACAATTGCAGAAAAATGGCTTAAAAGTGTTAAAGGCACCCTCATTTTGGATGAGGGCACCCCCATAGAAATTGATAAAGGCATCCATCTCATATGTTAAAGGCACCCACTCCTTTTATTCAAATTTGAGTTTTGGCGGGAAGATTTCTTTGCCAAACTATGATATTTCTCTAGCGAGTATTTTGGGTCTTTTGTAAGAATTTAAGGCAGAATATGAGTCTTTCCATATAAAGAATAGGTGTTGCTCGATGAAAAAACTAGAAAATCACAAACAGAATCACGACTCTCACCAAAACAGGGAGAAACAATATCTCGGGTAAACTTTTGATACTCTTCCCTATTTCGTATGAGAATATAAATACTATTTGGGTTGAAAATTGAAGAAGAGAAACATCGAGAAATAAATCAGAACCGTGAGAAGAAAACAAATCAAAGATCAAAATCACAATTGTGTGAAAAATACTTTCCGAGAATTGTTTCCATTAGAGAAGATATGCGAGAATTACTTGGGAATATATTGGAGGATTTGAGAAGTTATTGAGACGAGATTCGTTACTCTAGTATCAATAGAGGTCGAGAGGAGGCTGGCTCTGCCAGAAAACGAAAAAATCAAAATCAGAAAAATAATAATAAAAAAAAAACTGCTCGTGATGAAGAAGATGAAGAAACTGTGGCCAAAAGTTTGAAGAAACCGTGGCCAAAAGATTGAAGATTTTGTTGATAAAGCTTTTAATCTTTGCAACATTTATCTTCAATTCGCAACACTTGATTTGTAACAACAAGTCTGTAACATCCATACACCGTTGCTAACTCAATACTTTTAGTATTTTCTCTTCTTTTCACCTTTGTAAACACTTTTTGAGCCATGAATCAATATTTTGAGAGTGTTTTGAGCATGATGAGCTAAACAACATCACTGGGACAATGGAGGAAGCTATTTTTCACACTTATTTGGTAATTATATTCGATTCTTTATGACTTTTTGTACTTATTTTAATTGATTTATGATTTTCATTAATTGGTTGTCATTTAATTTGATGGATTATGCTTAGCTTAAGTGTTTTGATGGTCCATGCTTAGGATTTACAATCAATATTTTAAAAATGTACCTTTGGCAAAGAAATAGAGTCCATAAAAGAGCTATAATTGTTAAGAGTTGATATATGCATCACTCGAATATGAATAATGGTGGAATCCTGAGTCTCAGTAACTCCCAATTTTATAATCAACTTTTCTATATTTGCTAGTTTAAAATAAGAATTAGGTCTAAAATCAAGTCTTCACAAATCCGAGTGAACGATATAGTTTTACCATTGTCTACAATCACATCAGCTATCGATGAATTTATCTCAACACAATATGGTAATGACCTAGTATTAGCGCTAGTAGCAAGGGGAAAGGCTAGTACGAGAAAGCAAGGTTGGTGCGTATGGGAAAGATGACACATGTAAGGAAAGGGAAAAGGGGTAAAGGCTAGCAAGGCGTCAAGGCTGATGCTAGTGCGAGCGCTGAGGTTGGCGCTGGTGCTAGCGCTAGTATTGCTGGGGCCCGTTTGGCGCTTGAGCATGCTGCCAGTGCTGCTGCTAGCACTGCTTGGGCCTGTTTGGCGCGTTTGTTTTTGGACTTTAGCACACGTGTATGTTATTCATTTGTGTTGGGAGTGTGGCTAGGGTTTGCTAAGGTGGGAATTTGCTAGTACCATGGTTATTGCTTATGTACCACTAGCTTTGGAATTTATTAATGTCGTGGCCATGTTTACAGCCTGTTTAAGGTTTCTCAATTGTATGGGATTTAATGTTAGCATTTATGCTTAGCTTTTATGCAGTGCATAGAAAACATTTTCAAGAGATTCAGTTGTGGAAGTTTGCAACTTGAGATAATGCTTGATGCGACTCTGCAATTAGATGGTATGCATCTAATTCGCACTTTCATTCGAAAATGACATGACATTCATTCTGAATGTTCATAATTTTGCATAATCAGTGTGTTCCAACTAATATAGATAATTTATATGGATGCGTATGAAATAACGAAGGTTTAGCCGGGTAAAGCCCTGAAATTTCGAAGGCGCATACATATATAAATGAGCTACAAGGCTAATGCAGTTATAGGCTAGATACACTTTCTCAATTTTCTTGCAGAATGTAAGATAGTAACATGTATCCATAACTCTGATGGCGGGTCAGAAAATTAATACATATTTATTTCATGCATCTGCAGCTAGGCGAAAAACAATACTACAATTTTCTCTCTTGTCAAAAAATCACCATCAGCATTAAGTCCCATGCTTAGCGTGTAACAGTAATGTTTCGTGGTAAGCACTAGATGGTGATTAAGATTTATTTTATTTTTATTTTATTATTTATTATTATTATTTTTTCCCTTTCAGATTTTTTGTGGATATTCTCCTTGTCTTTGTTGTGCAGGTAAAGTTTTGCAATTATTGTGGAAATTGCTTACCAAAAAAAGTAAGTAGTAAATCTCAATTTTGTTTAGATTTTGCATTTAATTTTTATTTTAATTGTATATATTTCTTTTAGATTTTATTTTATTTTGTATATTAAAAAAACAAACAATGTGCGCGCACCAACTGCATTTGTTAGACTACTTAGATTTGAAAAAATAAGTTGAACCCGTGCCGTGGGCCTTATGGGAGTTACCACCTAAAATTCCAAAAGCTTTAGCCTCGTACCTTTGACCAATCTTTGACTGTAGGTATATTTTGCTAAGGTAACATGAGCTTACCTATTTAGTCAAACCTGCATTTGCATGTGCACCAAAAAACATAATGTCAAACTGGTATTATGAGGAACAATACAATGAATGTCGACATGAAGTTCAAAATTGGCATTATCCGTACTATGACTCTAGTGTACATAGTACTTGGAACCACTACCGGCCTTCTGAAGGTTATGGTTCATATCATACAGATCCCAATTACTATTTGCACGCTCACTATTCGTACGAACGGGTAAATGAGCATTATTATATTGATCATAATGTGTGTTTTCCATCTTTGGAAGATTTAATGAAGCAGTTAACTGAGTCGAAACATAGGATTGACATATTAATGAAGGAATTTTATGAATAGTCATTAGATCTGAATAAAAGACTTGCAGCTTGAAAAACCGGTCTTAGTGAACTTAACACACGTTTATATGAAATTGAATAAGAAGAACGATAAGATGCTAATATTGCTCAAAATGAACTTAATTGTTAAAATGGTGTTTCCAATTTTACCCTTGATAGTAATGATAAATATTTACCTAATCTAGAGGGCGAGGTTAGAATTGAAGAAACTACTTGTTCAAATAAGGTTCAATCATCTCCATGTTATTATGAGGATAAGGATAGTAGTGATGAAGAATTTGAAATTCGTAGTCATAATAATCAGGAAATATTACACCAATTCAGCTTTATGATAATAATGATGTTTCTAGTTCAAATCCTAATAATGTTGATAATTATTCACCTATTCAAGAGGAAAAGGATTTAGTTAGAAATACCATTATTATAGGCGGTGAAATTTTTCCTTGTTCTTGTTCTTATGAGTATGATAATGGTTTAGAGGAACGAGTTTGTCCTGAGACTAGTAATTTAGAGTCTAACGATTCAAAAAGAATAGTTTCTGATGAAAATGATAGACTCGTAGAGATTTTAAATATGAGTGAGGATGCACCTTCTGCTTATAACTTAGATGAAGCAGTTGGCCATTTCCAAGAATCTTATGACCTAGAAATTAGGATCTTGTGACTAGTCTTTCTAGAGATATCCAATATTCTAAGTTTGGGGGAGATTATCATTCTCTCTATGGTAATCCTTTGAATTTTATAAAGGTCCCTTGCTTGGAACTTGATATCTGTGCCTCTACCATTTTAAAAGATTATCTTCAAGAACTGTTTCCCGAACCTAATCATGTCCAAAAAGAAGTTCAGTTGTTAGAGAATCATCCTATGGTTGATGTGGTTTACCCAAGACAAGATACCATAATTGACTTTGTTGTCCCACTAAAATTTTATTTACCAAATGTGGAAACATATGAATTTCGAATGTGTCAGATATTGAATATTGGAGTTAAGCCTAATTATTTTAGGAAATCTCGACACAATTTCTTAAGATTGACCACCACTTTCATACTTCATTGTGGTAAACTTTTTAAGTCAAATTCGATTGACTTTAAGGATCCATAATTATTTCGATTATTGTTATATGATTCGTAAGTTGTGACTAATCCTTTCTTAGTCTGGATGAAGACTTTAAACTTAACACTCTATGGGAGGAAACCATATGCTTTTGGTACATGGTGCTGGTAATATCTTTCCCTATCTCTTTTACTTTGTTCATTATTTTCTGTTTATTCATATTTTCATTCATTTATCTTTAGAACATCGAGGACTATGTTCAATTTAAGTTTAAGGGTAAGGGTGATTTTTTTTTTTAAAAAAAATTAGTTGTACCAAAAACTTTAAAATTTAGAGACTTGTGAACAAGTCAGGATGACACTAACCATTTTAGGTAGATAGAAACAAAATTCTTGTCTATAGGAGTTGGTGTGCCCAGTTAAATGGTCTATTCATAAAAGGACAGAGTTCAGGTGTTTGAAATAACATGATAGTCGTCACCATATCTCGCAATCGTCACCATATCATGTTCTGTTTTTATTTTTGTAATTTTTTTGTTTCTCTAAGTGAATTGGTGGAACTAGTATCGCCTTGTTGTCGCCTCTAGGATGAAGTAGAGTGATTGAGAACAAACAACATTATTTTAATTAAACTTGACCAATAATTAAAAAAAATGACACTTGGATAACAATATGTGTGTGTTCTCGCTGTCTCCGCCGCCTAAGCAAGCGTGGAAAGTAAGATCCATGGGAACTATCAAGTAATATGCTGACAAGGAGCATGCGCTTAGATTCAAAAGATCTAATCATGTTTTCGGGTTTTTTTTTGTATATATTCAATAAATCGACCATTGGGGCCCTTGTATATACCAGCTGAGTTGATACTAGAATTAGGATTCAGACCATTGGGTGCTATCTCAATCCATTAGGGTTCATCTTGGCACGATATTCATATAGATATTCTGGGAAACACCATTTACCTTAGTCAACATATGCACACTTCTATCTCTATATTCATCTTCTTAATCTATTCATGTGATTGTGGTTTGTTAGATTCCGAGTATCGTGATCCATTGTATGACTATCTGAGTAGATCTTTGTCTTCTTATATATGAATTTTAGT
This sequence comes from Papaver californicum, assembly GCA_023531435.1. NCBI lineage: Eukaryota > Viridiplantae > Streptophyta > Magnoliopsida > Ranunculales > Papaveraceae > Papaver > Papaver californicum. Next base: position 3,546,527 of record JAJJMC010015431.1, on the reverse strand, counting down.
ACGTTTGAGTGCAAACTCGTGTACAGCAATTGGACTCATATAAGGTAATGATTCCCATAGCCAAAGAATTTAGTAGATAACTAAATAACATGTTTAGTGTTTACCCCCAATCATTCACAAGTAGCTAGGGTTTGGAGTAGGTTTTGTGGGTATATCTCTTGTAAACCCTCACGAGGCAAAACTCGTCCACTAGGGGATCAAAGGCTATTTGCACAAGCTAAGTGCAATCACGATGCCTGCGACAGTGAGTTAGGATTTTTATTTTCTATATTAGATTTGCTCGAGGACTAGCAAATTATAAGTTTGGGGGTATTTGATAGACACATTTATGTGTCTTATTGAGCTCATATCTATATTATTTTTTCTCAATTATTGTACTAATATTATCATTTAATATGTTTTTAGGTACTTTTATGGAATAAATGATCGTGGAAAAATAAGCTTGAAAAGTGCTAAAAACACAATATCAAAAGTAATAAAGGCTCCCGGAAAATAATTGAAGGTTACCCCAAGACTTGGACGAAGGCACTCATTCTTTGCTTTAGGGCACCCACCTTTTTTAAATTCGAATTTTGGCGGCAAAGATATTTCTCTAAAAGCAGGGAGACAACATAATCAAGTTCTTGGAAGTTTTTGAATGAAATTTTTGGCTTTAAGACAAAGATATACACTTGCCTTATATGGAAGAGTTGTATTGATAAGGACTCTGATCGTTTCAGAAAAGTGGTAAAAATAGTTTGTTCACTGAGACTTGTGAAGATTCGTTTTAGACATAATTTTGATTTAAACTAGAAAATAAGTACAAGATTTTAACAATATTGGGAAGAACTGGAACTCAGGATTCCACCAAAATCACTTCTGATTGATTTTTACAATGATTCTTTAACAATTATAGCTCTTTTATTGACTCAGTTTCTTTGTCAAAAGTAGATTTCTAAAACATTAACTGTAAATCACAAACATGGCGCATCAAAAGCTCTTAAGTCCCAGCATACACCATCAAAAAAAAATCACAACTAATTAAGAAAAATCATAAATTAATTAAAAATCAATGCAAAAGTCATTAAGAATCAAAAATAGTTACCATTCATTCATGAAATATGGCTTCCTCCATTGTCCATTTGTTGGGCTTATCTCATCATGCTCAAAGCACTTTCAAAAGATTGGTGCATGGCTTAAAAAGTGTTAAAAAGATGAAAAGAAGCTAAAAGTAATGTAATACGAAGATAAACGTTGCAAAACGGTTGAAGAAACTATGGCATAATGGCTGATGAAACCGTTGCCTTATCTCTGTTCTTCGTCTTCTTCAGCAGCAACAATAGAATTTTTCCTGGAATGATTTTTCTTCGCTCTATTTGCCTTCTGAGCTCGACCCAACCTCCCTAATCTTTTTTGTGACTCCCACCAACTCCTTTTATACACCACAGACCCAAAAATCCTGAAGATAGTTCTTCCCTGAACTTTTTTTTCCGGTCGAGCCTCCTCCTCTCCTCTCCTTTTTTTTTCTTCGATCTCATGCGCTATTTATAGGTTTTGTAAACTTAATATCCTCTCCTAATTCGATAAGGACAAAACAACTCTCCAAAACAGATCAAAACTCGAGTTTATCCAAATCCGAAACCAATTCATTCTTCGGCTGCAGATGGGATTTTCAACTTGTTTTTGTTTGGCCTGAAATTGCTCATGTTGACGTGTTTAAACACGCTTTGATTTTTCCTTCAGGTTGATATAGTCGAAACCCCCTTTGAAATCCCAAAAATCTCGGTCCAAACCAACTCAGATAAACCTTTTTACGTGAAGATTATTTTCCCGCCATTTTCGGATCTTTTGAATAATAGAAAAGGGGCGCCCATATCCATCAGGGGGTGCACTTATCAACTAAACTGGGTGCCTTTATCATTTTTTCAGCCAATCTTTTCACAAATATTTATTTCTCTAAAACTCCTACAAACAGATAAAATAACACAATAAGTACCAAATGAGTATTAACAAAATAGATAATTGAGGACAAATCAGACACAAAAATATGTCTATCAGACTCTCAGAAAAATCACAAAAGATCTCGCGAAAAAATAGTCGATTGCACTAAAAAAAGAAAAAACCAACTACTTTCAGTTTGGAAGTTAGATATTCTCTCGGGAGATTGGAAAGACAAAATCCAGAATATTCTCGAGTTATGATATAGATTCAAAGAACCTGATCGAGAATCAGTGGAAAAGGAAAAGAAAAATAATCACCGAGATTTTCCTTCCCTGCCGAGATGTAAACATTAATTAGAGAAGATTTTTTACGTGATTTGGAGTGGTAATGAGGTTTAATATAAATAGAGAATCAAATAAAGGTTTGAAGGGGGGTTAGCATCGGCCAGAATCAAAGAAATAAAAGTCCGAAAAAATTCTGCGTGTTTCTGAGTTGCAGGGAGAAAGAAGAAAAAGAACATAAGGCTCCAGGAAACTGTCGTTCCGTTGCCTTTTCTTTTAAATTTCAACACCTTTTGTAACGGTTGAGTGAGTAGTTCCTGTAATAGTTTAGGGTTTTAATACACATTAACTTTGTGATTCTTTCACTGCTAACAAAACTAGTCGTTTATTAATTGAATCATTTTAATCATTCTGCGACCCGGTTGTTCAGTTCCTTCTTATATTTTTCTTCTTCTCAAGTATTTTGAGCTATGTACCTATGTTTTTAGAGTATTTTCTATATGATGAGCTAAACCCCATCACTGGGACAATAGAGCAAGCCATATTTCACAATTATTTGGTAACTATAATTGATTCTTTATGACTTTTTACAATTGATTTTAATTGAAATTATGATTTTTCTTAATTGGTTGTCATTTAATTTGATGGACCATGCTTAGCTTAAACGTTTTGATGGTTCATGCTTAGGATTTACAGTCAATATTTTAAAAAAATCTACCTAAGGAAAAGAATCAAAGTCAATAATATTGGTTAGAATTGTTAAGAACCAATAGTTATCACTTGATATGATTAATGGTGGAATCCTGAGTTCCAGTTCTCTTAAGTTTGATATCATCTTTTGTATAAATATATTTTCTAGATTAAAATTATAATTAGGTCTAAAATCAAATCTTCACAAGTCTGAGTGGACGATTCTTTTCTTACCACTGTCTACAACCACATCAGTAAGCTAATGAGAGTTATTTTAATCCATAAACATATGTACTGTAGAAATACTTTTAAGATTCGAGAGATCAAAATCAAGTAAAATTTGCCTAAACCAAGAAATGGTCATTCCAATTTTGTTTCGGTCACAAAGGAAGGAGAAGGGTTGGTCTTAGGGAGGGAAGCGGGGAAGGTATTGACATCAATTGAATTGAATGCCAGTAATGAGATCTGTTGAACTGTTATGGAGAGGATTTCTCTGTGTTTTAACCGAGATAAAAATCTTGTAAGAATCAAAGTCCGAATATTTTGTTAAGCGATTATCATATGTTTCTAAGATGATTGTACGATGATTTCTCAATAGGTTAAAGAGCCTATTTGTAGCAGTGGTAGTTAAAACATTGATCTCGTAAGTGAAAGCAGTTGCAGAGAAGTGGAAATCGTGTTGAAACCAGTTCTGCTTTTTTAAGGACACTTGGTGGTTGTAAGACCACTACACCATTTACTCCTTCAACTTCCATCATGAATTACTTACTTTCTCATTGTAGGTGCATTGCTGCATCGCACGTACTGTAAGATGCCAGGCCAAAAACCTAGTGAATATCCCCCCATATGGCATAATTGATGTCTCGAGCATGGTTAAGTCTATTTTATAGACATGTATTTATTTGGTCAATAAATTTACTTAGCTAGACTGATGTTAGTCTTAGCATATTGATGAGTCTAGCATACTTCTCAGTGGTGAGTCGGGCATGCTTCGTAGAAACTCATTATTCAGTGAATGAAACATAAAGTGTCTGCTGAGACAAGCAATGATGCTTAATATACCATATACTGGGTCAAATTGTCGAGTTAGAGGTTGTATTGGAATCGCAGAAATAATACACCGAGTTGACAGTGAGAATGGTGATGACATAGTTTTTGTTTGTTGCTACTGTAAAAAAACAATAAACTTTTTCGAAATACTCGAGAAGAAAAAGAAAGAAAATCAAGCTTCAGCTTCAACCTCTCCAACCACATGGGAGAAAATAAGTTTCAAGTTTAAAAAACCAATGTAATTCCTTTTAGAGTGAAAACTCATTCGTAATTTTTCCCTTAAAAAATGTTATCAACACAATACTCGAATGGACGGATGTAATCTAAGTTATTAATTAAGAAAATTGATTTCTTTATAATTAAATACTAGTTAATATTAATTAATTAATTAATGTCCAAAACAAACTCATTTTTACATTAGATCGTCACCCCTGAGCATCGTTGTAAGAAAACATAGCAAAAATAACAAACATGTAGCAGGAGTGTAAGGGAAGTATAAGAAAAAAAGGTCAAACAACTATTTTTAGATTGCGGCAAATGGTTGGGCACAAACCCAATGCGCTCAATGGTAGGGCGCATATCCAATTATTTTTGACGGAATATTCTCTTTTACGCCTTAAACATTTGCCGTAAAAGTAAAATTTGTTACGCCAAATCATTGTGTGCAATAAACTTGATTCAAAATCATGTTTAAGCAAACCCTTAAACGCTACCTTGAATCAATGCCTTTCACCACGGTTTTGTAAACTTGAATCTTGAATTCAAGTATCATAGCGGTTAGCCTTAGAAAATAAAAATAAATACTTCTTATGTCCTTATTATAAAGGCGTATAAGTAGAAATCTGAATAAGAAAGTTTTTGGTTTTCATAAATATTCATGTTTTTTCCTGTTTTTACCTTTTTTGTTTTATTCTTAATACAATTTCCCGTACATCATAAATAAGGATATATATGTCAAAAGATATCTTAGAAATATAATTCCACCTATTTAGTGGGACAAGGAAAATCCAGTATTCCGCCTTTATAATAGGGACAGAGGGAGTAAATCAAAGCTAGTTTGGGAATACAATTTTAGAATAACTTTTAGAAGTAAAAATATTAACTTTTGTGAAGCAAAATTCCTTTTGTACCCATGAATTCTAGGATTGACTTACGTGGAGAAGGAAAAGCTTAAGGTTGTTTTGTGAAAATTATAAATAGAAAACATGCTTACAACTGTTCAACGACGACCAACTAAGAGCTTCTCCAGCGGATTATGTGCTACGATAAATGTCTAACTCCACGTAGGATATATATATCCATTTTCTCAAAAAATCTTTCTCCACCCCTAAGAGCATCTTTAATGGAATTTGAGTTTTAAAAATAGTGATGACACATAGGTTTTTAGATACTCTAATTAAAAAAACTCTCTCCAACGGTAGTTGGATAAATAAAAATTAAGGTTAGTTGGCAATGTGAGTATGGATGAGAGTGTGTATTTTTAGAGACTCTCATCCAAACCCACGTGATCAATTTTTAGCTTTTAAAATATCTTGTAAACCATTATTTGTGGGTCACATTAACAAAATCTGATTTATTTTATTCTCATCTAACACATATATCCAAACACCACTGGAGATGTTTTAATTATAACTTTAGTTTTTGTGGGTCATATGAATAAAACCTGATTTAATTTTTTTTCCAACTATGATACATATCCAAACACCATTGGAGATGTTCTAACTTCTTAAATCAATGTATAGATGATGTGGCTTAATTTTAGATTGATATCCCCTAGATGAATGTCAATCCATCCTAGTCAACTTTTACTTAATTAAATTGATTTTAGTAATCTTAAGTTGTTGAAAATCTTAAGTTGTTGAAAATAGAGTTCATACTAATCAAAAGAAGAAGTCAAACGCAATATCATTGGAGATGATATTTTCTTTTTCTAATTTTTATTTTTAAAAAAAATAAATATTTGTGTTGTCACATAAAAAATACACATAATAATTGGAGAATCTCTAAATCCACCGAATTAACCTTCCGGTGAGCTGGGTGGAATCATCTATGTCCCCACTACTTAAAACAGGCTATGTAAAAAAAGGGCAACCAATCTCACTGCTTACTTTCTTAGGTTCTTTTACTTGTACACAGTTGTTACTGAAACAGTACTTTTTCTGACACTCGGACTTTGACGAGACGTTTTTCTCTGCCCTAAAAAACAACATAACGCCCATACCTCCAGTAATTTCTCTGATCCCCAAGGGTTTCTATGTAACTTCACTCTATCTGTCTGGCAAGCCTAATCACTTTCCCACTTAAACACTTCAACCTCCCCCACGTACGCAAAAGAAGTAGATAGACTAAAAAAACACGTAACAGTTTCATTAAATCCGTTTTCGTCGCCGCTTAATTTTCCACCGATATGATTTATCACGGAAATTATAAAACTTCATCGTACCCAAACAAAATTCAAATTTTATTTACTAGGTTTCCTAAGTTTTTTCCCTAAAATCTCAGCTTCGGTAGAAATTTCGTCAGCCATGACTGAATCGGAATCTACATTAAATATTAAACAAGAAAGAATTGATCCAATTAAAGAAAACAACGAGGAAAAACAAAATCTTAGTAATGGAGATTCCAAAAGTTCTGTTCAAGTAATTGATCTTGATAGCAGTAGTGGTGGTTCTGATTCTCATGATGAGGATAGCGATGGAGATGCTCATATGTCTTCTTTTAGGGTTGGTGGTAATAAGAGGAAGAAGAAGAAAAGAAGGATTGATAATAGAGGGATAGTATTACCACTTGGATTTCTTGATCCATTACCCAGTAAAGATGCTGTTGGTCCGAAGCCTCCTGCTACCCCTAAAGATGTTATTGTTCCGAAACCTCCTGCTACACCTAAAGATGTTGTTGCTTCAAAACCTCCTAATACACCAAAAGATGTGGTTATGGTGCAGACATGTAAACAGTTTTGGAAAGCTGGAGATTATGATGGAGGTGGTGGTGTGGTGGTTGGAGATGATCCTTTTGCTTTTTCTACTGGTATTCTTTTACTCTCTTTAAATTGTGAGTCACTACTCTCTTTATTTTGATAAGTAGTCTGATTTTATTATTCATGTTTGTTTTACATACATAATGTTGTACCAAAACCTAAAAATCTTGTTAATCTGCAATGATGTTAGTTCAGGAAAGCAAAGCTACCCAGTAATTAGGTTCTTAGGTTGATAAGAATGAGCCTCTGATGGAACACTGTCTCTGTGAGATCAGAGATTTGATGTGGTTTAGGAAAGGATGCTACCCAGTAATTGTTATTAAGTGGTTCTGATGGTCTCAAGAGTGTAGGAGCAATTCTGTCAAGAGCTGGGTTTCCAAACATGAAATCCCTTCTTGTAGAAAGCTGCGATGAGGTTGAATGTTTTCTGAGTACGGTAAGAGAGAATATGGCAAGAACTGAAGCATTCAGCGCAATGGAGAAAATATCCCTTGTGTCTATGAGTATACTGAAGCAAATCTTTCATGGCCTAATGTCTCTAGGATTCCTTGAAAAATTTTAAAATTAGTGCAACTGTCAAGATGCAAAATTTAGTCAGTGTATGTTTCTTGATGACAAGTTAAAGAATTTGGAAAAGCTGTATGTGAATGACTGTTTTAAGGTTGAAGGAGGTACTTTTTTTGGAAGAGCGTGCTACTACCTTTTTCACCCAGAACTTCCTGGAGTAACAACTGTATGGAAGGGAGCCTTCAATCCAAACCATAACCTTCGAAACTTGAATTTTGGAAAGTGGAAAGGAGTAATGGATTGAGATATGTATTCACTTCAGCTACGGGGCTTACCCTGCAGCAGTTAAAGTTTCTTTTATATCTAACATTAAAGCTGTATTAGTAATTCTACAGAGTGGGTAGAAATGACTGGAATAACTGCGTACGCTCGTGGTAGATTTAAACGCCATTATACATTTTCAGTGTTTGGCATGCCTAATAGACTAAGTCGAGCTATTTAGCAATTACGAGGAGTTGCAATCTTTATTTTGCATTCATAACCAAGATTTTTCCATAGCTGGTGGAACTTTAATGTTGTTCCATTCCTGTTTGAAGGTGGCATGGATCATGTCAGGGTACATCCGAAGTTTCTGCATTCAAATGCAACCAGTCATAAGTGGGCTCTTGGAGGTAAGACTCCATCATTTATTACTCGTGATGTTCGGGGTGTCAATTCCGTAAAGTTAACTTCGAATTTCGAGATTTGGTCATTGATGTATTTTTGTTGAATCCTTTTTTTCTTCTCCACAGCCTTTGCAGAACTGTTGGATAATTCTTTGGATGAGGTATTTACACCTATTCTCTTTCAAGGTTATTGCTTTTACGCCTTTAGACTTTCTACTTTTCAGTTTACTAAAAATGTGCACTTTCATGTCAGGTCTGCAATGGAGCTACATTTGTGAACATCGATATGTTACAGAACCTAAAAGATGGCAGCGAGATGCTGCTGGTGGAAGGTACATAGCTTTTGCCTTCGTTTTGTTTTTATATACATATGTTCAGCATTACACCCACTATGTACGAATTCTGTTTGCTGTTCGATACATTATTCATGATTTGATGTTTTTGTATCCTTTTATCAAATTATTATGATGGTATATTCCTGTATGCCAAAAATCTAATATTAAAATGAGCACTTTTTGCTATTCTGATTTAGATGACGGCGGTGGAATGGATCCGGATAAAATGCGACAATGCATGTCTCTTGGATACTCGGCAAAAAGCAAACTAGCAAAAACTATAGGACAGTGTATGTCACCTTTTTTTAAACAAGAAAGTACATCCTTCATTCTTTACATCAGTTGTTGAGCATGAAAACCTAATAAAACCTTTTTTTTATTTCTTGTTTTATGCAGATGGGAATGGTTTTAAGACGAGTACCATGAGACTAGGAGCAGATGTTATTGTCTTCTCACGCTGTCGTGGAAAGAATGGGAATAGGTATTGGGTTCTCTCATGTTATTACATATCACTTTGTATCTCAATAACTGTATTCTGTCACCAATTTATGTATATACTTGATTACCACAATGCTTTTAAGTTGATATGATAAATCCAGGCTTGATTACTCCACATAAACAAGTAGATGTGCCATGTTTCTTAGCATGAGAATAACTTTTAACAGGGCTTCCATTCCCTTCTACGCCCAGTTGCAAGCTTAGCAGGCTAGATATTATTTAATTTTGTTAGTGAGACCAACACAACTCCTAGGGTAAGCCAACTTATTCTTCTTCTTTTACCTCAAGCCTCTCCCCACCACACAATAATTGCATCCTCAGTAGCTCATGTAAGTCTTAGTAGTTTGTAGAAAAACTCTCTCAAATACGTTGAGTATAGTAGACAGAGATATATAGGGAATCAGTGAAGAAGAGAGCATAAGTTTGATAGTGTTTCTAACCACTACCTCATTACTCCATGTTATATGCATATTCTTTTTCTTTCTTGGAACTCTATGGATTTTCGAGTTATCAATTTGGACTTATGATGTGCATTTTGTATAGACAAATAATTGATAATTCACTGTATTATCTTTAGCTCTACTCAAAGCATTGGATTGTTATCCTACACATTCTTAAGGGGCACAGGCAAGGAAGATATTGTAGTTCCTATGGTAAGCAGCATGTTTCAGTTTCTGGTTATTGGTACTGGTGATAAGATATTTTAGTACCTTTTAAGTCTTTAAGTGTATCAACTATCAGTATTCTTCCTTTTCTGATAAGACTTGTGGTGGTAATATTAGCTTGACTATGAAAAAGAGGGCCGAGAGTGGAAGGAGTTGGTTCGATCGTCCTCAAGTGACTGGAATAGAAATGTAGACACCATTGTGCAGTGGTCACCATTTGCAAGTGAAGCAGATCTTTTGAAACAGGTGATTCTTTTCCTCGTCCATTTCCACTATTATTACTTTATATTAGCAACACTTCAAGTCCTTTTATTTTATGTGTTATCATTAACATTCTTGAACGAGTAAGCTTCTATTAAACCACCATGTATCCGATTCCAATCATGAGAGATATGGATGCGTCTCTTCTATTAATTGTTGCTAGCGTATAATTGGAGAACTTGTCCTACATGGTCATTTTGGAATACCGTCATTCTGTAAACGTGTGAGGTTGTGGTTGTAGAGGTATTAGCGGTAGGACTGTTTGAAACCAGGTAGCCTTTATCCTGAGTTATCTCTACTACCTTCTTGAAAAGCGGTAAGCTTTTACCATGGGTGTCTGTTACCTGCAATTTCTGTGAACTCCAATTTAATTCTTTAGTATCTAAGAGCAACTGTGTCTACTTTGTAATATTATGCTGTCAGTTTGAGGTATCTCTTTTGAAAATAATCATCTGATGGGACCTGGGAACTGCAAAAAATTAATGTGTATTTTGTAAGAGTTCCTTAGTGGGGACTTACTGCACTTTGGATTTATTGGATTCTTTTAGTATTACTTCTCTTAAGGAATCAGCACTTCATTATTGTTCTTTTATAATTTAATTAGTTTTTGTTGTAACTTCAGTTCAATGATATCGGTGACCATGGTACACGGTTAATCATTTACAATCTGTGGGAGGATGATCAAGGTGAACTGGAGCTTGATTTTCACTCCGATCCACATGTATGTTTTCTTTATCCTTTACTCTCAATGTATACCATATTGCCAGGCGCTTATTTGATAATATTCAGAATGTAATGCTGTAAATACTTAATTCAGAAATAGAAATTGACTTCACTGTTAATATATTTGAACTATGGATTAGTATCATTTTTATCCATGTGGTTCAGGCTAATAAAAATGTCTGAAATGTGACAGGACATCCAAATAAGAGGGGTCAACCGAGACGAGAAGAAGATAGAGATGGCAAAAAAATTCCCCAACTCTAGACACTACCTGACCTATCGGCACTCATTAAGGGTATGTTATTATGTTGTGTTATCCCTGATGTGTATCATATTCTATGATTGTTAAGTTTTTTCTTACTCTTTTAGTGAATTTGGGGTTCCCGTTCTGCATCATTCTTTTTTGGTAGTCATAGCTGGTGTTAGGCTCCAAGTTTCCCTTAATTTTGACATGACATAGATTGATGTTTCTTTGGTTTCATCTCCCATAAGCATTCATATCTTTACCAGTTTCCAGCCTAAGTTAATTTACATTTGGTACTCGACTCCTCATATTTACTGGAAATTTACTTGTTTCTTGCCATTATTTCATGTCTGGATTCTTTTCGCTGATATTTTTACTTAGCACCGTTATCTCAATGTGGCAGAGCTATGCATCTATTCTCTATCTCAGAATTCCACTTCGCTTCCGAATGGTTCTGCGCGGTAAAGATATTGTTCACCACAATCTCATTAATGATATGATGTTAGCTCAAGAGATTACTTATAGGCCACAACCTGGTGCTGATGGTACGCTGAAGGATCCAAATGTAGGAGTTCTTTCTTCTTACTTGACAATGAATACTTAACTGATATCCCTGAAAGCTATCTAGCCTAAACTTTGAACTTCGTCTTTCCTGCTCGGAAATCAGGTGGTTGCAACTGTGACGATGGGGTTTGTAAAGGATGCTAAAGACCATATTGATGTCCAAGGATTCAGTGTTTATCACAAGAACCGACTTATCAAGGTTTTTGTTCATCTTTGCTTGCTATACAACTGATTCACATTGTTTATTGTTTTATTTGATTAAAATAGACTTCTTTCCCTGATGAACCAAACTGACTTGATATTGTTCTCATCTGGTAGCCATTTTGGAGGGTTTGGAATCCCTCGGGAAGTGATGGTCGTGGAGTTATAGGTATTCATTATTTGTAATAATTTATTTTACATTGATCAGTTGAGGCAAAAGGCACATCTAATGTGGTGTGTTGCAAATACAGGTGTACTGGAGGCTAATTTTGTTGAGCCAGCTCATGATAAACAAGGGTTTGAGCGTACAACTGTGCTTGCTAGGCTTGAAGCGCGACTGGTACAGATGCAGAAGACATACTGGTCAGTTACTTTCCTTTTCTCATGATTGAAGGATGTTTTGTTTTCTTATTGATTCTTAATTATCTATCTTGTTACATCCAGGACCACACTCTGTCATAAAGTTGGATACTCATGTCGGCGTAACAAGAAGCTTGTAGCAGCTGGAGGTATGTCATAAACTATTTCATCATTCAACTCTTAATTTGGAAGACCAGACATATTCTTACACTCTGGCTGGTCTACTTGTATAGATAGTTCGCCTGATTTTCTTCTTCGGCAATCATCCAAAAGTACGATGGGATCTACGTCATGCTGGGAACCTGTAAATGGAAATGGGAATACGTACGGTGAAGGTGAGAACGGAAAGCCAACCAGCAGATTTCGATCTAGACCAAGTTCTTCAGAAGAGGATGACAGTGACTCTGAAAGGCCACCTGGCATTCGAAAGAAAACGTCAAAATATCACAGTCACAAGGCGTCAAAGGATAGATCAAACATAAGCAGTAGTGAATCTGATATGACTATACAACAGTTGGAAGCGGAGAATAGTGTATTGAAAAACAGGTACATGTAGTCTCTTCAGTAGAAATTATTTGTCAGCTTCAAGCCATACGTTCATTTAGTGTATCTTCAATGTGCCTTGTCTTCTACATGTGTGTTGTAGATTAAGCAAAATGAAAGAGTCCTTCTTGCGCGATATTGACTATGAAAGGGACAGAGTTAAACAACTAACTACACTATTAAATGGGAATGCTCCTACCAACTCTGATCCAGCAACTCTAAGCCGGCTGCGGTCGGAGAATCATGAACTGCAGGACAGGTGATTATATGCTCCATGTTCAGTACTTTGTAGTTTGCTTCATTAAACAGTAAAGATGGACCCCTTTACCATCTTTGTTTGTGTTGTAGAATGAAGAAAATGGAAGCATTGTTCTCTCGTGACTTGCAGTCTGAAAAAGAGAGATGTAATTCACTACAGGCTAAAGTAAGTGTGCTTGTCTATTGATATTTTTCTGTTCAGTTAACCGGTCTGTTATCTTTAATAGTCCTTGTATTTCAATCTCCTGCGGTTGTGTTCGTGAAATTTTGGCCTAATATTATCTGTTGTGGTTTTAGACTTTTGGTTGCCGTATGACCTGCAGTACTTGAGTTGTTAAGAATCTTATAATTTTCCTGTTTCTGAATCACTAGTTAAAGGAGTCAGAGGAAAAAATTGTAGAAATGAATAAAGAACAGGAAGCCTTCATTGATATATTTGCGGAGGAGAGATGCCGGCGAGAGAAAGAGGAGGAAAACTTGAGGAGCAAATTAAAGGTGAGAAGCTTTTATCCTGGGGTGGTGGTTCATTTGTACACACGTGAGAGTGTAGTTGCTTATTGGTAACACCTGTCTATTTCTGTTTAAAGGATGCTTCTAATACCATACAAGAGTTGCTCGATAAAGTTCGGAAGCTAGAGAAGTGATAAGCTCTCCTGACGGCAGAACTTAAAACCACTGGTGGTATGGGCATGAAAGATAATGTTTTTCTTCTCAAGTGGTAGTGATCAGTGATGAAGATTCTGAACGACTTTATACTACACAGGCACATTTTGGTATTCAGACTTCCACAAGAACTGATCAAAGCTGACATGAAACGCCTTCCACTATGTTATTCTTTATTCCCCTCCTGTATTTGCATTTCTAATCGAGTTTACAGCTGGGATGTCTCTCACTATGTAACCTATGTAGCAAATATTGTTTAGAGGTATTTGGTGTCAATAATGTAAGCTATGCTGCAGATTTGATCTGAATATCGGTGTGTACATTCAATTAGTTGATTTTCATGTGATTCAAACGCTTATTGTCACCTGAAAGTTGGATGTTCATATCTAATATTGGTGTTTCTGTGTGGACTAGTAAACATCGACACTAGTAGTTGAGTGTGACCGGTCTTATACGGGGGGCCAATTTATGTCTCCATAATTTAAAGAGTTTAGCGAACTATCTTGGATCCCTGCTTACAGTCAATGTCTCTTGAGAAATAGTAATATGATCCCTAACCAGTCGATTTTGAAACAAAACCAGCTGACCATGGACTTGCCGTAGTCCTTCACTTTCAAGTTTCTCAAGACTTCAGCAAATGCTCTCAAGGTACCAGGTACGTAACTACTGAGGGCATCCACAATCACACGATTATACCCATCGATCAAAGATCAAAAAATTTGATCTTTGATCTGGGTCAAAAACAGCGGTGAATGATCAGGCGAGGTCGTAGAGTACCGTTTGTGGGTAAGCGAAGCACCACGATATCGCCTGGAAAGACGGACGAGATACTAATACTTCGCCTGGTACAAGCGGGATTGTGGCTTACCGCCTGCGAAACAAACATACAGGCGAAATGTCAACACCTCGCCCACTCCCCAAGCGATATCTAAGTATCACGCTTGTACAAGCGAAGTTCCAGAATCGCGCCTGTGAATTGTGCGAAGTAATCGTGTGAAAAATAATCCGGGCGAGATGTTGTAGTACCGCTTAAACAGAAGCGAGAGACTAGAGTTTCACCTACTAAGCGTGCGAAGGATGTGTGTGGGGAAATAGACGGGCGAGATGCTGGACTCCCGCTGTGATGTAGGCGAGATTCCAAGCTCTCGCCTGTCTATTTCACCGTTTTAAAACCCTAAAAACTCTTATTTTTTGTTTCATCTTCACCTCGCCCTCCTGTTACCTAGCCGAAACCCTCCCACACCCCCATTTTTCCAACACATCGATCCTTTAACGAGAACCCAAAGCTTCGTTTCTCATTTTCATACTTCGCTCAAACATATTCCAAGCGAAATCAAGGTATATCTTCTACAAACCAAAATTGAATTTACTTGTTTTAATTTGATATGCAATTTAGATGATTTTGTGGTTAAATTAGTTGTATATGTTGTTTAATTACCATATTATAAACCCATTATTGAATTATGAATTTGTGTTCTAATTATAAAATTGGGAAGTTATTTAGGGTTTTTGTGCATGTTATCAATTAGGTTTCAAAATTTGTTCCCTTTGTTAAATTGAACATACAATACAAAATTGTTGTAGCTTAATTTTAGTGGGTTTGTGTTTAATTTTTGATTGAATATAGTATGTTGTGTAGATATCAAAGGAATTAATTTTGATTTAATTTTGAAAATAATGTGTATGGATATATTTGAAATTGTGTATTTTGTCATAGGGTTTATGATAAATATTATAAATTGGGTATACTCTTATTGATGATTATTTGTTGTTGCATGTATATAATTTATTAATTGGTTGTTTAAATTTAATTGGGTTGTTGTTAAATTGTCGATATGTATCGAATTGCTATTTTATGTAGATTCTGAAGATGAATTTCGATAATATGTATCGAATAGTTAGAGTGCCAGGACATCCACATGGGTTGAGTCAGCTCATCAGGATAGAACCTGAAGATGGTGGAGTAGTTGATCCAACAAGGGGGGTTGATTTGGGGGAAAGGGTAGTTCAACCATCAGTGGTTGACAATCGAATGTCAGCTATAAAGGATAGAACCGATTTGTTGGTTAGGAGACTGACTCGCTCGATTGAGTCTAGGGAGGTGATGAGCATAGAAGAACAACAAAGAGTTCGAATAGTGCTACAAGAGATAACAACCCTTTGTTCTGGTGAAAATTAAGATCGCTAGAACAAACTGAATTTGCTAGTTATGGTGTTGAACTTTATGGTGCGTCCCTTTATCTTTCAAAGTGTTGAACTTTATGGTGTTGAACCTTTTTAGTTCTTTTAATTTATTTATGAATTTTAACTTCTACGGATACCAAATGTAGTTGGCAAGTTATTTATCAATTCATCTCAATGCCTTGTCAAGTAAAATAAAATATCTCTGACAAATTGAGTAGAAAATCTTTGAATTATTAACTAGTCGTTGTATTGTCAATTCAGTGATAGTCATTTCATCGCAATGGCTTGTCAAGGGAAAGCAAAATATCTCTGACAAAGTTAAAATTCAATCTTTGAATTATTATGTAGTCAGTCTATTATCATTTCATCGCAATGCCTTGTCAAGGGAAAGCAAAATATCTCTGACAAAGTTAAATATTATTAATATTATTTAGTTAGTCTATTGTGATTTCATCTCATGTTATAAATTGCTAGACATCTCATGTTTAATTTTAGTGGGTTTATGTTTAATTTTTGGTTGAATGTAGTATGTTGTGTAGAAATTAAAGGAATTAATTTTGATTTAATTTAAAAACAAATGTGTATGGTAGTATTTGCAATTGCGTAATTTGAATGAGATTGGTTATAATTGGTGAGATTGTTGTATTTTGATAATGATGTATGTATTTTTTGAATCTTTGATGTATAATTCTTGGTACAAATGTGTATGGAAATAGACAATTACATACAAGTTTAGTTGGTGTTAAATTAATTTTAATTGTTTATGCATTGTGGTGATTTACTGAATATATTGACAATGTTCTATTATTTGTTTGGGCAGATGTCTAGCAATGTTGTTTCGAGATGGGTTGGTAGAAAGAAGAAAAGCAAAAAAGCTAAAATCGCAGAGGATTCTGAACCTGAATCCATGGTCCCCGAGTCAGTAGATGTTCCGGAGTTGGAACACTATAACGTTGTCGAAGATACGGAGGAACACGTTTCGACAAATATTACATATTCCTCCGACGCCAACTTCAGGTTTGACCATCGTGGCTCTCTCAAATCAGTTATACAGATGTACAAGAAAATCACTAAGGAGTGTAATAGGGTCCAATATATAATAGAAAGGGGAGGTTGGGGCAGATTACTATCCCTACCTTTAGTAGATTCATCCCACGCTCTTATTGATTATATTGTCGAGCGGTTTTGGGATACTACAAACACATTTCACTTTTGTTTTGGAGAGCTTGGGTTCACTCCCCTCGATTGGGTTATGTTGACCGGGCATCGGTGTCAGGAGATCTGTTCCTTATGAGCCAGCTAAGTACAAATTTGAGTATGTTCGTGACAATATCTTTCCTGAACTGAAAGATAATGCGGTATGCAAAAGAGAAGGTGTTCCCCAACAGTGGGTTTCGGATGCCATCACTCTCAAGTTTTTGACCACCTATTTTGATAAAGATACATTGCACGCGGCGAACGATGATAGTGTTCTTGCTGATAGAGTAGCGAGGGCGTTCTATATGTATGTTCTGGGGAATTTCTTTTTCCCAAATGCAAAAACCTACATTGATGCAGGATGGTTGGCTGCCTTTGATAATCTAAATGAAGTTGATCAGTACGACTGGGGTGGTCCTGCATTTTCAAAATTGTATTCGGGTCTTGCCACGGCTTCTAGGGGATAAAAATCAGTATCCGGGCCGTTCCAAATTTTGGAGGTAATTTATTTAACGTTATTCAAAATTCATTTTCTTAAAATTTAATTGTTATGTTGTTAAATCATTTTGAAAAAAAAAATTGTTGTAGTTTTGGGGATACGAATATCTGGGGATATGTCGTCCAAATATCCCTTCGGCTGAAAGTGAACGTGAATGGCCTAGATGTCGTAGGTGGGTCGCCTCCCGGAAGAAGGGTGTTGACATAGTGAAGACAAGGACTAAACTGAACCAGTTATCCGTAGACGTCGTGACGTGGCAACCATGGCTTACTGCAGTTAACTACATACCAGAAGATATTGGCCGCAAAGCAATAGAACTTTCTGGAAAAAGAATAACATTCACCTGGCTGGGCACTGTATGTTTCCTAGTCCTTTTCTCATACTCCTTTTTTTTCCAACTCGTACTGTTGTGAATGGGTAGTTATTTATTTATTATCATTTTCTTGGATAAAGCACAATATGTATCTCGGAGATCGTTGTTGGAGGCAGAACAACCCAACTTGGGGTATTCCTGCAAACCCCCCTGCTTGCATTTCCAACTTCGTCGACGACGAGATTGAGGACATGACAGCAATTTCTCACGTCAATGCTAGTGAATACGTACGTGTCGTGGAGTACGATGTTTATTATGAATATTGGAGACATGTTACCAACCTCTACAAATATGTCGCGCAAGTTGATTGGGAGGTTGAAACATATGGCTATGCAGGTGACCGTATCAAACACAACATCCCACGGCCTCGTGACAATGTGCCCATTCCTCCCCCCCAACAACTACCATATGTAAGTTTTTAACAAAGTTTTGAAAAATTGAATACAGATTACACATTTATGCTTCTGTGGTTATTCTAAATTATTTTCATCTCAGGTGGCGGCTTATGATTTAGTGCAAGAGTTTGCAAATTTTACCCAAGAGTTGCGTGATTTTACCTTAGCTGAAACTAATGATCGGATGGACTACTTGATTCGCAAAGAAGTTGAGTTCAACAATTTTCGGAGTCAGACAGCCGCTCAAATTAGCCTCCTACAAGATCAAAATACGTTGTTGACCAGACAGCTTACCCAATTTCGTGCAGAACAACCTCTTGGATTTGCCTCATATGATATGACCACACCTCCGGGATCTTCATCAACAGTTCGACCAACGCAGAACGTCGACCATCTTTCCCGCCATTTATTCCACCAAGATCAAACTCCGGTTAAACAAAAAATTAAAATTTCGAATGACGGTTAAAAGAACGTGTTCGGTTATTTTTATTGTTGATTTACGGTTATATGAAATGTTATTTTTTAGTACGCCGTTTATGTAGTATGATAATTTTACAGCTCATTACG
This sequence comes from Papaver californicum, assembly GCA_023531435.1. Taxonomy (NCBI): domain Eukaryota; kingdom Viridiplantae; phylum Streptophyta; class Magnoliopsida; order Ranunculales; family Papaveraceae; genus Papaver; species Papaver californicum. Next base: position 3,527,907 of record JAJJMC010015431.1, on the reverse strand, counting down.
AAATTTAAATGACCGTTTTATTACCGTTATGTTACCCTTATGTTACTGTTATGTTACCGTTTTATTACCGTTTTTTTGTCCTTGCATAACGGTTATTTTTTTTTTCTTATACTACTATAAATAACATTCAATAGCTACACAACTCATTTCATTATTCCCACATTTTATTTTTCAATGTCGGGTTACGAAAATTTTACCCTTAATGCAACCAATTTTACTTTAGATGAAGATTTATCCATATGTCGAAACATAGTATTACATTATCCAGCAAGGGGTCAGGAACGTGATATCAATGGTTGTATGACCATGGAATGGTTGGAACACACACATGCAAACTTTTGCAATGAAACCGGTAATCCCAACAACCGGAACAGAGCAGGCCTTTTTTGTCGATATGTGAAAATTACTAAGGAAGTAATAGAATTTTCTTCTTTAACTGCTCGGGTCAATGAATTTCTTCTTAGGAATGAAACTGATGATGAAGTTGTTGCTCGATCACTACAGGAATGGACAAGATGGAAACGAAGTGATTTCCGGTACAAACCTCATTTTGAGATCTTAAGGGTAATGGATGAATTCAACCCTTTTGTGTTGATCTTTCTACCTAGTAGGGCAGATCTTCGTGAACGTCGTCCGACAAGCCAATCCTTACGGTTTCACTAATAGGTTTATTTCTTACTTTATTTATCTGTATCGGTAGTTTATTTTTCTTTCCCTTTCATGTATGTCTTTTTTGATTTAATAAAAGTATTGTAGTACCTTAAGTTATTGTTCATTTAACGACGATTCAGGGGATATTATGAGGTCATTAGCATTAAAAAAATTGAAACTCTAAAAATAAAGAACCTTTGAACTTTAACTTCAATTGATAATTTTAGGAGTTAATTGCGATTACATTTTGGATTTCATGAACTCATAGCTTGCTACAAATATGAATTCTTCCCCCATTTCCTGAAAGTAGTGCATTTTAGCAATTTCCTCCTACACAAGGGAAGAAACAGTTAAATAATTTGTTATTTGTAATTGTTGTTAATGATAGAGGAGATAACTTTTGTAATGGTATGGATACTTACAAATTGTTGGATCGATAATCCTAAATGGGTGTTTCAATTGAAAAGCCTACGTACTTCTGCGAACTTGTGTTTCAATTCAATGTTGTTAAAGGATATACAATCATATAGATTAATGTAATAAGCATAATTAAACGAGTTGTTACCTTATTTTCGGGGGCCCATCCAGTATGATGTTCCCTTTCGACTTCAGCCTCCTTTGCAGACATAAGCGCCACATCCTTACTTATAATTTGAAATCGTTTCTGAAGGGAGGTCCAACTACGTTCTGGCATAGAAGGTATAACTTCTTTCATCCGACATAGTATACGTGACCATAATTTATCTTCACATTGATCAGTACCAATGCTACAATCTTGAGAAATAGACAAATGAATCGTACACATCGTAACATCTTCAAAAGGCGAAAAATTTGGACCTCGTGGTTTTGATGGCGCCATTTTACTAATCGATTTCAAAACTTATGAAATAAGAACCAACTTTAGAATTTTCAACTACACAATGTATGAGTTTAGTAAAATGTCATTGGTTTAGTATCCCATATATATAGGGTAAATATATAGCCGTTAAACTGCCAACGGTAACATATCAACGGAAACAAACATATTAACGGTCACACCTGAGCGAGGCCTTGGGGTCTCGCCCAACTCCAAGCGAAGCCTTGGAGTCTCGCCCAACTCCAAGCGAAGCTTTGGAGCCTCGCCCAGGTCCAAGCGGTTCCTTGTAGTGCCGCCCAACTTCAAGCGACTCGGTAGCATCTCGCCCGTGTTCGAAAATTTTAGGCGAAGTCTCTGCTATTCGCTTATGAGTAGGCGAGCTTCTGGTTACTCGTCTGGTGGAGCGAAAGTTTAGCATAACGCTTGAGCTGGCGAAATGTCAACTCTTCGCCCGTGTTTTTAAGCGAGATGCTTTCCCTTCGTCTATTCACAAGCGAGAGGTTACAATTTCGCTCGACTATAATTTTTAGTCGACCATCAGCGACTTCTTTTAATCCTGAACAGTGATTTTCAATGATTATAACCCAAATATAATCGCACGACTGTGGCTGTTTTTCACCGATCATCGATCAAATGTAATATTTGATCGTCAATTTGATCGATGATTGGAGATGCTCTGAGGCCTTTTCTTTTTTTTGAAAGACAACTACTGAGGCCTTAAGGATGAGGAGACAGTGGAGTGTTATTTTTTATTTTACTTGCAATTCGATTTGCTTAGATTTTCTTTAACACTTTCAAAAAAAAATCATGCGACTTTGATTGCTTGGTCAGTGTGTTGGTGCAGATCTCGAGTCTTGAGCCTTTTTTACTAGTCCGCAATTCAAGGCGAGAAAATAGGTAGCTTACAAGTTACAGCTAGGAAATCTTCTTAATCTAACAATATTACCATATTCAAGCCTTTCCTAAAGTTCTTGGAGCGCTAGGAAGAGAGGAAAAAGAAAAGAAAGCGTTTAATTTTCCTATTAATTCAGTATTAAGCTTCAGACTTTTGATGCGGTTGGTTTCTTTATATGCTCTCCGTTCTCCCTCCCTCTCTCTATATATACCAACTCCCTCTCTTATAAATCACAAAGTCTTTTTCTGGTGACAACAATGGAGTGTCTGCTCCCAGAAGATATCATAATACATATACTTTTGCCGCGTCTCTATTATCGCTCAAACAAGTATGCAAAACATGGAGAAATCTTCTGGTTGATCCTAACTTTGCTCGTATCCATCTTCGTCGCCAGCAATCTGTTGATCACGAGGGTAGTCCTTCTACAACTAGTAGTATAAGTAGTAACAGCTATAAGGTGAGTTTTCTTTGCTTGCTAAGATCGACAGAAAATCCGCATCAAAATTCAATCCACTGTAGGGAGTACATTGAGGATGATAAACTTCAAAACTTATCGGAAAAAAAATATACATTAAATTTTCCTGGTGTTTTTGAGGGTTATTATAAACTAATTTGGGGTGACTAATAAAACAAAATAAGGTCATTATGAAGTAATATCAATACACCCCTTATTCATATATTTTCTTTAATGACTAATCTACCCTTGCTTAATTAGTGTTAATGTTGATTAATTAGTTAATTAATTTGGTTATAGTTTTGGAATATAAATTGAGAGTCTTTTAAATTGATTTATTTGAGTTATAATTTTGTACAATCGGTAGTCTCGTGATTTTATTATTATTGATTGTACAAAATTCCCAGATTGATTTTTTTTTGGATTTTGATTTGATATCGGTAGTTTAATGGAGTACCATAACTACCGATTATAGATGTCGCCTAAAAATGAATTTCTCAAAACTTATAAATTTCTAACTTTTCATCTTTCACAATCGGTAGAAATTGAAAATTTATATCTACCGATTGTAGCCAGAATTGAATTAAACTTTAAAATTTTAAACTTTGTAATCAGTAGTTTAAAGATCAAATTTATCTACCGATTATACTGTTTTTTTTTGTCCAGGACTTTTCTTGCCATAATCGGTAGTGAGTGAACATAAATAACTATCGATTGTGGTTAATCGGTAGTACGGGAAATTAATAACTACCGATTGTATTTAATCGGTAGTATAGGAACATAGTTATCTACCGATTATATTCCTGGTACTTAACATCTAACTTCATAATACTATTTCAACATCCGAAGAAAACTTGTTCAAAAAAACTTACTACATATTGTTCATAAAACTTGTTCAAAAAAACTAAAACATCCGAAAAAAACGAAACAAAACACATCATAGAAATTCAAAGTGATTAATCTCATTGATCTCATGAAATTCTTCCACTCATTGTTACTCTCGACTTTGTCCTAGTTTCAACTCGCTTCTTCTTCTTCTCCTTCCCTTAGGATCAACAACAACTTCATCTTCCTCAACTGGACCTATGTACTCTCCAGCTTCGTTGTAGTATGGGTTTATGCCTGAGAAGTCTTTCTCCCTGAAAAAGAGTCGAGGATCAAAATCCGGATCGGCCTCCATCCTTCCGAAGATGGAACTTCATCGAAGTTGAGGGGATTGTCAGGAATGTTCCACCAACAATCAGGATCGTTCATTATTTGTGACCAATCTGGATCATCCAGCATCTTTTGATATATTTCTTCAGGAGTAACTCCTTTCGAAAAATTGAAAAGAGGACGGGAAAGAATTTCAGCCTTTTCAGACGGAGAAAGAACTTTATCTTCATCCATAACCCTAATGAACATACCCAACATGGATTATTAACTAACTACACAATAGTTATTATAAAAATAAATAAAAACACATAATCGGTAGTTAAATTTATGAAATATCAAACGATTTCACACAATCGGTAGGGCGTGTTTTCAGTATATGTCCGATTATATAATCGGTAGATAAATTATGCAATATCTACCGATTGTGCATGATGTTCTTCAGGAATGATGAACTCGAGGCATTAATATATACGATGATTTCTTCGATGTTAGAGAGTTGAAATGTATTGGAGGTGCATAAATGAGAAGATGTCACCCTCCTTATATAGATTAGAGTCCTAACAACTCTTTTTTTTCAAAAAAAAGAGTCGTTGAGGCCTGGTATAACAAGAGTGTATAAAAAATATGTACACTAAGTTCGTACGAATATAAACAATCGGAAGTATCGAAATCACCGTTACCTTCCGATTTTGACAATCGGTAATCTAATAAAAAAAATTACTACCGATTTTAATGTAAAATGTGTCCAGAAACCAATCAGTTTCATCATCTTAATCGGTAGGCTAAGAAATTTTTTAACCTACCGATTGTATATGTTGCCCCGAATTGAAAATTAAAAAAATTATCAAAATTCCAACATTTTGAACATGCATAATCGGTAGTCTAAGAATTTTTTAAACTACCGATTATGTATGTTGCCCCAAATTGAAAATCGAAAAAATTATCAAAATTCCAACACTTTGAACATGCATAATCGGTAGTCTAAGAATTTTTTAAAATAAAGATTATGTATGTTGCCCCAAATTGAAAATCGAAAAAATTATCAAAATTCCAACATTTTGAACATGCATAATTGGTGGGTGATGCAAACCACTTATCTACCGATTATAATGTAAAATTTCAAAAAAATAACTTGTTAAAAAGAAATCTCGTGCAAATCAATTGATAACGCACAAAAAGAACATAAAATCCTTTCAAATGTTAGAAAATTAAACACAAGTAATGTTAAACACTAGAGACATATCCATAAAGTAAACAACCACAATCTAATTTCTAGATTTTTTAGTTTTGGTAAGAGGACGACGAGCACCAGGGGATAAAAATCTTTCAGCATTATCGGCATTGGCTACACCTTCAGGGACATTCGCTTCAGCATCAACACTCGATGAACCGCGAGATCTTTTACTGTGCTTTGCTGCTAGCCTCTTAGGCTTATTCGCAGATTTTTCCCCAAACTTGCTAGCATAGGCTTCATTATCAATGTTGTCAATGAGGTCTTTATGCTCTCTCATAATCTTCTCAATTGATGGAGGCACTCCCGCATTTATGCACCCGGCTATCTTCTTTGAGAAAAATGCAAACCTTTTTTTTTTTCTTTTTTTTTTCTGTTTTTAGGCAATAACAATCAAACGATTATAATCTAAAATATTGAGCCGTAATACTAAAATCAAAAGGAAATAACATTATATACTAGGCTTTCATAACCAGAGGGTTTTTCTTTTGATGATGCAAGTATATTCGGACACCCTGGTGGTCTTTCCTTTATCTTCACGGATCATATGAAGATGAGAATGCTGCCGGTACCATACCATATAGCGTGGATCTACTTCATCACCTCAGTTGCCAGGTCTCCCCTCGTTGATCATATATTGCATCATGTTATTCCAATCTTCAAAGGATGGGTTATCAGAGTAAACTACTGTGATAGAGTCCTTACCACAAGTAGATTTCTCGACGTCCAATTTGAACCTGCCGCGCATGTGACACATAGGTTCTTCTTGAACATAACCGAGTTGACGCATCACCCTTGAGGCATTGTACATGACATATCCAGTAGGATGCCACAAGGGTCCATAGTAAAACGACAACTCAGACCTTCCCACTATATGACCACTAGCTCGGTCTTCCTTGTAAATTTTGGAACAGAAAAGTCTAAGCTATTGACGCACATACAATCGGTAGTTACATAAAAAGATTAACTACCGATTATGTGTAAATTTTGGTACAGGAGGACAATCGGTAGTTCATGACTAAATATAACTACCGATTATGTAGTATGTTTTAAGGAATCACTAACTTTCATAATCGGGAGTTTAACCTTATACGAAAATACCGATTATGCCTAAATTTTGGTCCAGGAATATAATCGGTAGTTAGTGACTAAATATAACTACCGATTATGGTCGATGTGCTCGAGGAATCACTAACTTTATAATCGGGAGTTTAACCCTATACGAAACTATCGGTTATGCCTAAATTTTTGTCCAGGAATATAATCGGTAGTTATATTTAGTCATTAACTACCGATTATGGTCGATGTTCATGAGCAATGAAGAACACTAACATAATCGGTAGTTAAAAATAAACACGAAACTATCGATTATGACATATAACCTAAAACCCTTGATATTCTATTGACGATTTCATTCGATTGAAGCAAAAAAAAACACAAATAATGGTAAACCCTTACCTTATTGGAGCCATTACAAAGTTCTGGAAAGGATGATTGTCAGAATCAGTCTCCGTATCTAGATCATCATCTTCTTGTTCTTCACTATGTTCTTCACTATGTTCTTCAACGATCTCTCTATTTCTTCTCGGCAAAATTCTGCCAGTTAGTATTATTAGGTTGACGGGTTGTTTGCTTTTTTCTAGCCATCTTTAGATTGTAATTACGACGACGAATGGTTTATGATTATATGATGAATTGATTTACGATTAGTCGGTTTACGATGAATTGGATTGTGCCACAATCGGTAGTTAGAAAAAAAGAGAAGAAGAAGAGAAGAAGATGAGAATCGGTAGAGAAGAAGAATGGTAAAGGTTTAGGTTTTTAATCTTTTATTAGTGAAAGGATTAATGGTATTTTTTTGATTACTGAGAGGGTACATATGTATTTTTACATACTATTATGTTATCTCATAACCACATCTATTGGATGGGTTTAAAATAGTAGCCCCAAATTAGTTTTTGGTAGCCCTAAAAAACGCCAGGTAAATTTTAAGGGGGGTTCCCTAGTTGATTCATGCAGTGGTTCAATCTGTATGTCTTCGGACTGTCTCCATTGTGAACATGAATCTCCCATTGAAACCAGCAGTAAATATGGAGTATTTCCGAACCCAAAATGGTTCATCTATGTCAACAATGATCCAACCTATATCTTTAATCCCATACTCATTACCGGAAAGAGTTGAGCCTTCCAAAACCGTTCATTCCGGATACTTCGGTGGGTATCAGACTTACACTTCAGTAGGGTTTGGTTATCTTCCTTCAACTAGTTAATACAAGGTTCTCAGAATTTATTACCAACCAAAGGATCGAACTAAGGTCGGAAAGGTACAGGTATACACTCTTGGAGGGGAAAGCAGTAGTAGTGGGCACTGGAGAGACAAATGTGAAATTCCTTACTACTTTGGACGTTCAAATGGTGTTTTCTTCAATGGAGCTCTTCACTGGGTGGAGTACAACCACGGTGATACTGAAAGGATTATGGCTTTCGATTTGGCAACAGAGGAGTTTTTTGTCGTCAAGTCACCACCTAATTGCTTTCAGGTTGATATTGATAACAATTATCAACTTTGCCGGTTGGGAGGAGGTTTGGGTGTTTATCACAACAAAAATTATTATGTTAGGAAAAACAGAAGCTGGGATATATGGGTTTTATCGAAGACGGAAAAAAATATGAGTCATGTAATGGAGGAAACCGAAGAGTACTATGACTCTTCTTGGAGTTGGACAAGGATATTCAGTACAGATCAAGCGGAGTTAAGTTATCATGATGATCTCAGTATAGATGATCAACCGGAGTTAAGTTGTCATGATTGTGAGTTAAGTTATCATGATGATCTCAGTATAGATGATCAACCGGAGTTAAGTTGTCATGATTGTGAGTTAAGTTATCATGATTGTCTGCCATTGGCGCTCACGAAAAGCGGTGAAATTCTATTTAAATACTGTTAACGATCTGCATTGTGTATTTATGAACCAAAAACCGCAACTTTTAAAACAATACATTGTCTGATTAATAGGGGGGATCGTACATACTTGCCTGGTTCTTCATGTAAAGACCTTTGTTTCTTTAAAAGGTATGGCACGAGAATTGCAAGAAATAGCCGATGCCACTTTGAGGTAAAATATTTAGCCGCCACATGGAGTTATCAGAAATTACCGAAGAAGGGAAAGAGTGATCTCGAGAAGCACTGAATAAGAATCAGAGGAATTGCCACCTTTAATCGAGATATCTACCAACTTCTCTAGACGAGAGCACGTGGAAAGTTGTTTACATCATCAACGATTAAGTTTTGAAAGAACTTGAGAGTTATCAGAGAAAAGTGAGGCAAATACAGTGAAGCTTTTATTTATTATTACTGTCAGATGCTTTTACAGTATATAAAGTGTATTATCATACACTACAATAGATATCCTACACTCATAGTAGATGATGTGTTATGTACACACTATATCCACACATGTGGTTTATTGTATGCTAGGAAATACTAACTGACTCTGACACTAATTGACTTTAACATTCCCCTTCAAGCTCTGTTTCAGCAAGATAAATGAGCTTGGATGAAAGAGATCGAAAAGTAGAAGTGCACAGTCCCTTTGTGAATACATCTGCCAGCTGATGTTGTGTTGGAACATAGACTATCCTCAAAAACTCCTGAGAAACCAATTCACGAACAAAGTGATAATCCACTTCTATATGTTTTGTTCTCGCATGGAAAACTGGATTGAAAGCCATACTTGCTGCACTCTGATTATCACAATAGAGCACCATTGATTGACTTAGTGTTAGATGGAGTTCTCTTAATAAGTAAGAAATCCACAACAACTCAGATGATGTAACTGCCAAAGATTTATACTCTGCCTCTGCTGAACTGCGTGAAATGGTTGGTTTCTTCTTGGAAGACCAAGAAACTAAAGAAGACCCAAGGAAAACTGCATACCCACTTGTTGAACGTTTAGTATCCGGACACCCTTCCCAATACGAGTCTGAATAAGCACTAACAATACCAATATCTCCAGCAGTCAGTGTAATTCCAGAACCAATAGTCCCCTTTAGATACCTCAGTATTCGTTTAACCAATTGCAAATGTAGGTCAGAAGGTGAATGCATGAACTGTGACACATAGTTCACTGCATAGTTTATATCTGGTCTGGTCATAGTAAGGTATTGGAGTCCACCTACCAAACTCCTGTAAAAAGTTGGGGACACCAATGTTGTACCACCATAAACTGATAACCTTGGACCAGATGCAACAGGAGTTGTGGAAGCTGTGCAATCCACTATCTCATCTTTTTCTAGTAATTCAACAGTATACTTTTGTTGGGTTAGGAGTAGTGTGCCTGACTGTTTTGCTCGACTGCACTCAATGCCCAAAAAGAAAGAAAGTTGACCTAAGTCCTTCATGCGAAACTCACTTCTCAAAACATATATATACTCATGAACGGATGTACTTGCAGATCCTGTAAGAATAATATCATCTATATAAAGCAATATATCATCATCTCTGAAGTAGTCTTATAGATGAACATAGAATGATCACATGTAGACATGACAAATCCCTTATCAAGTAGAAAATTGCTGAACCTTGTAAACCAAGCTCTTGAAGCTTGTTTCAGACCATATAGTGACCTTTTTAAATGACACGCATGTGTTGGATGAGTGGTAGAAACATACCCAGGTGGTTGTTCCATGTACACATCCTCATCCAGAAACCCATGTAGAAAAGCATTTGAAACATCTAGTTGTTGTAAAATCCAGTT
>JAJJMC010015431.1:3484897-3507908 GCA_023531435.1 Papaver californicum | reverse complement strand
GAATGGTAAAGTTGTTAGACACTATTATATCTTCAACCTTAATTCAAAACTCGTCACCATCCTCATTCCTACTTGCCCACACCCACTGAACAAAATGAAATACGACAAATCTCGAGTATTAAACCATATGGGAGACTTGTTTGCATAACAGTTGTTCTGGACATTGTCATGTTTTTTTATGTAATTGTTTCTTATTCGATTTACACATCTTTATTAGCAATACAGGACATTCTGGATGGCATAATATGTTACTCTACCAATAATCAATGGCATGATTGACTACGGGAAATGCTACTTTCCCCACCGATTGTCCCGATACTTTTCCCGAGTCTGACGTGTAGTTTTTTTTTTCTTTTTTTTTTTAAACTGATAAACCCATAAGGTACAAACCCTTCTATCTCTTCATAACGTACAAACCCTTGTCTCTTATTTCTTTTTCCTTAATATGTTGTTTCGGTGGAAGACAAATATAACGAAGAGAAAAAATGATGAATTTTTCAATCATATTGATATTGTCCACAGACACCCCGTAGGAAGAGTGAAAAATCTGAGAACTTGGATTTACATGGAAAAAAACTTATCAAACAGAGATAAAACAACTAATCCTTCAGAGTGTGCTTTTCTAATAGACACCAATTATAAGAATGATCTCCTGCGATTTGTTGACTCATACACATGTTCTGCATTCGAACTAAATCATCCATTCCATTTGGACCCCTCGAAAAGTTAGCTTGAGAATTATATATAAAAAAAAAGATTTGTTATACACGAAGATGACAAGTATAAGAAAATACATGATTTTTCTAATTGAAGGAGAAAGAATTGTGTACCAATAATTGAGTATAACCGCCATATAACCACGGACTTTGTGTCATATTTGGTGTATTCTACATCAGAGTATGCATGTTAAGTAAAATTATACAGATAAAACGAATTTGTACATTACAAGTGTAATGGAATCTTACCAAAAATTGCTCATAACCGTTACTCATCTGTGATAAAGTTGATTCCAAGGAAACAGCATGTTCAACTGAGTATGTATGCTGTAAAATGAAAAATATATCAAGCAAGCATATTAACTAAAGATGACTCGGTTAGGGGTATTACAATTGATACAATTGACATCAACTAACCTGTACATGTTCATCATAGGTTCTTTCGTCACTAACTTTTCCTCTACCAGTTCCTTTACCATGAGTTCCTCTACCACGAGATCTTGTTCCTCTTCCTCTTCCTCTTCCACTAGTACTTTTTACATGAATTACAGATGGCTCGATTGAAACATGATGCTCAGGAGAATCGGTATGCTACGAAACCAATAAAAATATATAAGAAAACTTATGAATTAAAAAACAAACTTAAACAATTTAATGAACTCGCTAATTTCTCGTACCTCTTCATTAGGAATACAAGGAGAGCTTTCATTATTAGCATGTTCTTTATCGGTACAGACTTTCTGACTTTTAGCACCACGATAACCTTTTCCACGAGCACATTTAAATACATTACTTCTCGGACGACCTCTTTTTGTCTTCTTAGGTTTTAGATCGAGTATAGTTAAAACTTCATTCCCACCATCATTTGCCAAATCAACTTCAACCGTATCATCTTGAACTATTTCTTCAATAATTTCAGATACACTGGTAGGTTTTGCTTGAGATGACTTTATAGTATCTAACATTTCAGTAATCCACTTCTTAATATTATCAAATAGATTCTCATTTGAAGCTGCCATATCCGCAATATCCCCAAACAACACTTGGAGCTTATTGTATCGTTTGTGTTCAATGTTGTTGTTCCATGGATCACAATTGACTTTCATGCTTGTATGAGCTCGTTTTACATCCTTGCGCCACCTTCTTAAAATATATTTCTCTGGTATAGTATCAACATCATGACGTGTCAACATACTAAGAGCATGTCTGCAAAGCATTCCTCTAGACTCAAACATCTTACAACTGCAATAAACATCATAATTTTCCATATTGAAACACGCATCAAAACGTTTTTTCTTTAACTTATTCTTCTTCTTGTTTTCTATGCATATTTCCAGTTCAAGAGATTTGTTTTTGTCCAGCTCTAAGGGCTTCACTTTCTCCTCAATCACATATATGTAAGAAAAACAAACAAGACAAAGTTAAACTTCAATTATATTGAAGTGGACATAATCATTGACTTACAAGTGATATATACATACTTATATGACCCCTCGCTAATCTCTTCGGTTAATTCAGGTACAAATTCTAAATTTACTTTCCCAAACACTTCTTTTTGAAATTCAGTAAACTTGGCAAGGGTGTACACTGGTTGGAGTTGAAACTCTAATTCATGATGAGACAAACAACGTCTGTTAGACATAAATGACTCTGCGTCTGCTTGAGCCTCCTTTTCTACCTTATTCCTCACTGCATTCTCATACTGCTCAACAAATTGTTTTAAATTTGTTTTGTGATTGAGATACTCATCGAAAAAAGAGTTCATGCTTTCGCTTCGTTGAGTACTTGCCATCCCAGCCCAAAATATATCATTTAAAAAACATGGAACCCATGATGCCTTAGTTCGTATAATCCGCTCAACCATTCATGTTGTTGCAAATGATACTTCTCAATCATCTCAGCCAACTTTTTTCAAATTCTAAGGTATGATACGAGCCCCATACAACCTTTCTTAGCCTATATCTAATTTTTTCTCGATGATTGTGGTTTGAAAAAATTTCTGGCACTTTTTTCAAGATATGCCAAATACACCATCTATGCCTAACATGCGGAAAAACAATCTCAATTGCCGCTTTCATAGCTTGGGATTGATCGGTGATTATTGCTTGTGGTGCACATCCGGACATACAATTCAGCCATATCTGAAATAACCACACAAAGGAAGCAGTTTCTTCGTTAGAAACCAATCCGCAACCGAATAAGTTGACTGTCCATGGTGGTTCACTCCAACAAAGGGAGCAAAAGGCATCTCATACTTGTTTGTCAAGTATGTTGTGTCGAATGTGATGACTTCACCAAATTCTTTGTAAGCTTCTCTACTCCTACCATCAGCCCAGAATATGTTCTTCAATCGATTCTCACTATCAAGTTCAATATCAAAAAAAAAACCCGAGTTTTGTTTTACCATTTTGGCAAAATAACTCAATATTGCAGATGCATCGCCATCTCCAAGCCTTGTTTGCCTCAACTTCCCAACCATATTTCGAGCATCTTTTTCGGTGAATGTTAAGTTTTCAAGTCCTCCGGCTTGATTCGCTATAATGGCAACATTTTTACTTATTTTGATCCATGTTTGATCATTGCGATCAAGTTGTCTTCTCACACTAGCGCTAATGAATTTACTGGATCGTTAATACTTTTTCTTTCCTGGACTTAGTTTATGATTGTGTGTACTACGAAACACAAAAATTACCCGTCTCCCACTTCCAAAAGGATCTAAAACGGCACCCATACGTGATTCACAACCAGTTTGGACCGTCTTAGGTTTCTTCGACTTCGGCTGTTCAGAATTTTTACTTGCCTTACTACCACTTCGGGAACAAGCAAATGTGACATTACAACGAAAACCTGCCTTATTCTTCTTGCAACTTCTATTCATCCAAGAAAATCCTTCCTGTGTTGCGTATTCTTGGTAGTATTTTTCCAACTCCGTTAAATTCTCAAACTCTTCACCAACAACAGGACTAATGATATTCTTTCCTGTTGATTCTGTCAAATTACGAGACTCCATAACAGGGTCATCTTCGTTTCCCTCCATTCCTAAGTTATCGTCCTTCTCTTTATCTAAATCAACACCATCCATTGCTGCAATATCATCAGCATTCATCAAATTAGATAGTTATATCAAATTACAGTAGTAACATTAGTGAAACTTAATCAGTTACAAGAAAAAGAAAATAAAAAACCTTGATTGTAGAAGAGATTAGAGGAATTCGAGTAGAGAGAATCTTGTCCGGGCGGGCATCGGGAATGTGTTTCCTCTTTCACGGTGAAATTAGGGTTTTTAGTAACAAAACCCAACTTAAATTATGATCAACTTCATAAAAATAAAACCCTAATTATTAAATTTCAGACCATTTCAAAATATTTACAAACCCTCATTCTGAAAAAAATTTAAAATTAAAAAGAAACTTACCTGAATTTTATCTGGGTCACCATCGATCTCTAATTGTTGCAAGATTCACCATGAAAATAGTTAAGGTTTTTGATGAAGATTCAGAGAGAAAAGGGTTTATGAAGATAGAAGGGTTTGTACGTTATGAAGAGATAGAAGGGTTTGTACCTTAAGGGTTTATGAGTTTTTTTAAAAAAAAAGAAAAAAAAACCTACACGTGGACTCGGGAAAAGTATCGGGACAATCGGTGGGGAAAGTAGCATTTCCCTATAGAGCCCAATCTGAGCTCTTCTCATATTCTGCACATGATTTCCAAGGCATTCCTTGCTTCTCACGTGACTTATCCTAGTCATGTTCACAAATCAAGGAATATTTCTCTATCTTGGCCAACGTCGGCTATAGAGAATATTTATCCCTGTCAACATATCATCACAAAGGTTTATGCATTCGCACATAAATGGGGGAGATATCAAATAGGGTTTTGCTATAGAGAAATACCCGGCCTATTTCTCATCGCAAAAGAGAGTAAAACGGTGGAATAAGGGGGTAAACTCAGCCTAGGTTATCCCTAGCTATTACTGAAAAAAAAGGGAAAAGTGATTTGCACAGACAGTAATCCCTATTTTCACCAACCTGAGATTAGAGAATTCAACTATAAATAAGTCATTTATTTACTAAGCTAAATACAACTTTCTCAACAACTCTCAGAGCAATTCTTCTGCAAACCTACAATTCTCTAACCTCTCTCTTCTTACATGCTTCCCTCCTAAGACTAGCCCTAATCTCTCATTTGACTGAAGCAACCCTTGTAAAACTATTTCTCTTGGTTTAGGCGAGGACTTTTCGTGCTCAACCTCCCGTAACTCACTTTCAAAACCGTAGAATCCCATTTCTACCCTCTCACCGATTTTAGGTAACTACAGCTAGAAAAAGGGACTGTTACTAAAACGGTTGGCAACTTGTAGTTAATAGTTTTTTGCTCTATTTTACTTTGTGTTCTTCTACTTATGTTTCAGCACAAGTCCTTCTTTGTCCTGTTTTCTTAGTATTTTGAGTTTTTTACTCCTAACTTTCAAACCCTAGAAAGGTTGTTTGAGTCGGACCATTCTTAGTAGTAGATCTTGAGAGCGGCTATAGATCTGTGATCCATTAAAGTTCAAAAAGATCCTTAAAATATAGAGAAAAAAGAATTATTCTTATTAAAAAAATAGAAATATCTGTAACACTTGTGGAGAATGATCATTTTAGTACTGCTAGTTTAGGTTCTTGAAACCACTAAAAGTACGGTTTCTAGCAGCATTTAGAGCAGTCTATTTTAGACTACTTTTTGTGAAAATACGATTTTAAGCAACACTTTAACTTTCAAAAAGTACTATGGTTTTTATCAGTCTCTAATAGTACAGCTGGAGACCGTCATTTAGTTTGATTTTATTTTGTAAAAAAGAAAAGAAATTGAATTCACTGCAATTTTATACTTCCAAAAGAACCTGATCCCATTTCATAGACTTGAAAACATTCACCATTTCATTAAATTTTAAAATTCATTGTACCATAGCAAATTGAATACAGACTTCAATTCAGTTTACACTTGGGCTCAAAAACACCCAAAAAATCTAAGCAAATACTGAATTCACACCATCAATAAGTTTTAACTTACCAATTTTAAAGGTAAGTAAAATGATATTGCTTTCTTACAATCAGTGTAAACTGTAAACCAACCTAATAGCCACAAACTGCAGCAAAAACAATCGAAAATATGAATTGAGCTGCCCAACTCATAACTTGCAAGTACCTGTAAAAAAAATCAGTTTGGGCATTATAAATTTAATTGCAAAGATGTAAACTGATTTTGAAAGTGGGACCATGGCTTAATAACTACAAAGATTAGAAGCTCTACAAATGAATGGAGCATTGAAACCGTGAAGATTACCTCGACGACAGTTTCATATCATATCTGCAATCCCCACATACAGCTTGTATCCTGACAACATCAAGAGATAAATGAAGGTTCAAGTTGATGCCCAATACCACATTTGTTTATGAAACTGATATGAAGGGTATGTTAGAATGCTGACCTTTGTTTATGATAGATTATTCATTTTTCTAAAACGCAACTACTAGCATATTATGTTGTAAAGCACAAGATTATTGAAGTGCATATATATGAAAGTGGAGTAGGTTGGGGGTGTAGAAGATACCTAACTCGTCAGGCCTTCACACCAACACAAGCCACACGACCAAAACCTGGTTTGAAACCAACACCATAACTTGAGGTGCGCAACTCATAACTTACAAGAACCTGCAAAAAAATCTGTTTGCAATTACCTGTAAAAAAACCAGTTTGCCAGTACCTAAAAAAAAAATCAGTTTGCCCATCTCACCAGGATCAGACACCATAATGCACCGAGACATGGTTCCAGAGCTGGATTAAACAAACTCGGCCACCTGAAGAAGAAACCATAAATGGTACCTCAAAAATTGTAGGCAATAAAACTTCCAAAGAACACAAATGATCTTACTATTAAATATAATCAATACTAGTGAGCTACTTAGACATCATATAAATCAGAAAAAGCCTATGTATCCAAGATTGATATATAAAATGTAAAAATTAATCGAGTTCTCTTTGAAACAAATTAAGCATTAATGTAACTAATCCTTTCTGTACCAGCAGTAGTGAAGAGGTTTTCACTTCGCCATTTATGCTCTTCTCATTGATTTTTTTTCAGACTCAGTCTTTAAGAACCCAAATATTCATCAAGGTTTGAATGCTTCAATACTTGTTGTAAGATAGTAACAACGTAATGAAACAAATAAGTAAGAAAGAAACCGCAAATCATCAATAGGTCCAAATAATGCGAAAGCTGGGAAGAATTACAGTAAAGAAGAAAATTAGAGGGCATTTACAGGGAAGATTAACGTGAAACTGCAAATCTCTTTCCGCTCATATCATCATCAATCTTGCTCATTATCTCTTCCAGAAAATGTGTGTTTCTTTGTTTCCTCAAATCTTCGTCCCTAGGTACATATATTGGCAATGGCTTCTCGACACGGGACTCCACATTTATGTCTGTTAAACATATCAAAGTTAATAGTTACGGCAAGACAGTAATATGTAACCTCAAAAAGCTCATCTTAAATGAAACCCAGCTTGCAAACTCTTGAAGTCAGGTCAGGAAAGAAATAATTGTCAGTATATTCTTTATATGTCAATCAAGTTGTCTCTATTCTACAATAAATTTAAATGAAAAGATCAACAGGACCAAGGTTGGCTAACCATGGTCCTCAAATATCAATATTACTATTCTCAATTTGATCTACTAGTTTTAAGAATAGCTCATGAATATGTCTTAATCAAACAGTTTAAACTGGACAAAGTTTGTACCAATTGCAACTCAGAGAAATTGATACGAAAGACGAAAAACTAACTGGTATCGGTTGGAAGACGCCCTGTTCTGCATCTTCTAGGATACGGACTTGATTCACCACCAAACTTCGGTCTAGCTAGATACGCATCATAATCATGTATCCTATCAGATAGTTTTCTAACTCCTGTTCCATCTCCTCTAAGTGCTTCAAGCTCCTTCTCTCTTAGTTCTTTCATTCCTTCCGCTGTTTCGTATGGTAGAACGGATGTTCAAAACAAAACGAATGATCGTTAACTAGTAATCAGTAACATCGAATTTATATCATACACTTAGTACCAACTAAATCATGAAAGTACAATAAAGTTCAAATTCATTAAACAATAATAATAGTTAATGATTTTCTATATAAGGGCCAAAAATACATTTTAATAAAACCTTATTCAAACTTTTCAACGGTGAGAACTTTTACCAAACAGTTGATCTTTGTTTGACCTTTGAAACCTTGAATTCATCAAAAATATAACAGAAAAATCTTTTAAAAACCGAAACTTGACTACAAAGGATTGAAATTTCTTACCATATTTGGAAAGAAAATTCTTTTAACAGAATGATCTTTAGTGGATTGAACCCATGAATTACAAGGAAAATGATCAGCACCAGAAGCAGAACCTCCAAAAATTATAGTCTCTAAGAAAAACTCTTTCTGATGTTTATTAGTTATAGTAATAGCTCCTGGTATACCAAAATTTGTATCAACCATGAAATCAACTGTATATGTAACTCTTTCGGCTTTAATTTTTGATATCTTACCAATTTCTAATCACTGCTGCCTTACTCTTCTTTGCTTCTTTAGTTCCTGCAATTACACAGAAAATATTCATTAGATTCAGACCCAGAATTGAAAAATTGAAACCGTGGTTTTGTAATTCAGATTGATACTAACAAAGGGACTCAATCAATTTTCAAAAAAAAAAATTAGGGTTCTTACTTGGATCAATTTGGTCCAACATTAAATGCATACCAACACATCAGAAATACAATTAATCGAAACTACCTTTAATTTTAGTATAGCTGAATAAGTGATCGAGTTCTCTCTTCTCCCATATGTACCTCAAAGTAAAAACCCATAAATCAAGCTTCTTACAGTAATCAATCACCCTTACCAACATTTTTCAAGGTTCTGAAGAAAATAATACAGAAGGTTGTTTTGGTAAGAGAGTAAATCAAAAAACCCCTTCAAAAAAATAAATCGAAACAACATCAATCACCCTTACCAACGCCTTTCAAGCTTCACACTAGCAGCAACTTAAGAAGTTCGGAGAGTGAATCGAAACAAGGGGATATGTATACAGATTCCAGAAGCTGGTTTTGGTTGTGAGAGAGAAAAATGAGGGAGGAGCGGTGTGAATAAGAGATTAGGGTTTTTTTTCTTTTAGTTTCTACTAGCAGGATGAAGTATAGTGAGAGACGTATAAGAGTAAGATCAAAAATTCCCAATCTCAAAATAACTGGTTATGAAAAAAGTGGTGTCTAACCGTACTTTAGGTTCTACTGGGTTAAAGGGTAAAATCGTTACAGTTTAGAACCAAGTGAAGTGTAGTTTTTCACGATACTTTAGTTTTTCCATTTTTGTGACCAAATAAAGTACGGTTCTACTCACCACTAGCATAAGTGCCTCTCAAGACTGTCCTTTTACAAAATCCTAATCAGTCTAAAAGACTATTTTCACTAGTGTAATCATCACCAACAAAGGATAAAGGTCTTAAAATAGAACGTTTAATTGGGGGATACCCTCATAAATTGGAGGATACCAGTAAAACAAAATAGGAACATTTTGAAGTATTTCTAAGAACCCTTTATCCATCATTTTTTATAATACCTAATTTACCCTTGATTCATTAGTCGTTAGTTAATTAACTATCTAAAATAAAACTTAAGATTATGATTATAGTTAGTGTATTATGTTAGTTATAGAGAAATAGGTAGAGGAGGAAAAGAAGAAGAGGTGTAAAAGAAAAGTGAGATTTAGGAAAGCTTATAGAAATGAATGAATCTAGTCAAGAATTTGATGTTAGGGAACCTTCATCTCAAAAAGGAGAAGGGGTTTACGTTGCTTATGATAACGATTCTCAATTGTAAGCTTTTGTAGATAATCACAATCTCATCTATGAGAAAACCTTAAATCAAGACATTTATGAGCACGAAGATTCAAGTGAAGAACCAACCCAGGGAAATGAAGAATTTGAAGATACAAATGCCCCAAATACTCAGGCATAGGTCCAAATGAGGTAGAAAATGATTTTTTAAGTTTGAATCGCCATGGATGTCAAGTAGAAAAGGTCGTTGTCGGCATAGTCGATGTTTAATAACAATGTCGATTCCTTTAAGTCGGTATGGTAATCAAACATTGTACAATTCCGACATCAGGTATTGCCCCATGGAATATTTAGTTGGAGATAGAGTCCCTACGGTATTCATACTCTTAATATGTCGATTGAGTTCAATAGTATGCCCAGGGAATATTATTCTTGGCTTCACAGTCGGCATCATAAGATGGAAAACTAACTATGTCGACTGTCATAAAAACTGGCCAGTATTTTTCTGACCTTAGTCGGCATTGAAGATGCTGACTAAGACCCTTTAAAAATTTAAAGTCTTTAAATAATTAACAATCTCCATTGTTGTTAAGCTATCGAGCATGCCGACTGGTTGGAAAAATATGAGAGAAGCTTTTGTAGTAAGTCGGCATTGAGGGTCACTTTTTTTTACAATACCGATGGATTTGTTGGATATATTTTCCATCTCAATTTGAACACAATCGGCATTGCTTCATGTTATCGAGCATGCCAACTGTGAATCTTCTTTACTTTATTTCGACTAAGTTACTTGTTTTTTGTGGTTTGATTGTACTTGGCACCAATGATGATCCTAAACTTTTACAAGAGGTGGATCCAGATACTTCAGAGTACTATGCAAATGATTTGGTAAGTTACGAAATGATTTCGCAAGTATGTATTGGCATTTTTTACTAGACATATAACTTGTTATGTTTATGTATAATGTAGGAATTCACAAGTAAAGATGATACAATGAAATTGGCTATAGATACGGCTCTCAAGTTTAAGTGTGTTCTAGTCAGTAAAAATCAAAGAAAATTAACTCAGTTTGAGATGGCTTGTGAGAAAGGTGGGAAGTACGTTAGACACAAGAAAAAGGGATATGTGTCTCCAAAGAAGACTAAAATAGTATACAAGACTATAACGAGAAAGGATGGATGCCCCTTCAAGCTTGTATTTAATTTGAAAGGAAGTGCATGGAATAGTAAAGTGATGTGCAGTCGACATAACCATCCGGATCCATCGACCTTTGTTGGCCACTCCGTAGTTGCAAAATTGAAACCCGATAAATTCAAGGAAGTAGAGAGATTGACTAAAACACGCACCATATCTAGTCAAATCCTTATCGGTATCAAGGCGAAGGATCGAACCAACGCGTCTTATGTAAGTACTATTTACAGTGCAAAAGTAAGTATAGGAAGGCGGTAATGGCAAGGAAGGTTAGTTAGACAATTCTAAAGTCATCCACTGGTTTCAACTACACGCACAAATTGAAGATGGGGCAGGATAATAAAGTCCTTCAAATATTTATTATACACCCGTTGATGGCACAATTGGCTCAATGTTTCTTCCCAGTTATTATGATGGACTGCACTTACAAGACAAACAATTATAATATGTCGTTAATCAACATTGTGAGTCATACTTCGGATAAGTAACATTCATGTTAGCTTGTTGTTTTATGAGAGATGAAAAGGATCATAACTATATCTGGGCCTTGCAACAGTTGAAGTTACTCTTCCGTGGCAATGATCTTCCGAGGGTTAGAATAACTGATAATGAACAAATATTAATGACGGTAATTTCTTATGTTTTCCTGGATTCATAAAATTTTCTTTGTACATTCTAGTGAACAATGTGAAAAAGAATCGTCATGCGGTTATTGAACCACCAAAGAAGGATATTAAAAAGTCCAATAGATAAGAAGATGAGGAAGAAAATCGATTAAGCGAACTATCACCGAGGAACAAGAGAAATAGAGAAATAGAATTAAAGAGATGGTGAACAAAGAAGACAAACAAAATCATCTCAAATGGTTGAGTTTTTCAGGCGAGTGGGATCCCTTGGTTTGGTCCATCATCGAGGTTAGATATGAAGAGAATTTGAAGAAGTTTATTGCTCATTGGAATGATAAGTACCCAAGTGTGGAAAAATATTGCAGGACCCAATGGTTGGATCTTTACAAAGAGAAATTTGTGCGGGCATGGACCAACCAATATAAACACTATGGCAATGAAACCAATAGTATTACAGAGTCTGCTCACGGACGATTGCAAAAAATATTAGATTCAAATCAAGGAAATATTGTCACAGTGACTGAGGCAATGAAACAATATTTCAAGAATGATATCGATAGAATTCAGAAAACATTTGAATAAATCTCAATGGAGAGAATGACAGTACATTTGAAGGATGAAAAGTTACTCCGGGGAATAGAGTACAATGTGTCACATTGAGTGATATCGTATATGATGAGAGAATTAAATTGGGAGAGTAAACATGGCCAGCCAGATGATGTGTGTATTTATCCTACATTGTCTATGGGAGTTCCATGTCGTTATATGCTTGTGAAGTATGATGATGTGATACCTATTGAGGCTATTGATCCATTTTTACAACGACTTTTGTTCACCCCTCCTCCTCTAGAAGATGCCGGAGAAAATGTATGGGATACTAAGGAAGCCCGAGAATTCTTCAACACTTAATCAAGTGGGAACTCGTCTCAAAGACAAAAAAAATTGATCCAACTAAGGTAATTGAGTCACCCATACATATTAGACGTGGAGGAACCAATAAAAGGAAAGCCTATTGGTAGACCACTAAGCAAATTGGCTAGGAAAAAGAGGGGAAATTTTTTTTGAAACAAGTAAGTCAACGTGAGACAGAGCGTGAGGATAGTAAGAAAAGACATCCATGTACTTTTGAGATATCCAAAGCGAGTTATGATGAAGCACCGGTTCCTCCGAAAAGAGGAAGGCTGATAGACACATTTTTGTGTCTAAATTGCACTCGATTATCTATTTTGATAATGTTCGATTTTGTACTTATTATGGCTTTTTATGCGTTTGTAGGTATTTTCGAGAAATAAATATTTGTGGAAAAATCAGCTTGAAAAGTGATAAAGGCACCCGGAAAATTACTAAAAGCACCCAGAAAAATTACTAAAGGCACCCACAAGTTGTTTGGGGGCTCCCCCTCTTTTGAATTTGAAACCGAAAATGGCGGGAAAAGAAGTGTTTACGTGAGAAAACTTATGTGTGATTTGCAACTGAGTTTTAAGGGATTTAAAATGTGTTCTTTCTATCCCAAAGTGATTCAGCACTCAAAAGATAACATAACACACGTCAACAGAGAGTTTTAGCCGGAAAAAGTGGCTGGCAGAAGTGTATCTGGTCGGAAAAAGGAGTTGTATCCTGATTAGGATTTACACGCAATTGGAGTTTGTTTTGGATGATTCTTTACGTCTTTATCAACTTAGAAAGGGTTCCTAGGGTTTACTAATGCTATAAATACCAAAGAGAATCGAAGAGAAATCTATCGGGAGTAGCCGCAGCAAATAAAAAAATCCAGGAAAAACCCGAGTTCTCCTGGTGAAGAAGAAGGTGAAGAACATAAGTCTTTAGAGGAGTGTCGCTGACACTATCGCTAACACAGTCCCTCAAGCAGTCCTATTTCTGAAGCACTACAAGTCTGTTCTTTTCTCATGTTCCCTTTTCTTTCTTCTGTAACGCAGAGAACACTTCTCTGTAACGCTTATAAGCGTCTCTGTTCTCCTGTGTTACTATTATTTCACCATTGTAAGAACTTTTTGAGCTATGAAATATATTTTTGAGGGTGTTTCCTATACAATGAGCTAATCATCATCACTGTGGCTATGGAGGAAGCTATTTCTCCAATAATTAAGTGGTAACTTCTATTTTAACTCTTATTTACAATTCTTTTATTATTAATTGCTTTGAATTAAATTGAAAAAAAATGGTTTTTTTTAAATAATTGTGTTTTCTTTTGATGGGTCATGCTTATTTTTAAACTTTTGATGTCTCATGTTTCGATTTACAATTATTCTTTCAAAAACCTAATTTTGGCAATACTTATAATAACTTGAATACAGGAACTATAAGATTTTATCACTTGAAATATTGGTTAATGGTGGAATCTTAGCCCTAGTTCTTCCCATCAATTTTAAATCAACTTTGTTTTAATTTTCTTTATTTTTAGTCATTAAAAATTAGGTCTAGAAATCGAATCTTCACAAGTCTGAGAATCAAACCCTTTTTACCACTATTCTAAAATCACATCAAAGGCCGAAGAAGGAGGCTACTACATCAACTCCACAACATCAAGATGAGAATTCTCAAGCTATTCCCAATGTCGATGAGACACCGGTTCCAAAGAATATAGGAAGACCGAAGAATGAGGCTAGCATATCAACTCCACAATATTTAAGATGAGAATTCACAAGTTATTCCCGACGTTGATGAACCACTGGCTCCAAAGAAGAGAAGAAGGCCGAATAAGGAGGCTAATACATCAACTCAACAACAACAAGATGAGGATTCTCAAGATACTCCCAATGTTGATAAACCATCGGTTATAAAAAAGAGAGGAAGGCCGAAGAAAGAGGCTAGCACATCAACTCCAAATCATCAAAATGAGAATTTACAAGTTATTCCCAACGTTAAGGAAGGACATGTTCCAAAGAAGAGAGGAAGGCCGAAGAAGGAGGCTAGTACATCAACTCTACAAACAAGATGAGAATTCATAAGTTATTCCCAACATTGAGGAAGGACCGGTTTCTCCCAAAAGAGGAAGTACATTGAAGGAAGTTGTGTCTTCGGAAATTGCATAAGATGGTATGAAGATAATAAGGAAAGCAAGTGGTAATATGAAAACCCCAAAAGATCCGAAAACCGGTAATCCAAAGCAAACTTGTCATACCATAATAGAAGAGTATATGCCCGAGATTATTCGTGAATATATTATATCAACGGACGATGTGGATAGAGATGGAAATTGTGGTTATCATGTTGTTACCGATCAATTAAGATACTTAAAATCGACGGGTAATTTGGGGATAACACAATGCCAATATGCAAGAACACGTATGACCGCAATACTAATTAAAAGGAAAAGTTTTTATGAAGCAACGGTGGACAATGAACAAGAATTCAATGATTTTCGTGCTCGTGTACTAGGGCCAAAGGAACCCATGAACTTCTTTCCGTCGTCTTATTGGATAAAAATACCGGTGGATGGGCATCTCATTGTAGATATATTTAACTGTGTGGTTCATTATTTGGGACCTAGGATGGGCAATACGTTTGCACCAAAATTTCAGGTGTAAAGGGTCGTTGAAGAAAAGAAGAATTATTATAGCGTTCGTGAACGATAACCATTTTATTGGTCTCAAGTTAAAGGAGAATTGTTCATTACCACCTGTTTGTGGCGTATATTAAAATATCGATGGTAGTACCCAATCACTCTGATAGTTGGATGAAAAAATACGAGGAGAATCACCAATTGTAGAATACTTTAAGTTTATCCATGAAGCGAGCTATGGTAATAATTGAATTGCAGTAAACTTGAGAAGGTTCACTTTTGGGACTTAGCATGAAATTGTTTTTTGGGATGTCGTTTATATTTTGTTTATGAATGAATCACGTTCAATAAATGGTTTGAATTTTTGTGTTATGGTGGTCTTAAATTTTGAAAAAGAGTCGGTATTGTTTTTCCTAAACCGACTATCAGTCGGTATATATTTTACAGGTTTCGTACATGCCGACTATAGCCTTTTAGTGAAATAGTTGTTACGTAAGGCAAAGTCGAAATTATTATAATAGTTAACAGAAACCCCGACAGAGAGTCTGCATATCCTTGGTAATAAAAAATAATACCGACTCATATCCAAAGTATATTTAAGAGTATACATGATCAGTCGGCATTGCAGATTTTTATAATTTCCATGCTGACAAAACTGTCGGCATTGAATTGATAAAGATATACTATGTCGACTTCTCCTTAAAAAAATACTGAAAAAAAGTAATTATATGAAAATTATGAGTATGTGAACATTATAATGTCGACATATGATTCGACCATGCCGACAACACTATCGGCGTTGAGTTGATAAAAATCGACTATGTCGACTTCTGCTGAAAAGAATACAAAAAAAAAAAAGAATGTGATGGAAATAAGTATGTGAACATCATAATACCGACAGAGGAGTCAACCATGTCGACAAAAGAGTCGACAACACCCACAGTGGAGTATATTATGCCGACTATCACGAGATTGACTACCCTAAAGCATTTACTGTTTTTTTTTTACTTGCAACTAATACGGCTGGACGTTGGGTCCTTAAGATCTAGAAAATGACCCTTCACTCATCTCTTCCTTACACAAACCATAGATTTCAACTTTCAAATTCATTATACTCTCTTCTCATCCAAAAAAAATAATGATATAAAAATAATGACTAGTCCTTACACTGAAAATGAAGATATTGCCATAGTTAGAGCGTGGGCGACGTACAAAACCCATGAAGAAGAACTTATGGAATGGATCCAATCACCAACCTTACCTTGGATCCAAACTCGGATTTCTGGTGGAACTGTGTATTTATAATTTTCTTGGCGTTAGACAGAAATCGTAAGAACACTCAACAATGTTAAGAATAGATTCCAAGAACTCTTCAGAGAATGCGATGCTTTTAAAGAGGAAATGAAAGTCGTAAAGGAAGTTCATCTCACAGAGGCGGGTGCAATAAGAGTAAGTATGTCAATAATAATTTCATCCATAATAGTTTTGAGTAATACTAACTTAAATTGATCTGTTTTTTCAGTGGGAAATGGCTCGTGTCGGATATGAGGTTGACCAAGGAAAAAAGTTTGAGCATGATGATTGTTATTGCATCTTAGAAAATAAAGTCCATGATTTCACCTTATATTATTAAGTGTTTAAATGGAATGCTATGATCTATATTATTTGTTTTTCTTCAATTTTATGTTATGAAATATGTATTCACTTTTGTTTAAATGATATGAAAGATGTATTCTTTTTCTTTTCAATGAAATTGTTTTACAAAATGGTTGTTACGTAAGGCAAAGTCGGCATAGTTGTAATAGTGAACAACAACGCCGACATATAGTCGGCATATCCTTGGTAGTAAAAAATAATACCGACTCATGTCCAAAGAATTTTTAGTAGTATATATGCTTTGTCGGCATGGTCAATTTTTACAACTTCCATGCCGACACAACTGTCGACATTGTATTGATAAAAATATACTATGCCAACTTTTTTTTAAGAATACATAAAAAATAACTATGTGAACATTATAAGTATGTGAACATTGTAATACCGACAGAGGAGTCAAAAATACCGACAATAAATTATACTATGCCGACTCATTAGCAATTTAAAACCTTTCAATTACTTAACTTAATTAAACACCCATATTACAAGAAAATTACAACCAAATTCATAATCAATCCGCATTATAACAACCTATTAATGACATTACATACTTTTATTTTTCTCGGTGCGAGACTCAACTATTTTGGCAGCTTCAAAATAATAAAATGGATCTCCTCTCTATTTGGTATATGCAGCCTGTGTCGCAAACCTGTCCCTTATGTGCCTAACGAGAAACTCGTTGTATTTGTTGCACAATTTCTTAACATGATATGGTCCTTGAAGAAACATAGTCTTACCTGTAATCAAAGCGTGGTTTCCTGTACTTACCGTCCAACTTGGGAACGAAGGGTCCTGATTTAACTTGAAAAGAAAATATACGCTCATCCCATCTTTTCAGGAAGATCCATGACGACGTAAAAATTCCTAACCCATTCCGTATATTTCTCAACGGACTTTAATTTTTCCCTTAGTTGAATTTGGTCTTCACCTTATTTCTTGAGTACCTCTTTTTCCATGGCATCCAAAATAACTATGTGAAACATAATACCGACAAAAAAGTCTAGAATGCTGACAAAAGTGTTGACCATGCCGACATACCACTTAGCAATGCCGACTAACTGTTTTTCATAAGATAAATTGAATTGTTCAAATCAAACATGGACCTTAAAGTAACAATCCTTAATGTAGTGTCCCAAAGAAGAACATTATTAATCAAACAAGCCAAACTTAAACGAAATCAATATTATTTAATGGGATCTAAAATAAATAAGTTCTAAATTGTTCAAGTAAAACAGACATAAGTCACTCCCGTCTAGCCTTCTTCGTCACCCGCTTCTTCTTTTCCCTGAACAACTCGTCGCTTCTACATTTTTAATGGTCTTTAGTTGCAAATCGACATTGTGGATTCCTTGAAGGGTCAACACCTATCATTTCTCAACTTTGCAACTAAAGATTTTCCCAATGACATCAATTCGCTTCCGCTATCTTTCACATTCATGTATACAACATATGATTATTATACTTATATAAGAACAAAATGTATCATTTTCCATTTGAATAAGAATACAACATATAAACAAAAAACCATAAGTATAAGCAAAACATACATACCACCATTGATAAAAGCTTTGTGATTGAAGCATGAGATTGAGAAGAAGTTGGAGTAGGGGTTGGCTTTTTTTTTCTGGGATGGACTTCAACATTCGGCTTACGTACCACGTAACCATGACTAAAATCTGCGAATTTCATGTTATTGTAGGGATCCGCTTCACTATTGACAGTAGCAACCCAATTATTCGCATTCACCTGACACTCAGTGAGCATATCCCTCCAATGTTTCAGGATTAGGTTTGGCGTGTAAGATACCACAATTTTGGTGGATCTTGTCTTATACTCATTAAATTCATGCCTGAAAATGTGATGAGTAGCATATATAACATTACTCGTTTTTTTGTACCCTAGTTGCCTCATCACACGAAAAAAATTATACATGAAAAATCCTCGTGGGTGAAAAACGATCTGTTGTAAAATGAAACATCATTAGCCCTTAGGATGTAGTGGGGCACTTTTCTATCCTCATTGCAAGGATCAAACACTACATTATTGTCTGTTATTGCATCTAAATTCAATCTCATTTCTACAACCATTAATTATTACGTGACTCTGGACCCTCTTTGAACCGGTATCTAAGAGCTTTAGGGGTTGATCGATCCCAATTAGCATTTATCTCCAAGTATTTTGAAGTCCTTGAACAATGTTGGAAGTTTTCATACGCCGAGACCTATGTCAAGATAATAGAGTTTATAAGAATTAACATGTTGTAAACATACTTAAAAAAAAAAGACAACAACAATTAAATTGTTTCGAGCTTACCTGGAGGAGAGTCATGTTCCCGACAAAGTCCCTGACGGTCGCCTTAGAGGCCTTCCACATCTCACTTAACAAATGTGCAACAACTGTAGTGCCCCACGAGTAGTTGCGGACCTTTCCCAAAGGATGCAACAATTAAAGAAAGTTGGCATTCATCCGGTTTCCACTAATGTCAGGGAAGATCCTCGTGCCCAAAGGTTCCCTTGAGAATCTTTAGTTTGAAAGTCTTTGTAGTATAACCACTATTAACATGGAAACTTTATCTTGAAGTCTCGACGTCCCAACCGAACAACTCCTTGGTCAGAACATGCAATTGCTCTCATCCCAAGTCTTTGGTGTAATTTCCTTCTAAAACAACTCTACCTTGAAATTCAAGGCGCATCATCGGGGATCACAACCATCTCGCCACAAGGGAAATGCATGGTATCGATTTCTCTGTAAAACCACTCTAAAAAAAATTCACCATGACAACATCATATTGCATGTGATCGGTAACCGCATATAACATACCGGATTGATCAACTAAGACTCTAACACCTTTACATTCCTTATCCAGATTCCAAACATGCATCGATTGGTGTCTGCAGACACGTACCGCATCCTTGTGATCCTACAAAAAAAACACAAACATAAATTAACGATCATAAAATTATTAATACTTAAAAGAAAACATAAGGTGGATAATCTTACATTAAATGAATAGATCGTATGAGCCCACGAGTCTTTGTAGCCAAATAAAAAATCTTTCTCTAGTGGTTCATCCCAGAATGTGCCATCTTCACGAGCAGGTAGCAATATAGTCAGGATCAAGAATACGAGTCTTTTTTTCTTTAGTTTCTTATTCTTTAACTCCCATATCAACCCCTTATGTAGGCGAAACTACATCACCTACATCCTTTTCCTTATCATCTTGAATCCCAAACAACTCTGCTTCAGTAGGTTCCTGGATTATTAATTTACTCCTGTCCCTCGAGATATGCTCAGTGCCTCTCTTTCCAACACCCAAACGTTTACGCTCATTACGAGGAGGAATGGACTTAGGAGAGGCAAATGGATTCTTTCCTTTTGAAGCGCCAACTTCCTTGGTAACCTTCTTAGATACTTTCTTAGGAACAAGAGGTTCTTTTTTCTTTCCTTTGGATGTATTACCTTTTGACCTAACAATCCATCAAACAAATTTGTTATTAGAATTTTGTAACATTTAGTCGGCATTGAGTAAACTACAATCGACACAGAACATACCACAGTCGATATTGCTCTTTACAAATCGAGCATGCCGACTGACATAAAAATGGTCCATACAAAAATACATCAGCCGCCATTGAGTTGGTGTTGCATCCCAGCTATAACGACCGATGGAAAAAGTTTTAACATAACAATTAACTGTCGGCGTTGAGTGTTCCTTCAGTATAAAAATACTGACTAAGAAGTACGTCTTTGCATTGGTAACTATCAGTCGACATTGGGTACCATGTATTACAAAATATACTGACTGGATACATTTCTAAACAGAGAATTTATAAGGGTTCAGTCGGTATTGTTATAAATTGGTAAACAACACCGACAAAAGACGTTGAATTTTTTTGAACTTATGGCTATGTCAGTCGGTATGGTATTCAAACTAATTATTCAACAAAATCAATACCAACAGTTTCAATCGGTATATCCTTAATAAAAAACGCAATGCAGACTAAGACTCTGAAACTATAATTAAAGACTTAATTTTTCAATTGAAACCTATTTTAATGAGTTCAAATCAATTAAAACAGTAAATAAACGAATGGGAACTACTTACTTTGTCATTGAAGTCGTTTGAGTAAGAGTTAGATTGTCATCGTCTTTTTCTTCTTCTTCCAATTGAGTTGCAATGGAGGTTAGTTTATCCTTAAGATTTTGCTGCACTTTTCGTTGAGCCGCAACAACAATTTCGCGATTTGGTTTAGGTCTAAAACATTGTTTCGATCGAGCCATTTTTATAGATGGAATCAATCAACAAATTATTATTTTTGAATTCGACGATTAATCAACGATGAAAATAAACGTTTATGGAAGTTTTAATAGAGAGAGAGTGAGCAAAAGAATGAGGAGGGAATAAATGAATAAGAATAAAAACGTTTTGATTTTGTAACTGAAATTGGGGGATAACTAATTAGGATTAGTTAATAAGATTAGGGATAAAGAGTATCATACTAATATCATCACTACTAAAATTTTGGAAAAAAATCCCTTAGCGAAATTTCTAAGTTAGCCCAATTTAAAGTATCCCCCAATTAAACATTTTTAAAATAATCTATAAATAGAAATAACACGTAAGTTACTTATTAAATATTAGGAATTTGATAATTTTGCTTCAAACATAATTCAATAGAATAGAAAAACATAGATATATTTTAAACTGGGGGTCCACGCGAATCTCTAGTTTAGATATTTTTAAAGAAAAATTTCCAATTTATATATAGATGAAAATAGTCAGGTAATTTAGCTTCAATGTTATTTTTGTTGTTTATAATTGTTGAATGTTCGTAAAAATAATGGTTTTCGTCATCTTTTCATACCTACATACGGCTAGGTTCGAGCTTAAACAGCCAGCCGATATACCACGTACCCACTAGGAAAATGATAAATTCTAGAAGATCTAGATAAAATTGGGGAAAACCCAATCTTAAGATATCTATGGCTCTTTCGACCGTTTATTGACCTGGCCATAGGTAGTTAAATAAGTTTCAACGACTAGGTCCTTGAATTTAAACCCAGTCGCCGAAGACACCTGCAAAGGAATATATATGAGGTTTACAGTGTTGATTACCTCTAAGTTGAGGATGTAGATCCTAGTTAACGATTCGGGATTCGACAATTTATGAGTATTATTCGGATTTTTTAAAGTCAAATTCGGTCAAAAATCCGGTCAACACTACGTAGTTCGACAGTAATTCGGAACGACAGACGTACGTGTATAATTCGTTTTAGAGATATATATTCAGAATCAAAAATTCGGCTTAACATATATAGTAAATTAATAACATAACATGGAATAAAAAGTCTAGGTGACCAAACTTCCCATACAAAAACTCCTCCCATATTATCTTTTATAAACAAAAACCATTTGAATTAAAAATGAAATAAAAACCCCACTTTCTTTAATATTGGTTAAATTTAGTTTTTACCACTTTTTTAAATACCATCCTTACCCTTTCTTTCCCTTCTTATTGTTCTTCTTCTTTTTCTCCTCCCCACCACCATCACCAGCAGCAACAGTAGCTCCTCCACCACCATCACCGGCAGCAACAGTAGCTCCTCCGCCACAAGAACACTTTCCTCTCCTTCACCAACACCCCTCTCTATTTTTATTTTTATTTTATGTTCACTAATGATAAATTTTGTCACCCATATCTGCCACTAACAGCACCTCCGTCTCCTCCACCAACACCACAAGTACCTCCTTCTCTTTCTATGTCCAGATCCGCCACCAAAAACACCTCCTCCTTCCCCATCGCTTCCTCCTCGTTATTTTTTCTCCTCCACCACTACATGTCCAGATCCACCAACAACACACATCTTTTTCCTCCTTCTATCCTCTACAAACATCACCAACACCTCCAGATCATCATCGTCGAAAATCATCATCAAAAAATAATGATACATCATCATTGTCGAAATTAGGGTTTTTTGTTGGTGAAACGTCAGAAAAATGATGAAACCAAATTTGGTTTCACCAAATTTCACCAACACAAAAATTGAAACCAATTTTTGTGTTGGTGAAATGACAGAACCAAAACAATGATGAAACTTTTTTTGGTTTCATCATTTTTTTTTCATCTGGAATAAGGTGGAACCAAATAAATGATGAAACTTTTTTTGGTTTCATCATTTTTTTTTTCATCTGGAATAAGGTGGAACCAAATAAACGATGAAACTTTTTTTGGTTTCATCAATTTTTTTCATCTGGAATAAGGTGGAACCAAATAGATGATGAAACTTTTTTTGGTTTCATTATTTTTTTTCATCTGGAATAAGTTGTGTTGGTGAAATGTCAATTTTCGTTGTGGTGGTGGTGATTGGTGTTGGTTCTGGTTTTCGTTGTTGCTGGTGGTGGTGCTCATTGGTGGTGGACCTGGTGGTTGTTAGTGGTGC
>JAJJMC010015431.1:3387460-3484887 GCA_023531435.1 Papaver californicum | reverse complement strand
TCATTGGTGGTGGACCTGGTGGTTGTTAGTGGTGCTCGTTGATGTTGATGTTGGTGGTGAAAGTGGTGTTTGGTTGTTGGTGGTGGTGGTTCTGGTTTTCGTTTCTGCTGGTGGTGGTTGGTGGTGGTGCTCTTTGGAAGTGTACCTGATGGTTGTTACTGGTGCTCGTTGATGGTGGTGGTGGGTGATGGCGGTGCTGGTTGGTGGTGCTCGTTGGTGGTGGTGGTTGGTGCTGATGTTAGTTGGTGGCTGGTAGTGGTGGTGTTGCTGGATGATGGTGGTTGTTGTTGGTTGGTGTTGGTAGTGTTGGTGGTGAGAGAGAATAAAGATTAAAATTGGGGTTGATTTTTATTTTTATTGGGTTGAATTAATGTAAAGGGTAGTTTAAGAGTGGGGTTAATTTTTATTTTTGTTGGGTTGAATTAATGTAAAGGGTATTTTGGACAGATTTATTTAAATAAGGTATTTGTTTCATTTTATTTTGGTTGGGGTTTTAATGGTAAGAGGTATAAAGTTGTGGAATTATAACCCACGGCCTAAATTAATAGATATTCATCGCTTCATAAGAGTAGTTTTTATATATCCTTGGGAGTAAGGTGGAAAAAAACATTTTAACGTGATTTTGATGTGACATTGTACAAGAATTTTGCAGTGTATATATGTTATGTATAAAATATATAAAGCATTTATCAAAAACAAACCATCAGAACAGTGGTTTGATGGCTGTTGTAGGAACCTTCAGGTTCGAATCCACCTAGACGTACCATTTTTTCATCACATTTGGTAAGCATCGGAATGATCGTGTGTCAACTCGGTTAGAGTCAAATCGTAGTGAGTCAACTAGACGGTGTTAAATCATGCCGAATTAGTTAGAAGAATTATTCGTGAATCCAAATAATTCATGTATTAGTCGGGGGCTCATATAACACGCGTACTGCCTACGGAGTTTGAATCGGACGCGAATCATTCGGCAGGAGACCATGCAATCTGTTTTTTCGATTTTAATTGAGCGGATCTAATCTATTTCAAACACAAAAACACAACAAAAAATAATGGATATGTCGAATCTTACCTAACATGGAGTTTTAATCGACGATGAATAGTTTTTCGAAACATCGATTAATTGAAGATGCGATATGGTTTCGTTTGAAAATAAGAGAAAGTATTAGTAAAATACGATAAGGTCAGAAGAGTTGGGAGTTAGGGAATTAGAGAAGTAGAATTTCTTTTTTTTTATTGTAATTGTTTAGGTTTAATTAGAATGATATGGTAACTTAGACATTTTCTATGCCACATGATAACCCCTCACCAACAACCTAATCATTATCATCCTTAAGAAGTCCTTCTATTGGAATGGAAAGCCCCTAAATCAATTTTACAAAGAAGCCTGTTTTGGGACATACAAGAAAGTTTTATGTTCTATAAATTAAGATAACCATATCCGTGAACTGGTGCTAAGGGGTGTCTAGAGGGGGTAAATTACTAAGTTACCCTTGATCCGTTTAATTTACAAAATTAAAAAAACTAAACCTAATTTCTTTTGGAGAAGAAGAAACTAAAGAAGAAGAATAAGGAATTGATTGCGATACCCTGATTGAACCAAGTGAAGTAGGAGAGAAGGAACCAAATCCTGATGAACCATGCTGTCCCACGTGGCTGCATGTGATTGCTTAATATGCTGGCAAACATCATCCCCTGGATTCTATTAATTATTTAATTTCGGTCGTTTATGATAAATATAGAACTGTCGTTAAATTTATTTACAATTAAGCCCTCTATTTAATTCAACAAATTCAAAACAACTTTTATAGATTCTAATATTTTATTTACGAGCTTTTTCATTAAGAAAAATAGAACTCGCGTATTTTCTAACTTCAATCCATGCCGAAATCTAACAAAAGAAATCGACACTAGTGAATCTATTGTTGATAATCTTCATCGTCAAACTCATCTGTATCACAATCTCCCTTTTAATCTTCATCGTCAAAACCCATTTGTATCATCATCCAAAATCAATCAATCACCACCACAACAGTAACATCACCACCACCTCAAATAAATCAATCACCCAATCAGAAAACACAAATTCGATAATCAATAAATCAGTTGCTTCCTCTTCTTCTGGTCAGTTACACAACAAACTGTTAGAATTAAAAGTGAATTTATTGCTTATTTCCATTGTTTTGTTACCAAAATTATCTTGATGGGACCAAAGGGTCACTAGCCTATATTGTGGGTGGAAATAACAAATCCACTTTTCGATTATATGTGAATGAGAAACCTTTGGTTTGTCCCACATGGGATAAACCAAGGATGGAGTCTATCCTAATTACCACATACGTTCTATATAAGGAAAAAGAACTAGTGGATTGGATATGGACTAAGGAATGGGCTAGTGGGCAAATGCACACATGTGCGGTGCTTCGCACCGAAGCACCGCGGGCTTGCGGAGCTTGCGTGTGCCTTGGCGTGAGCCTTGGTGCGACCTTTGGCGTGAGCCTTGGTGCGACCTTTGGCGCGAGCCTTGGCGTGCGCTCGGAGTGTGCCTGGGAGTGCACACTTGTACCCATCAAGGATCCAACGGTTTTAGATTCTAAAATTATTACAATAAATAATTTCTACCGTTTTATATTAATGGATATTAAATCAAATTAATTCAAAAATCTTTTAATTAAAGTTTTTCGAATTAAATATTTCTTACCGTTTGAAAAATGAAAAGCCTTCTTCTCCTATAAAAGAAAAAAACAAAATTCATTTTCAATCACCCCAGACGCAGCTACTATCCTGTCGTCTTTTCCCCTCTTCCTGCTTTGTTTTGAGCACGTAGATAAAAAAAATTTCTTTCTTATTCTGTTGTTAAGTTTGCAATGGGCCAACGAGTTTTTGCTAACTGGGTTGGTATCAGGTGGTTTTATCCTGGATTTGATTTGTCCTCACTAGTGGTATAGCAACAATCTTTCTAGAGGTGTACCCGACAAATATCGAGTTAAGGGCAGTCTGTTGAACAGGCGACTCCATCTTTCTGCGTGTGTGTTTGTCTGAAGTCTGCTGCGGTTTTCTCTAACCCTTAACTATTTTCAAGCTTCTGTTTGGTTTGTTCTCTGTTACAGGATCTCTAAGGGCTATAAAAAAATAGAAGATGTAGATTTCTTTGACACTTATTCACCTGTCACTAGAATTACTTCCATTAGGATGCTAATTGCAATCGCTGTAATTCATAACCTAGAAATACATCAAATGGATGTAAAAACTGCGTTCCTAAATGGTGAATTAGATGAAGAAATTTATATGGACCAACCCGAAGGCTTTGTAGTGAAGGGATATGAAAACAAAGTGTTTAGACTTAAAAAGTCTTTATATGGCTTGAAACAAGCACCGAAACAATGGCATGAAAAATTTGATCATGTAATGTTCTCTAGTGGATTTAAAATAAATGAAGCTGACAAATGTGTGTACAACAAATCTGTCAATGATGCCTGTGTGATTGTATGCTTGTATGTTGATGATATTCTTATACTAGGTACAACCTTAGAAATCATTAATTCCACTAAGAACATGTTGAGTGAGAACTTTGACATGAAAGACTTAGGTCCTGCTGATGTAATCCTAGGGATGAAAATTAGAAAGAAGTCTAATGGATTCAGTCTTAGTCAATCTCATTATGTTGAGTCAGTTATTAAGAAATTTAACCAGTTTGATAGTAAACCAGCAAGTACTCCATTTGACCCTTCTTGCAAACTCAAGAAAAACAAAGACAATGGAGTCTCGCAACTTGAATATTCACGTGTCTTAGGAAGTCTGATGTATTTAATGAACTGCACAAGACCAGACATTGCCTATGTTGTGAGTAGACTAAGTAGGTATACCTGTAATCCGGGACATGAGCATAGGGATGCACTTTTCAGAGTGTTGAGGTATCTTAAATACACTTTAAACTACCGTTTGAGTTATGAAAGACACCCCGCTGTTCTTGAAGGATACTGTGATGCAAATTGGATAGCAGACTCAAAGGAGTCTAAGTCTACGAGTGGATACGTATTCACTCCAAGATGTGGATCAGTGTC
This sequence comes from Papaver californicum, assembly GCA_023531435.1. Classification (NCBI taxonomy): domain Eukaryota; kingdom Viridiplantae; phylum Streptophyta; class Magnoliopsida; order Ranunculales; family Papaveraceae; genus Papaver; species Papaver californicum. The sequence continues at coordinate 3,480,823 of JAJJMC010015431.1, read as the reverse complement.
TTGGAAGAGTTCCAAACAGACCTGTATCGCTCGATCCACTATGGAATCCGAGTTTATTGCGTTAGATAAAGCAGGGGAGGAAGCCGCTTGTCTAAGATGTTTTTTAGAAGACATTCCTCTCTGGGATAGGCCTGTGCTAGCTATATCTATACATTGTGATAGTCAAGCTGCAATAGCTAATGTTAAAAACAGCAACTATAACGGAAAATCTATTCATATTAGGAGAAGACACAATTCTCTAAAACAACTAATTTCAACTGGCGTTATTTCTGTTGACTTTGTGAGGTCTAAGGAGAATATCGCTGACCCTTTGACGAAAGGCTTGTCCAAGGAGATAGTTAGTAATGCATCGAGGGGATGGGACTTAAGCTCATAAATTAAAACTTGCCATGAAGGATACTCAACCTTGCTGACTGGAGATCCCAAGATCAAGGTTTTGAATGAGACAACTAATTTGTGGCGGGTAAAAATTAAACACTATCAGATAATTATTTTCTCTGTCCCTTCCCTACGGTGTAGACGTGATAGTGTGACTGCATATGAGGATGACTTATAGTAAAGTCTTACTGAGTTCTATAGTTTCAATTTAAGATTGAAATGGGGTGTAGCAGTTAACACTCTTGATAGAACTCACCTATCTGAATGAGGAAGTGGGTCGCTTCCTATGAGAATTGAGTTGATTCTCTAGAGCATTATGAGAAACGGGATATGTCCAGGGCCAAGATGAACACAACGGCGTGAACTTAACAGCACTCTTGAGAGATATCTCGCGTAAGGATCTATTGATGAATTACACCAAACGATGGCAGTTCAAGACATCACGTTCACTGTCCATCAAGTAGTTCCAGTATTTCTCACTAAGCAAAGGTTGAATTCCATATGGTCACCTTTTGCTTAAGAGGTATTTCTCGTTTTCCGGTTTTCTGATTATCGCTTTCTTCATTCATGTGGGGGGATTGTTAGAATTAAAAGTGAATTTATTGCTTATTTCCAAATTTAGTTGTTTTGTTACCAAAATTATCTTGATGGGACCAAAGGGTCACTAGCCTATATTGTGGGTGGAAATAACAAATCCACTTTTAGCTTATATGTGAATGAGAAACCTTTGGTTTGTCCCACATGGGGTAAACCAAGGATGGAGTCTATCCTAATCACCACATACGTTATATATAAGGAAAAAGAACTAGTAGATTGGATATGAACTAAGGAATGGGCTAGTGGGCAAATGCACACATGTGCTTAGCACCGAAGCACCGCGGGCCGCGGGCTTGCGGAGCTTGCGTGTGCCTTGGCGTGAGCCTTGGTGCGACCTTTGCCGCGAGCCTTGGCGTGTGCTCGGCGTGTGCCTGGGAGTGCATACTTGTACCCATCAAGGATCCAACGGTTTTAGATTTTAAAATTACTACAATAAATAATTTCTACCGTTTTATATTAATGAATATTAAATCAAATTAATTCAAAAATCTTTTAATTAAAGTTTTTCGAATTAAATTATTTGAATTAAATATTTCTTACCGTTTGAAAAATGAAAAGCCTTCTTCTCCTATAAAAGAAAAAAACAAAATTCATTTTCAATCACCCCAGACACAACTACTATCTTGTCGTCTTTTCCCCTCTTCCTGCTTTGTTTTGAGCACGTAGATAAAAAAAAAAAAAATCTTATTCTGCTGTTAAGTTCGCAACGGGCCAACGAGTTTTTGCTAACTGGGTTGGTATCGGGTGGTTTTATCCTGGATTCGATTTGTCCTCACTAGTGGTGTAACAACACTCTTTCTAGAGGTGTACCCGACAAATATCAAGTTAAGGGCAGTCTGTTGAACATGCGACTCCATCTTTCTGTGTGTGTGTTTGTCTGAAGTCTGCTGCGGTTTTCTCTAACCCTTAATTATTTTCAAGCTTCTGTTTGGTTTGTTCTCTTTTACAGGATCTCTATGCAACACAAATTTAAACAAAGCTTCAATCATGATACTTAATTTTCATCGTTGATTGTTGAGAGGAAAAAAGTCCCCTAACTTTGAATACAATAGAAACCTGAATTTGAATTCCAAAATTTTAGATTACAACATCATTTTATATATTTAGATTCCGATTATTTGTTTGTTCGACTCTACAAAAACTAAGTGATGATGATGAAATTTCAACCTAAATTGTTTTTGAGATTTTACATGGACACTAATTAGACTAGATTAAATTATTTGGTAAATTATGTATTAAAAAAAACAATTCCATTTAATCATACATAATTCCGTCTCAATCACTCTTTAATTCTTCCGTGTTCATCTCAAAGGATCCTACTTTCCTAGATTTATAGGTTTGATGCAACATACCTCACTTTTTCTTTTCTTTTCTTTCTGATATTTTTCATCTGTGTTATCATATATATATATATATATATATATATATATATATTAAACACCTTGAAAAGGAAGAAGAGGGTGTCGAAGGTGTTGTGAAGTAACATCTTGAAGAAAAAAACAGAGAGAACGGAAAAACAGAACTTAAATATGGAATGTTTTTAAGGATTTGGTTGTATTTACAGGTGTAATTTAATCTAGTTAAACTTAACACACGATCCGGGAAAATCTAATGGTCGCAGACCCACTAGCTTAAAACGCAAATATGCGCGGCAGCGCGGAAGAAGGTTGCTTAATCTGATTGTTCCAAATCCCATCTATTTTTTACGAAAATCACAAACCAATTTTTTTTCTTTTTCTTGTGTCTAATTAATTAATTAGCTTTGAATCGATGAAAATTAGGTTTTTTTTTTTTTGTAGTTTCAGAGTCAAATTTAACTGATAATTATGCCCAAAACCCCTAACATAGCATTGATCATCAATTTGTAGTTCCATAGTCCAATTTAACTGGTAATTTAACCCAAAGCTTAGTTGAACTTTATTTTATGAAGAACAACACTAAGTTTGGTTGTCCAGTTATTTACTCAAATTAACTGAACTTGATGTTTTTCTTGGCAATGAAAAATAAAGGCAAGATCGACTGTTAATTTGTCAGCCGAACCTAGTTATGTGTAAGTTCGAATGATAAGTTATCAGCCGAACCTAGGTTCGACTGACAAAATTATCAGACAAACCTTGGATGTTCTTCGTATCTAGGTATCGTTAAAAAACAAAAGCTCATTTAGTTCTCTTTTGATTAGACGAACTATTTATCTGGTAAGCCGATTTAAATTGTAACAATTTAATGTTTTAATAAATTTAACCTTCAAGTTCATTACGAGATGCATTACGAACTAAAGATTTTCCTTCCTTATATTTATCACTTCAATATGAGTTTTTTCTCATTTTTTATTTCTTTTTCTTCAATAAAACTCTAAGAAAAACTTACTACTCTTTAAAACTAACAATAATACTAAGTTTAATCGCTCATACTGATAATTAACATTAACTACTAATTTTTAACATTAACACTAATATAAGGGCAGTACTGTATGATAAAAACTTGGTGGACATGGGGATTTTATCTTTTACTATTCGGTGAACTTATTTTGTCATATTTACCAGAACACAAAAGTTTATTGTACGCCCAAAACTGGGTAATAAAGATGGCTACAATTATTATGGGCCTGAAAGGGGAAAACCACGGCGGAAGGCCCAAAAGTTGATAGCATTTTCTCTCTCTGGTCGGTTCAGTTTCTTTTTTAATTACTTTCTTTTGCGGACATATAAATTAGAAAGACTTTGCTCTGCTTTCTACTTCTCTGGCTGTTTCCTCAAACACAAAGAAATTCAAAGAAGAGAAAAAGAAAGACATTCACTTGAACGTATTTGAGGTTTCTTCTTCTTCTTTAACAAAATGTTGATGGTGAAGAAGAATAACAAGTTGTCAGTGAACAGAAGAATCGGTGTATTAATAGCAGCATTTTCGTCAGTTGGTCTACTACTCCTGGCAGTTATTCTTCTCATCAGAACTGACCATGGATTAATCACTTTTACAACTTCTAATAGTGCGTCTCTTCTTTGTTGATTCAGTACTGTTTTATCAATTTTAGTTTTCAATTCCGTTTTCTTCTTCTCTTTCTTATCTGTTATTTTGTCTTTCAGTTGTCTCTTATCTCATTAATGAATTAACAAACAAACAATTTCATTTGTCTGATTACATTTCTTTTCTCTGGTGTTCAGGGATCCCTCATCATCATCATCAATATCCATTAGTAAATGAAGAACAAAATCATCATCTATATCAACAACATCAGACTATTACTACTACTACTACTTCCACTGCTCTTTCAATTTCTCATCTTCGTCGTCGAAAACTTCTGAATCGAAGTAAGTAACAGGAATTTCATTTCAAAGTCTCTTTTTATATCAAATTCCCTTTTAAATTTTTTGAATTCTTTTTCGTTGTTTGTAAATTTTATTATTGGGAAAATGTTCGAAAGGTTTTTAGTCCACCATTATTATCAGAGTCGAAAAGAGCAGAGCAGAAAGAAAAAAATAAGAAGTGTGTTCTGTTAGGTTAGGGTTTCATCACCCAATCCTAAACTATCGTACTACTATCTTTGTCTGTCTGCTTTTCAGAACCGACGCTATGTTTACAGTTTCAATTTTTCTGCCATTGATCCTTTTTCGCCTCGCTCAGATGTTTTTTCCTCTGTTAACTTTGTCTGTCTTTTTGTTTTACACACAGATGCCGACGTTAGAAATTAGAATTCCATTTCTCATTTTCTGGTCTACCCTTCTTTTTTGATCCGCCATTAATAGAAATGTGGCGCACGTTAAAACTGTTTATGCGCCCTTGGCTCAAGTTAGCACACTCTTTTGAGTCTTTTCTTCCCCCCCTTAAAAACTTGAAAAATGATGAGACATAATGGACCTATTACCTCATCAGAATGACAGAATCAGATTCTTAAAAGCCCAGTTTGTCTAAAGATGTTTATCTTTTGGTTGGATTAGTGAATGGATTAGAGGAATTAATCCTAATAACTTTTGCATCAATTATTCATTAAAAGATGAGATTAGTTAAATTATTAATTATCCTGATATGAATTGTGCAGAGGAAGAGCTAAAGATTGAACCCAACAGGATGTGGGGAGACAGATGTTCCAAGTCAGACATAGTCGTTAGTCAAGGATCAACACCACCATTACCAAACGGCATCCCGACATACACAGTTGAGATCATGAACGTGTGCACCAAAGGCTGTGATATATCAAACATTCATCTCAATTGTGGGTGGTTTAGTTCAGCACGTTTGATTAATCCTAGGGTTTTCAAACGTGTTGGATATAATGACTGCATCCTTAACAATGGTGGAGCCTTAATCAATGGTGATAGCATTTCATTTCAATATGCTAACACTTTTCAATATCCTCTCACTGTTTCTTCAGTCAACTGTTAGTCGTATATGATTTCTTACTATGAACTGTTAGTCGTATATATCGTGAGTAAAAAACGCCCGTAAAAATTTACAAAGAATTTAGTAGTACTCTAATATTACCATTACTGATGACAACTTGTTTTTGGCCTAGCTGTGTTTTTCTGGTTCTATGGGCAACATTGATGTAGTGGAGTTTATGTTGGTTTTCTTAAAAAAAAAAAAAAAAAACAATGTGTGTGCATGGGGATATTAAATGTTGCCAATTTTGTGTAATTAAAGATGTGATGAAGAAATGAGATTGGGAGTTTTTGAATATTGAAGAATTGGAATTCTTTGCATTTTCTTTTTCTCCCTTTATTTCTTTGTTCTAATGAATGGAATGAGTGTCTGAAGAGGTACTTAATACAAAACGAGTATTAAGATTCTACATTGTTTGTATTTTCTTAGATTTTTTTTCTTTCAAATTGATCAAGTGGTAAGTCGCAAGGAAAATGAGAAAATGTGGGAGCTAATAGCTTGTACTTAGCTGTCAAATACAGGCTCCATAGTAGAAAAACTGATGTTAGCTTCCTATACGAAAAATTACCCAATATGTGCTTTTATCCACTAGTATCTGATTGATGAATAATGGAGATAAGTCGTCAGATTGACTTTTAAGTCCAATAGACCAATACTACTAATGCCCTTGAGCTTAATTAGGTTGAACTTTCCAAAACGAAAACAATTCCCCAATAACTAAAACCAATGGAGTTTCCAATGTAATAAACAAAAATGTCTTTTTCAAGTCCGCTGGGGGTTTCCACTTCACTTTCGTAGGGGAGGAAAACCAAGGAAATTCCAGGTGTTGCTGCTAGATTCTTAATTTGAGGGGGGAGAGAAAGATTTTAATTAAGCTTCACATTTTAATTAGTCTATAATTTGTGTGTGCCAACCACAACCAATCTTGTTACGGAAGGAAGACTACTGTGAAGTAATCTATTCAACAAGTAATATCTGATTGACGTGGGTTTGAAATATTTTCCTTTTTAAGTCTATACACAATCCATCCACAACTATTAACATTTGATTTGTTTCTCTTCCAATCCAGCCAGTGTATTGGACTGTGTGATCGATGCTCTAGTCTGTACGTATTCCGGACATAGACATACAAATAATCTGCACAAATTAGACATTGGCCGTAACGAAGAACGTGGCTGCATTTAATGCATGAGTAGACTGAGAGAGAGAGAGAGAATGCTTTATAGGGACTGCCATATCCAATTCCATTCTTCATTCATTCTTTGGACTTAGTCTGCTTCTTTCCTTTGCCCTTTGGCGTCGTAATCATCTATCTATTCTCTGCCTTGATAAACCCGAAGCATATGTTACTCTAATCAATTACGCTCTGCCATACCCACGCACGGTCTGTAGCACAGCTAAGGTCCTAGGCAAGTCCAATGGTCTATTAAACCTCTGTTCAAAATAAAATGCGAATTTGTAAGGAAAATATACTAATTAAGGAAAATCAATCTCACGGGGTCAGATAATGTGTATGGTTCGAAAGCATACCTGTTTTTTGTTTTGATATCAAAGTCAAATTTCCAAGGGCAGAGAATCTGAAAGCCAGGGGAAAGAAAAATAATTTAACCTCATAACCGTTACCAAAAATGCCGATTAAAGTTGTTAATTCTGGTACGGATGTAAAAAAGATAAAAAAAAAATCACTTTAGTGTCCAACTACTGAGCGAAGAGATAAACTGCTAGATTAACACATTCGTAGTTTGATCCAACGGCTCTACATTTTTTAGCCTACCACTGACCCTAAAAATCAGGCCATTAGATTAGAACGTATGTTGGTGATCCAAATATTCCTCTCTTTGCCCCCAACTATTAGACACAATGCGTCAAACTATTGTACACATAAAAGTTGAATTTGTTAGACCATGTAGTTTAAATTGGGTCGTGGCAGCACGTTTATGACATATCTCAGTACATTAAAATTCGAGCACAATATTATAGCTTCGTTTGCAGGGTCGGTCTGGACTAATCGGCACAGACGTAACACAACACAACATGCGACATTGATAAGCCCGAAACACAACAAAGCACATCATGCTAAGAAAGCACGTCATAACAAGCGTAAAGCGCTACACGACGCGGTATAATACATCATATTTCATGTATATTTCATAAATAATATTTATCCAAGTAAATTTTTGATATTTTATTTTTCTTATATTGACCTATTTCTATAAAAATACATATGATATCTAAATATTTGAAAAGTATTTTATTTGAAAAACATAAATTAAGTGTGGTGGCACATCACAACGGTTATTTTTCTTGCACATCATATCACATCACAACATCCCCTCAAACACGACACAAAGCACGACACATAACAACATGCCTCAATCTATGCCACGACACATCACGACATGCAACACGCTAGACACGTGACTTTGTGGGATGTGACGTCATATTTACACCTCTATAGGTTAGCCTTAACAAGAATATATGCAATTTATTTTTTGCTGACAATATTTTCAATAAGTTTAGACTGAATAACATGATACATTTATATGTTTGTATCTATTTATTTTTAAGTAAAGGCCTTGAAAAAGGCTTTTGATCTACCTCAACAATTGTCATAATTCAAATTGGAGGTTTAGACCAAAATATAGTAGCAGAGTTTACCTTATCCCAATAAGCTAAAGACATGTGCAGCATCATTACATATACATGGTTCGGAAGTAAATTTACAAGCAACAAGATTAGAACTAAAAAAGGTGATATCCTTAAAGTCATAATACATATGTTAGTCACCGAAAAAATCTTCAACAACAAATTGATCGACAACTCTTTTACATCACTCTCAACAATGACATGAGTGAGATTTAATTCTACTTTCTTTTTCAAAACAACCCATATAACACGAGTCTTAGCTTCAGCTGGGGAAGAAACTTAAAAAAACGTGGGAATATAAAAAGAAGCTTTACTGACATAATCTCTCATCACATACTTGCACCATTAGCCAAAGTGGCAAAATTGAAAGCACCATCAATATTGTATTTTATCCAATCAAAAGGAAAGGGCATCCATTTATCAATATTAGTGACATCAAGGAAAGGGCTACGGTTAATAGTAGGAGTTCTGGAAACAATCATAATTTTAGCTCTACTTAAAACATCACCAGAGGTTTCATTTGTATCATCAAACAATAAGTTATTTCTGCTACCCCGAGTAGACCAAAGAATAACAAGGAATAAGGGACTCGATTCTTCCGACAAGAATGAAAAAAGGTCTAGTACCAAAAGTGCAGCCAAAATAACAAAGGCTCATCATAAAAAGCATGAGACGATATGCAGAAAGAAAAAATAAACCAAGTGTGATTAGCAAAAGGACAGAGAACAAGAGCATGCAAAACAGGTTCATCCTCAATAGAGCATCTACAACAGATAGAACTAATAGGCATTCTACACTGTAAAACCAATCTAGCAGGAACACTAGTGGAATTTACAGATTTTATAAAATATAGTCATTAGCAGAATTTACTTTAGTTTAGCTTAAAACGGTAATACTTTTAATAATTATGTCCAAAAACGTAGTACATTTAGATCGATACTATTATATATTTGCCCCTTCTAATGGGACAAAATAATACAGATGAATAGGGCTGTTCATGGCCGGTTTCGGTTCGGTTTTTGGCCAAACCAAAACCAAAATCGTATAGTCGGTTTTCCAAAAACCTTTACAAAACCGTTCCATTTATCGCCGGTTCGGTTCTTTCTCGGTTTCTTCCGGTTTCGTTTTTTCCCAGACGGTTTCGGTTAACCGGCTGGTTATGTCAGTTTCATGAAACTGAAAATATAAAATTTAGAAAAAATCAGAGAATTTTGAAACCTAACCAAACTATACTCAACATTTTGGTGAAGATAAGCATATCACACACATAGAATTTATTTCAACTACTGAACGTAAAACAACTTCGAGTACCTCAATTGCACATAACTTCTCAATTGTGCTACTTTAATGGTTGAAAAAACAGAAACAAATAAAAAGATACCAACTAAATAATCAGTTTAACAACCTTGATAATCCTGCTAGTCCAGCAAAGTTGTATGTAGAAAAAGAGGACGACAATTAAAGTGTTGATGATACCACAAAGTTCTCAAGAACTCAGGATTCAAAATCCGAATTCCAACCACAATTTCAATTCATCAACACAACCACAATTTCAATTCATGCCAGAAATCACGTCATTCAATTAAACCCCATTCAATTAGACAGAACCTCTAATTTCGTTTGTTTCCAACCATCAACTTTTCATCTTTGCAATGTTCTTGAACAACATCACCATCTTTCCTTTCCTCCCTTTTATGGCTTGCTTCTTTCCAGTCCGAGACAAACCCACTTCTTGTTGAATATGACTTCAATCAAATCTGCACTTCTCGCTGTCAAATCTATTTCTTCACTATTACTTCACTTCGCAGTCAACCCACACCATTCATCAACTTTTCCCTGTTCTTGAACTATTTACAAATTTCATCACCATATTTTGGCCTCATCTCTTCTCTCAATCAGCGACAACTTCATTCTTCAATTGCAGCAATAAACAAGTATCAACAAACCAGCTGAGATCGTCTTCTATTTCTTCCTTGTTCGATTTGTTTCTCGGCATAAACTGATTTCGCTCACCAACTCACAGCAACACAACCATCTTCTTCTTAATTTCAGATTTAAAACACCTTCACGGCCACTCGAGTTTAACTGTTATCTACTGCAAGAACTACCAGATCCATCTCCTTCTTCCACCCATTTTCACGGTTTACCAGTTAGACCCTATTTTGAAGCTGAAGAAAAGAAAGAGAAATGGTGTCTGAATAGGGAATTCATTTCGACAAAATTAGGTCTGAAACTTTGTGACTTTAGTGCTGGCGACTGCTAAGAAGAAGAGAAGAGAAGAGAAGAGAAGATGAGAATTAGGTCTAGGTTAGGTTATATACGAAGGGTAATGGAGGGTGTAGATTAAATCTATCAAAATCTATATCAACGGTCCTAAATACTCGGTTTTTCATGGCTCAGTTTTTTGCCAAACTAAAATCGAAATCGTGACTACCGGTTTTTAGATTTTTTTCTCAAAACCGTTCCATTAACAAACGGTTCAGTTCGGTTTTGCTCTATTCAGTTCGGTTTGGTTCAATTTCCGTGGAAATCCGTTACCATGTACAACCCTACGGATGGAGAAATCATTTTTTATGGTCAAAGGTTGACAACTCATAGTGAGATTACAGCTCATTTTCTTCAACGGCCCTAGATCAAAAACCAACATCGGTTTTATCGAGATTGCCTTTATTCTCTCTTACATACCTACACCATCTTTCCCCTTCTTTTTCAGAGCCGAAACAAGCCAGAGCAACCTGGTTTCTCCATGACTTTCAAAACCCTAGCCAGTGATTGCTTTTCCCTATTATAGTTCACAGTTAAATCTTCGAAACCCTTTTATATAGATCAATTTTATTCTTCAATTCTTGTTTTTAAACACATCAGGTGATGTTAGGTTTTACAATTTTTGTTTAATAGTTTGTTTTAAGTTAGTTTTTTTTTTTTTTTTTTACTTGTTGTTGTTGTAGCATTAGCAGCTAGCAGAAGACCTTCGGATTTCTCAAAGATCTACGGGTAAAACATTCTCCATCACTTTATCTGATTTGATTCAATTTGTTTTTTTTTAAGTCAATTTTTTTAGGGGTTTTCTCTATGTTTTGTGGATATGAGGTTATGTCTAGCTGCTAATTACGTCCAAGGTGGTTGATTTTATAAATGGGATTTTGACTAAGCTTTTTTGAATAGGTTACAAGTTCAAGCTAGATTGTTTCTTCAACCAATATTAAGGTTGATTGCTGCTCCTTCCCAGTGACCTCTAACAAGATTTCTTTTAGTAAGATTTCTTTTGGGTTCATATCAGAATCGTTGATGCATGGTGATTAGCTGAAATATTTGGTTGATATATACATACTGTTGGTAATAGTTCTTGATTTAGGTTGAATTGATTACGATTGTCAATTCTGAATTATTCTGGTATTCATGTTATTGTCTTTACTTCAAATAATGGGTTTGTTTTTGATTGGGCTTTACAAAATATATTGAATACAAATTGAAGAATTTGTATAGGCATACAATTTGTTTGTGTTATTGCCCAGACCAAAATATAAGAAAATCTACATACAGAGCACTAGTTGTAGTAAGTATAGGGAGTTAAAATTGAAGTTTAAGCTATTTTCATTGAAGTGGTAATTACCCTGATCTCATTTTATAACCCCATTTGACTTTTTAAAACAAAAGAAAGAAAAGGGAATTTACGCTTCCATGTATAAATTGTAGTAAACTCTATATGGATTCTGCAAACTCAGTTGGTTTCTTTGTTCTACTTTAAAGCTGCGAAGGTTATTGTGTTTCTTATTAGCAATGTTTATAATTGTTAATCGTAGGCTTGTTTCTTATAGCAATGATTATACCTGTTGCTCCTTGCTCCCTGTACTTATCTCAGCTCCGTGTTTCAGGAAGTACTGGCGAGCTTCGAGAATGTGCAAGATTATCAATGCGGCATTTCCTGCCGTACTTAAGTTAGCTTATCTTATCTGTTATTTTACTCTCTAACATGGTCTCGTTGTCTCGGTCTTCAGTGCTGCACTCACAACCAAAATATTGTTGGGACACCAGCGTACATCGCTTCAGAAGTCTTGCTTAGGAAGGAATATGATGGCAAGGTAAAACCTTACCTGCTTAGACAACTTAGTAACTGTTAAATAGTGTCTGAAAAGTAAAGAATGTAAAAGAAAAGTTAAGATGTTCTTTGTTCCCCAAAGCAGTTTCATCAATGTTTTGTTACATTGGTGCATACCCTTTTGAGAATCCCGAGGAACTGAAGAACTTTAAGAAGAAAAATTCAGGTATAGGGATTTATCATTGTATCAAAGGGCTAATATAGTAATTAAGTTTCTCATACAATGTTTTGTTTCATGCAGCAGATTTTGAGAGTCCAGTACTCTGTCCCAGATCAAATATCCCCCAAGTGTCGCCACCTCATCTCAAGAACTTTTGTTGGCACCCCTTCAACAGTGAGTGACTATTTTCTTGCTAGCCATAGTCTTTTTTTTGGTCGAAAAAACTCCAGACACGTGTGTATCACTACAACTGTTACAAGTTGAACATAATATTTGAAGCTGCAGTATCATTAGAAAACTTTGTGCTTCCTAATATGTTCTTTGATTTTTAGGGTCATCCGTGATCTAATGTTGATATGGTATTCTATGATCTTGATGTTTCAGCTGATATTATTGTTCACTTGTAGGATGTAATAAGCAGTAGTTCAAATTTTTAACTTTAATGATTCTAAGCTTTTTGAGTATTCATTCAACAGAGGATAACGATGGCTGAGATCCGGAACCATGAGTGGTTTCTAAAGAACCTTCCAGCTGACCTCATGGTTGAAAACAACCAGTTTGAAGAGGCTGACCAACCTACACAGAACATTGATGAAATCATGCAAATCATATCAGAGGCAACTATTCCTGCAGCTTTACTCACGGCCTCAATGAGTGTCTGAATGAATTGGACTTTCATGACGGCATGGATGACATGGAGAGTGACCCTGAACTAGATATTGACAGCAGCGGGTAAACAGTCTATGCTATGTAACTGAGCTGCGAGATTGCAAATTGAACTTGCTTTTCCTGCATCATGTCTGATCACTTATGAAGATTAACGGAAGAGGAAGGCTGTGAGAGTGACAGACGATATACGTAGCTCATTGGAGATGGGGAGGGATGTGGTTTCCACTTGACTGTATTTTCTATCATCCTTCGTCTAGGTAATGGAGTGTTGATATGTTTATACTACTACAACATCACTAACCATGTAGTCTATTTAGCTGTAATTGATGTCAAATGCTATCGGAGTTCATGATTCTGTGGGACTTAAAATATTGGGTTATCTTTTAGTCACCTGAACTGATAGTGTCTGATGATTATCAAGTTGTTGGTAATGTTGTGATATTTTGTTATAAGTTGGGGATAGTTGTAATCTTAAAAACAAACCTAAACCAAGAACAAGTTCTAGTAGTTGGATGATTTAGCTGCTCGTTTCTTGTTTTAACTCATTGAGTATTTTTTGATTTCAGGGTTCACTGTTGAGATTTTTCTCAGTTTCTACAGCAAAAAGGGTAAAACTTTTTTACTCAATCTCTTCTTAATTTTCTTTCATCATTTTTTTGGTTCAACTGCAAGTTTAGCGGTTTTTGATTTTGGGGCTTTTTTGTTTTCAGGGCTCACTGTTAAGGTCTTTCTCCATCTCTACAACAAAAAGGGTAAAATTCTTTCACTAAATCTCTTCTAGTTTTTTCTTTCTCCACCAGCTTAATATTTTCCATCTGTGTTTGCGCAATCAAATCAGAATATGTGTTGCCACATCATAAGGTAATTCCTTTACTGTTTTTACTATGTTTGAAAAGTCACCTAATTTTGCTATTAAGACTGTATTTCTTTGACAAGACTCTGATGTGATTAAATGTATGAATACAGTCACCTGATTTCTGTGCAATACCATGTTTCAACTGCTAGCTTTCAACTTCTAGCTACAATCCTAGTACGGATGGCGGTTAATCTTGTTTTAGTGTTGTGTTCAACCTTGTGGTGAATTGTTACTTATGTGAACTTGTTATGTTCTCCACCTTGTATATATATATTGCCACCTCTTTTTTGGATTCATATCTAAGTTTATATCGTCATGGATTTTTTCTTTGTACACAGATTTGACCAATGTCATCATTGCAATAGACTAAAGGATTGATGAGAGCTAATCGATGTTTCCAAATATGGGTTCTTATAAAATTTTTAGTACATTGTTGTTTTTCTTATCCTCCTTATGAGACATGGTGTTGGTGCAAGGGTGTCTGTCGTATCCATAAGTGATCACCATGGGTGTAGATAACTGAGATTACCATCTTTACGATATGTCTGTTTGGGATGTGTTGACTGTGTTGCAGTTGATACAGATGTTTGTTAGCAGATTCAGGATCTAATGACGTCCAATAATCTCTGTTGTTTTATAACCTGCAAAAAAGCATAATCTTTTGTATTTTTGTTACTCAATGCAGGTGAGCATGGAGAGATAACCACAACTCATTTGCTTCTCGGCATTTGGTCAGAGAAAGAAGCAGCATGTACAAGATGCAGTTTAATAGTGTCTTTTAGGTAGGATTGCAGTTATGGTAAGAATGCTTAGTATTTATATTTAGAACTTATAATGGTGTGTTTCAGTGTAGATTTTTTGGGGGGTTTTGAACGTAAGTGTCAACTGATTCAAATGTGGATTGAGTTAGAATTGTACAATGAATATAAATTTTAATTGAACGGTAATGATTTTAAATTTATGAAATCAAGTTGCATTGAATTTCATTTGAATGTGCATTTGATTTCATCTTAGGTTCAGTCATCCATTTAATTAAGCCCAGTTAGAATGATACCATTGGGATTCAGCCAATTTAGATGGAATGAAAAAGCTATAGTAAATTTGAATTACAGTACAGACCAAATAGCTGTTAACCTTTTATGATGTTATTATAAGACTAAAGAAAAAGACAGATTTCATCAGTACTACCATAGGAGTAACCGTATTTCAATTAGTACGCCTAGAATAAGACTACCTTATGATGCTTGTAACCGTACTTTTAGTGGTTTCAAGAACGAGTTTTAACAGTCTTAAAATGACCATAGTGGAATACTGTTTGCAACTACTTTCAAAAAATAAAATAGAATACGATCAAGAACTTTGAGTTTCCAAATACACTTCCATATATTCGTACTTAGGGAAGGTCGGAGACCTCTGAGACCCAAGTAAACAGATTTATAACTAAATCTTCAATTATTTGAAAGCTCTTAAGCCCTCCTATCAAGAGTACAAATTTGGCTTAATTCAGGGAATAGCGAAAGTCTTCTTAACTTAAGCATCGTCAATGTGGGTTTGTAATCTAGTAATATTCAAGATCTCGGTTAATAAAGTAATTAAGAGACCTTAAATAAGGTTACAATTCAAACGGACCTGAGGGTTAGGTGAGGCAGAACCCAGAGAGACAATCCAATTATCATACCAAGGATCAATAAACTTTCTACCCCGTACAATCCAAGAAATAAAGGGTTTTATATGTTCCTTAATGGTGTGAGACACCTCAAAGTTCAGGAACAAAACTTAGAACATTTAGCATTCATAAAATCAGAGTTGGAAAAATATCTATCTTTTAAAACACTACCTAAAAGAGAACTCAACTAACTTCCAGATGCTTCTAGCAAGCATGGAAAGATTGTTTAAATCATCATTTCTAAAGCCTAGGCTGCCTTCAGACTTAGGGGAATAGAGGATATTCCAACCAAGAAGATGAAGTTTTCTATCCTTGGGATCAAGATTCTCTCTCTACCAGAATTTACAAAGGTGAGAACCCATGTCCCTAAAAGGTATTAGGGGAAAAGAAAAGCAGTCATCTGATAAATATGAGTAAGATGACTAACATGCTTAACCAGAGAAGTTCTAACAGGCTGAGATAAAAGTTTATTGTACCATAAGGTAATTATAATCAACAGTCTGTAAAATACTCATATGAGTTTTGGATTTTATATTTTTGGAAATTGATAAGAGTACCAATATACTTCTCACCAAGATCACGAGTATAAATATTCAGAATAAGGAAAGCTTATTCTTCATGTGGTTTGGGATTTCCTTACTGAACAATATGCCAGACTTATCAAAGTTGATTTCATCTACAGAAGCCAAACAATATTTTTGTAGGTAATCCTTAATCATTTGAAAACTATTGCAGTAGTAAGTTTATCAATACAAGCAGACAAAGCCTTATAACAGAGAATATATAGGTATGGAGAAAGGGGATCTCCCTACCGTAAACCTCTCTCGGGATTGATAATGCCACCAGGAACCCCATTAAGTAGCACATAGTAAGACACAGTTGAGAGGCATTGAGTTTTCAAGTTAATCCAATGTTCACAGAGGCCTGACTTCTTAAGAAGTTTCCTTAAGAAAGGCCATTCAAGCTTATCATAAGATTTAGACATATATAATTTAATAGCCGCCAGACTATCCTTACGCTTAAAGTGATCAAAAGTAGAGATAACCTCATTTCCAAGAAGGATATTATCAGAAATACTTCTTTTGGGGACAAAAACACTCTGATTTTGGGAGATTATATTATCCATAAAGGGTTTGAGTTTGCTAAAGTTTTGGAAAAGACCTTATAAGAAAAATGATAAACATCGATGGGTCTAAACTGAAAGACCAAATCTGCCATAAACACTTTAGGGATGAAAGCTATATTAGTACGATTAAGGAACTTAACCACACAACCAATCCTAAAACAGGTTTGAGTCAGCTTAATGACAGATTCACCAACAATATCTCAATGTCTCTAGAAGAAAAGCCTCATAAAACCATCAAGTCCAGGGGCCTTTTTCTTCCCATTATTTGGAAAACAACATTCTTTATTTCCTAAACAAAGAGATGGATATTAAGGGAATTATTTTCATCATGATAAAATTTAGAAGGAGATCCAGTAAAATTTGAGGACTAGAAGTGTAAATGGCTTTAAAATGATATACATAGGAGTTACCAATGTTGTCTCTATTAGTTAGAGTAACACTAGAGCTATCCTTAATCCAACTAATATCATTTCTCTTTCTTTTAAAAAAAGTGATTCTATGGAAGTAAGGAGTATATTCTTCCGTAATCCATACTTCTCCAGACTTATCTTTCCAATAGATTTCTACCAAATTATGTAAGAGACCAAGATAGAGTTACTAGGATCAGAGGATTGCAAATCAGAAAGGGCAGTTCTAGTGGTAGATATGTTGGTCTGAATATGACCAAAATAAGACTTATTCCAATCCCACATACCTCTTTGGTGTTCAATAATCTGACTCTCAACTTGTAAGCAGGAGAACCAACAATATTGACAGACCAAGAATCAATAATGATATTTATATATGTTGGACCTTCAATCTACATAGCCATAAAATGGAAAGGATTAGGCGTACAAACATCCTCAAAATTGAAACCAATACGCAAAACAGACTCACTGGAAGAATCTATAGATCTATCATTCCTAAGAGTTTGGTTGGGTTCACATTAAATAAAACGCATATGGCAGAGTTTTGAATGGTTGTTGTCATTGGTAGTAACATAGATACCCCTAGGACTATAAGTAATAATGTGAAGATCAGTTTCTTGTTTCCAAGCTAAAACCAAACCTCCACTTCTGCACACACAAGGTACTTAAAAAACACAAGCGAACTCCATAGTTGTAAATTTTCTAGCAGCGTTAGTGTTCTTCATCTTAGTCTCACTGAGAAACGTTATATCATGATTAATATTTCGAAATATAAGGCTAAGCTTTATGTTGGAAGTTTTCAGTCCTAAAGCACGCACATTCTATCGTAGAAAATTCACATAATTGTCAGGGCAAAGATAAATATGAGTAACATTAATAGGATTCAAAGCATCATACAAAGAGGGATTATTAGAAGAAGGAGTTACCTGATTGGTAAAGTCAATATTACCATTAAGTTGAGAGATCACCACCACTATGAGTATTCTGCAACATTTAAGCCCAGAGACGCATCCTGATGAGAAAAGTTACTGCAGATATCATGGTTATCCAAGTAATTATGTGTAGGATTCCTTTCATTCTCATAGGGGTTAACAAGACGATTATTGACAAAGTTTGAATCTTGATTGGGGATAAGGGGTAATTGACCAAGTTGGGTAATAGGTAGACAAAAATTATTGTAATCAGGTTCAATGTTTACAGAAGATTCAGAGAGGGGACAACAACAATACTATCTAACATAGGCTTCACAACACGACTTCTCTTGTACATATCAAAAAGATGATTGACTTTGCGCTTAATATTAATCAAGGAATCATGATCAACAATTACAGAAATAAACTCATCATGATTTAAAGATTGGGTTTGAATTGGAGTAGCAAGATACTTGAACTTTCTCGAACAAGATGAGGTGTGAATCGGGCTAACAATCTTAGAAGAAGGACAAATATTCTGAATCAAAGTTAAATCAACACAACTAGGCGACTAAGTAGTTACCGATTTAGTAATAACTGGTAGTCTTTTATCAAGAGGAACAAGAGACTGGACTTGAACCGGGCACATATCCAAAATTTTGAAAGTAGGGGATCGGCTCGAAAATGGACCAAATATTCAAATTCTCCCAAAGAGAATCCGCTTCAGCAAACCCTTAGAGCTATTTTCAGCAACAATTGCCTTGCCTTTTCCAATATTATCCATCATCGTATCGGGAACCACAATCGAAAGATTAAATATCCCTTCAATCGATTGAGAATCAGTGTCAGCTGGTTGAAGAGGTATCAATCTAACAACAGTAACACGAGAATGAGTACCTCTGAAAGTAGATGAGTTACTTAAAACAGTAGGTTGTTGAACTTTTTTATCTTTACGTTCAGTGCATGAAGCCTCCTTATGATCATACGTCATGAAGTAAGAAAACTTCTCGGAACCACAAGGTATCGACACTTAATAAGGAAATGTTCAATTCTTCCTCTAGTAATAACAGGTATTCCAGTGGGTAGAGGTTTATTAACCAAGATGCGAATACACACTTTAACATTCTTCTTAAGAAGATGATTACCATGCGAATCATTAGCTTTAAGTTCCCCTAACCCAAAATCTAGCTTCTTTAGATCTTCAAATTCAGTATACTCATTCAGAACATTACAGAAAAAAAGCCACGATATCTCATCAGTGAAGGTAGTGCGGAACTTTTTTTGGCCATACTGACAATGAAACCACCCTGAGAACTATGAGATATAACCACATACATACCAAGGTGTCTTCTCATCAACTTCAATGAAATCTTCTTCAGCCAAGAAACGAATCAAAACCTTATTTTTAACCTAGCGTTTTTTAGGGCTACAAAAAAAGAATTTAGGGTGACTAATTTAAACCCATCCAATAGATGTGGCTATGGGATAGCCTAATGGTATGTAAAAATACCTATATACCCTTTCACTAATCTAAAAATACCTTCAACCCTTTTCACTAATAAAAGTAAAAAAACCTTAAAAACATCTTCTTCTTCAGATATCTACCGATTATCTTTTTCTTCTCATCTTCTTCTCTTCTTTTCACACTACCGATTGTGCCTAGACCAATTAATTGTAAACCAAATAATCGTAAACCAATCCATCGTATCATCTTAAACGAATTCACCGTCGTAATTACAATCTAAAGATGGCTCGACAAAAGCAAACAACCCGTCAAGCTGGTAATACTAATTGGCCAAATTTTATCGAAAGAATAAGAAGTAGAGAGATCGTTGAAGAACACGAAGATAATGATCTAGATACGGAGACTGATTCCGAAAATCCTCTACAGCACTAAATAATGGGTCCAATAAGGTAAGGGTTTACCATTATTTGTGTTTATTTTGCTTCAATCGAATGAAATCGTCAATAGAATTTTAAGGGTTTTCGGTCGTGTTAGTATTTATCTACCGATTATGGTCATGTTTTTCATTCCACCATAATCGGTAGTTAGATTTAGTCCTTAACTCCGATTATGTTACTGAAACAAAATTTAGGTTTCATCGGTAGTTAGAATTTCTCATTATCTACCGATTATGAATGTTCGGAAATCCTCAAGCACATCCATATATTCGGTAGTTAGAATTTGTCTTTATCTACTGATTGTATCTCTGAACTCAAATATAAGGATTAATCGGTAGTTAATTTTCTACCTAACTATCGATTATTTTGCATGGTTTCAATCGGTAGATAATCTATATCCCTAGCTACCGATTATGTGTGTCCATGGCTTAGAGTTTTCTGTTCAAATTTTTATGCATAATCGGTAGATAATATAGAGCCCGAGCTACCGATTATGATCAATCGGTAGATAATGTAGAGACCAAGCTACCGATTATGCACAATTGGTAGTTACTTTGTTTAATTGACTACCGATTATGTAGTAATTAAAAGGTGTCTTCTTGGAAATAATTGTTCTTTTTTTGTTTTTTGGGGAAAGGCGAGCTAAGCAAGCCCAAGATACAACTGTTTTGGGGCCTCGTCGTGAAGGGGGTAAGAAAGTAACAACTAGTGCAAGAAGAGAAAGGAACGCTAGTGGAATCTCTATCGCTGAAGGAACTCAACCAAGTGTTCCAAGAGTTAGAATCCAAGAAGAAGGAGGACCAAGTGCTCCTCAAGTTAGAAACCAAGAAGAAGGAGAACCAAGTGGTACACAAGGAGAAGGACAAGGTACAAAGAAGGTAATTAAGAAGAAAGGATGACACCAAGTCCCCGCCTTTTTGAATATGAAGGGTATTCAAGAAGGCCAAATCCCTGGGTTACCAAGAGATGGAGGAAAGCTGTTATTTGGATACAAAGACTCTTGGGCCAAAGAAATTTATTCAACTGAGGTAATAATTATAAAACACAATTCTCAGTGATTTTGTCTTTTTATTCATAGAAGTGTTAACCGTTAGTCTAATTATTTTATAATTCGTCGTGTATATTAGGACAATTCTGATGCGGTTCGTCTACTCAAACCTACAGCTGCACCAAAAAAAATGAAAGACTGGACGCTAGATGGTGAGTGTGAAAGGTTCAAGCAAATTATTTTTGACTCGGGGTTATCTAATGCTGCCGAGAATTCAATGTTAAAGCATGACCGGGTGTAGATATCAGCCTTCATAGAGAGAATGTATCCTGAGACTGATACCTTCCACATGCCGTTTGGAGAGATGACAATCACCCCAGATGATGTGGTGCAGATTCTTAGTCTCGCTGACCATGGTACACCCGTCAAGTTTGATTACATAAAGCAGTTAAGTTGGGAACAACTTTATTTTTACACTCAGAAGTGCATTGGTTGGGATCGAGCGACATCCGACGAAGAGTTCAACCGTTGCTTTCGTTACAAAACTAGACAGTTCAGCATGGTCCACTTAATGAATATGTTCAAAGGCCCCAAGGATAAAGAAGAAATGAATCCATCACTTAGCGACGATGAAGTGAATGCTGCAGACTGCATATCTCTTATGTGTTTTGGGATGTGCCATTTTCCCCAATTGTAGTGGCAACCGGGTCGACACCAACCTTCTACAACTATTGCATCCTCTCAATAAGGTTCGTGACTACTCGTGGGGCACTGCATGCCATGCGTTCTTGATGAAAGAGTTAAGAAAGGCATCGAGGGAATCAACTAGCCTAATTGCCGAGAACGTGAGCCTACTACAGGTATTTTTGTAACTCTATTGATGCTTTGATTGTTATTTATTTTTTTCTATTTTAAGAATCAATTTTCTCATACTTGGTTTGATATGTACACTAGACATAGATCTATGACCACTTCCCGTCTCTCGAGTTGGCCAAAGAGAATCCGGTATGGGAGAAAGGAACACCCAGAGGAACAAAATACATCTTCGACAACAACCGTTCAAGGTCTAAGGAGCAGGAGTTTATTTCTTTGAGGAGGAAATTAGACTTGATGGCGTCCAAATATGTATGCTTTGATCCATACAAGGAAGACCGGGCTAGTGGATATATAGCGGGAAGGTATGAGCTGTCCTTTTACTATGGACACTTGTAGCATCCCACTGGATATGTTATGTACAATGCCTCTAGGGTGATGCGTCAGCTCGGTTATGTCTAAGAAGAACCTTGGAGTCACATGCGTGGAAGGTTCAAATTGGACGTCGAGAATTCTACTTGTGGTAAGGACTCTATCATAGTAATTTATTTTGGTAACCCATCCGTTGAAGATTGGAATAACAGGATGCAATATTTGATCAACGAGGGGAGACTTATCAACCGAGGTTATGAAGTATATCCAGGCTATATGGAATGGTACCTGGAGCATTCTCGTCTTTATGTGATTCCTGAAGATAAAGGAAAGACCATCAATGTTTCCGATTATCCTTGTATCATCAAATACAAACCTTCGGGTTATGAGAGACTGGTACGTAATGTTCTTTCCGTTTGATTTTAATATTACTACTTAATATTTTAGATAATAATCGTTTGATTGTTATTGTATAAAAACAGAAAAATAGGTTTGCATTTTTCTCCAAAAAGATTGTTGGGTGTATAAAGACGGGAGTGCCTTTGTCAGTTGAGAAGATGAAAGAGCATAAAGATCTAATAGATAACATTGATAATGAAGCTTATGCAAGTAAGTTTGGGGAGAAAGCTTCGTACAAGGCTAAGAGGCCAGCAGTAAAGCCCAGTAAAAGATTTCGTGGTTCATCGAGCGCTGATGGTGAAGCAAATGTCACTGATACTGAAAATATGTCCCTGGCGCTCGTCGTCCTCGTACTAAAACCAAGAAATCTAGAAATTAGATTTTGGTTGGCTTTTTAGAAAACATCATTATTGATTGATTTGTAACAAACTTGTTTAATGTTATAACATTATGTTTACTTTATGGCTGATGAATGAATTACTTTACGGATGATGAATGAATTTTATTTTCTTTCTGTGGATTATCGATTGATTTTCCAGAGACTCATTTTTAATAAATAACTTTGTCGAAATTTTCAAACTCCATAATCGGTAGATACTTGGTTTACATCAACTACCGATTAAGCATGTTGATCCACAATCGGTAGATAATTATCTACCAATTACACATACTGATGGAACTGCTTGGTTTCTGGAAACAATTTACATTATAATCATAGTTAAAAAAATTTCTTAGACTACTGATTATGGAATATGATTATTTTCAAAATTGAATAATTTTTTCAATTTTGAATTTGGGGCAACATTTATAATCGGTAATTAAATTTTTTTATTAGATTACCGATTATGGGTAATGAATAATTTTGAAATTTAAAAATTCTTTCAATTTTGAATTTGGGAAAACATTTATAATCGGTAGTTAAATTTTTTTTATACTACCGATTATGGATAATGTTAATTTTCGAAAATTTGAAAAAAAATCGATTTTGAATTTGGGGCAACATATACAATCGGTGGTAAATTTTTTGTAAGACTACCGATTATGGAGTTTGAATATTTTTGAAATATGAAAAAAATTTCGATTATGAATTTGGGGCAACATATACAATCTGTAGTAAATAATTTTTGTAAGACTACCGATTATACCTGTTGAGTACAATCGGTAGTTAATTATGTATCGATTAAGATGATGAAACTGATTGGTTTCTGGACACATTTTGCATTATAATTGGTATTAAAATAAAATTTAGACTACCGATTGTAAAAATCGGTAGATAATGGTGATCCCGATACTTCCGATTGTTAATATTCGTACGAACTTAGTGTACATATTTTCTGTACACTCTTGTTACACCAGGCCTCAACGACTTTTTTTTTTTTTAAAAAAGAGTCGTTAAGACTCTAATCTATATAAGGAGGGTGACCTCTTCTCATTTATGCACCTCCAATACATTTTAACTCTCCAACATCGAAGTAATCATCGATAGGTTAATGAATCAACCGTTCACGGTAGAGCAAGATTTATCGCTATGTAGGCGCTATGTGCAATTCTATCCGAGACGAGGATAAGAACGTAGGAAAAATGGTGTAATGAGTATGAGTTATTTGGAGAGTATTCACGAACATTTTTGCGTTGACACCGGGAACCCCAATAACCGTAATAAAGCTGATCTTTTTTGTCGATTTAATTGTATAAGCAGAAAAGTTGATCCATTTGTGAATCTAACTTATCTTATTAATCAATATCGTTTGAGGGGTGAAACTAATAATGAATTTATAGCGAGATCTCTCGAGGAATGGCGACGATGGAAACGATCAAATTACCGTTAAGAAGCTCATTTCAATATCATTAAGGTGATGGACAAATTCAACCCATTTAAGGTTAGTCCATACCGCTTAAGGTGAAGGGAATTTTCCAAGACAGAATATGAAAATAAAACTTAATATAATAATAGTGTAAAAAACCATTTATAGACAGAATACAAAACCTAATTAGCCTCTTTTTCTTCTCATTTCCTTCTCTACCTCTTTATTCTTCTTCTTCTCTACCTATTCTTCTATTCCCTTTCCTTTTCCATTTCTTCTCCTCTACCGATTCTTCTACTCCCTTTCCTCCTCCATTTCTTCTCATTCTCCATCGAAAATGGCTCCAAAAAATTTTCCTACACAATCAAAGAAGGGAAAGGAAAAGATGGTGATCGAAGAGTCCAAAATCATAGAAAACCCCCAGAAAAAGTAAGTTACATCGAACTTTTATGTTTTTAGTCATTACTTTGAAGAAATCATGATAATTCTTTTTTATAATTTTCTGAAATGACACATAATCGGTAGAAAACTGGCGAACTTTATCTACCGATTATGCCTCGAGTTCATCATTCCTGAAGAATATCATGCACAATCGGTAGATATTGCATAATTTTATCTACCGATTATATATTGTGTTTTAACATTTAGGGCTACACTCAACCGATTGGATATAATCAGACATATATTGAGAACATGACCTACCGATTGTGTGTAATCGGTTGATATTGTATAATTTTAACTACCTATTATGCGCTTTTGTTTATTTTATAATAGCTACTGTGTATAATCCATGTTTGGGTATGTTCATTAGGGTTATGGATGAAGATGAAGTTCTTTCTTCGACTCGAAAGGCTGAAATGCTTTCTTGTCCTCTTTTCAATTTGCCAAAAGAAGTTACTCCTAAAGAAATATATCAAATAATGTTGGATGATCCGGATTTTTCACAAATGATGAACGATCCTGATTGTTGATGGAATAGTCCTGACAATCCCCTCAACTACGTTGAAGTTCCATCTTCGGATGAAGGATCTGAGGCAGAAATGATTAGAAGGATGGAGGCCAATACGATCTTTGATCCTCGACTCTTTTTCAGGGAGAAAGACTTTTTAGGCGTAAACCCGTACTACAACGAAGCTGGTGAGTACATAGGTCAAGTTGAGGAAGATAAAGTTGTTGCTGATCCTAAGGAGAAGAAGAAGAATAAGAAGCGAGTTGATACTAGGACCAAGTCGAGAGTAGCAAGGAGTTGAAGAATTTCATGAGATTAATTAGATTGATCAATTTGAATATCTATGTTGTGTTTTGTTTCGTTTTTTCCCGGGTGTTTTAAGTTATTTTGAACAAGTTTTCTGATTAACAATCTACATAATCGGTAGATGTTTAGTATTATGAAGTTATTTTGAACAACTTTGAAATAGTATTATGAAGTTAGCTAATCGGTAGATAACTATGTTTCTATACTACCGATTAAATACAATCTGTAGTTATTAATTTTCCGTACTACCGATTAACCACAATCGATAGTTATTTATGTTCACTTACTACCGATTATGGCAAGAAAAGTTCTATACAAAAAAACAAGTATAATTGGTAGATAAATCTGATCTTTAAACTACCGATTACAAAGTTTAAAATTTTAAAGTTTAATTCAATTCTCGCTACAATCAGTAGATATAAATTTTCAATTTCTACCGATTGTGAAAGATGAAGAGTTAGAAATTTTGTAAGTTTTGAAAAATTCATTTTTGGGGCGACACCTATAATCGATAGATATGATACTCCATTAAACTACCGATTATGAAATCAAAATCCCAAATAAAATCAATTTGGGAATTTTGTACAATCGGTAGTAATAAAAATCACGAGACTACCTATTATACCATTATTTTGGCACATGAGTGTATAATCGGTAGATATGGTACTCCATTATCTATCGATTTTGGGACGTCCATGGCATTAAATACATACAAAAATAAATATTTTTTTAACGATCCAAACGCATACAAAGTGGGGTTTTCATGATGTTTCTCACTTCTTCCTCGTACTCATCCATGTTTGTTATTGATTTTAGGTAAAACCTAGTTTTTCCAAACTTCTTCTTCTTCTTCTTTTCTAAAACACTCTCTATTTCTATTCTAAAACTATAACTCAAATTCCTCATCTAACACTAACTATAACCAAATTAATTAACTAATTAATCAACATTAATACTAATTAAGCAAGGGCAGATTAACCATTAAAGAAAATATATGGGTAAGGGATGTGCTGATATTTCTTCATAATGATCTTAATTTGTTTTATTAGTCGCCCCAAATTCTTTTTTTGTAGCCCTCAAAAATGCCAGGATTTTTAAGCCCACTAAAATTAGTAACATCAGGATTTTGAAGTAAAGGCTACTATGTGCAAATATAGCTGCAGATGAAGGCTGTAGTAAAAAGAATTTCACTACAAAACATGACCAACCATACACCAATTCCAACTATCATCATTTTTTAAGAGAACAACTGTTTTATCTATGAAAACAGGCTCGGTAAGTAAAAAAGAAAGATTAATAGGGATAAACTAACTATTCATACATTTGAGAAACTAGCTTTTGGATTTCTTTGGGAGAAGAAGGAGGGGTATCTTGAGGTATTTGATGAGCCATATACTGCAAACAACGAGAAATAAATGAGTACAAAAGTTGGTGTAGGTAATCAGATGAATGGTGAAGCTGAAATAAGTGGTGAGGTATAAATAATTATTTGAATATGACAAGAGTAAATCTTAAGATCAGTATGATCTGAGCTTGACAGTTCAAAGGAAGACTAGCTTTTATCAGAAAATTAAAAGACAAGTTGTCCCCATCCTTAAAAATAGAATCATCAGTGGGAGATTGTTTAATGAAAAGACGGGTATGGGTGACCAAATGGTGAAAGTTTTTTGTTTTTGGAGAAGCGTGTGTAATAGAGACGTTGATGTCAATTTGTTTCTTATGAGACTAACTTTTGTCTTTAGTCACATTACAACAAAAGTGAAAGAAGTGACACCATCTATGATATATGAGCATAACGTCACAAAACTAAATACAGACAAAATAATAGATTCGATGTCTACAAAAGGTGATAGTAGGTTTGGTGTGGGACCATATATAAATGTCCCATAAGGTAATATAGGCATTAAAATTGCTAATGTGGTTTGTTCAATAAGAAAAATGGGATATAGACTAACTGATATCCCCAACCATACATGATGCCTTTTAATAGGTGGTGCCTCTTTCGGACCTTCAATAAATTACATCTGATAATTAGTGTCACATTCAGATTACTCAAATTAGGTGAACGACCAATTAACCTATTAATGGCAATGTTGAACGAATTAAAAGCATTGGTGTTCTCTATAAAAGATGTGATTAGTGGAGTAAATCGAGGAGTCATGATGCATTTTTAGGCGGTGCGTATGAATTTGAAAGAATGTGATTTGCCAGGAGATGAGACATATAACCATACGCCTTGAATAGACATTATTGACACCTATTAATACACTATAGAGACAAATTAAAAAGATAGCTCCAAAACTATAAAAGTTTATTAATGCATGTCGTATGTGTAATAAATTTGTGATCTTATTTTTAATTAGTTAACAAGTAATATAATGGAAGTCAAGTTCGTTTTCACGAAGAGCGAGGACTTTTAGTTACTGAAAGTGTCACATGAGAAGGAGGTTTGTTTTAGGTATCAAAGAAAGTAAACGAAGCAAATGAAAGTTAAGTTGTAAACAATAATGAGAGAGATGATCGATGAATCCTTCTTCATTACTAAATACTCATCAAAGTGGTATACTCATCTATTCTTCATTAATCATATATTATCACCAACTGTAGATAACAATAAGCTATGTTATCCCCTACATTCCTAATGTCACTGGATATGGAAGTGCTCGACTACCAGAGTATATCCGTCTAGGCCACCAAGAATAAGCTCTCAAGGTGCAACTTAGTCGAATGCTTAGGTTTTTTGAATGTTGATCTTACCATCACATGCATAAGCTCAGTCGGCTTACTAGTGTTGTCTTTACACGTGATTGCTTCACAAAATTCCTCTACAAGGTCTCACGTTCTCTACTTATTTAAAGGATTGTTGAACAATTACAGATCTCAAAATTCGTTATCAGCTTCAAATTAATTAACAAATTGAATTAGTTAGACACTTAAACAATCAATCAATCAAGCATAAACACTCATATTAGTACAGACAAACGATAATCATGTGAAGAACTCAAAATAGAATCATATACTAAATCAAATCATGTTTAGAACTTAGAATGCATCCAATCAAATGTGGGTTTAGTTACTCATGAAATTAGTAAAATCCATGATATACTCATGAAATTAGTAAAATGCATGATATACTTAAAACTATAAGAAATCGTTACGATCGCTTTCGCTCCTTGTGTTTCCGTTCTCCTCCAAGAATTACAAAGTGATATAAATGGTAAAAGTATTTTTCTTAATAACTTGGGAGTCTTCTTCAATAATTCTCTTAAAACTAGGTGTTTAAAATCCTTCCGGGCCTGTGTTACCTCCAAAATAAAGTTGAAAACGAAATGGAGGACTACAAAGAACCAAGAAATTAAAGATTATGAACCAAATTCATTATAAGAATAAATGGAGTCTGAGGCTCAACATGAGGAAGATGATATACTTTACAATAAACCAATTCTCGAGTCTTTGCAAGAACAATACAAGAGCGATTGGATATCAATTTTGAGGATGATAAATGAGTTGAGGAGTGTGGGGAGTTGGAAAACGAAGACGAGGACGAGGATGAAGACATGAGTGGAGAGAAGGGAGGAAGACGAGGAGGTTATGGGACAACTGAAGCAAAAGTTGTCCAACTGACAATGCTTAACGAGGAAAATAGTCGAGATATCTTTGATTTTAGTTTCAGAACTATACCATTCGCGTCGGGAAAACAAGATCAAACAAACTATTCTTTGGAAGCTTTTCGAGATTCCTTAGCCATTCCAAACCAGAGTAGTCAACAAAATGAAAAAAATAGGATCATTTTGTAATAAATTGAAAAATAGGACATTTGGCATGGCTCCTTGAAATTTTTGAAGGGGTCCACAAAATGAAAAAAATAGGATCATTTTGTAATAAATTTTATAACCCCGTATCCTAATATTTCTGATAATGGCTAAACTGCCATCTGTGTTAATAAACTTACTTAGTTTAGCTAATTAAGTGTTAGTAGTTAGATTAGATTAGTGAATTTGATTTATAGCTTTTTTCATACCAAGATAGGCTAGATTTGACGTAAAATTCTCAGTAAAAATCCCGCATACGGCTAGATTTAACATAAATTCTCAGTCGAAACCCCGCCTGGGGCTGGGAATTCATGAACTCCTAGTCGTAAACATGTTTATACCTAATCGCAGGAAATCTTTTCCCATCAGTGGGCGCTATCTACGGTCAAGTTTAGGCGAATTTTTCCTAGTTGTATCCTACACCTCATAATCACTACGGCTAGGAAAATTGTGACACAAAGTTATATTTTTTACGGCTAGGTCGTAGGAGTTAGTTTTTCATTTACGAAGACATGCCTATTTGCGGCTAGCAATTTATCAGTTCCTAGCCGTAGATAATATTTCTAGCCGTATGTTGGTGTTTCCTAGCTGTAAATCGGTTCCACCTAGCCATAACTTAGTCTGTTCTCAAAAAAGTAGAAAAGTTGCTGATTAATTTTTCTACAAAAAAATAAATTTAGTTATTGATTTGATCGGCTATGATAAATTGAGAAAGAATACTTTTTGTTGTAGATAGGTTTATACTAGGGGAAAGGATAACATACTAATATCCTTTAATCAAGGACAGTAATAATCAAAGGACAACCTAATCGTTTATTATATATTAGGACACCCCTGTCCTCTAGCTAGACATTTTAAATCCTAGATGAGGCCTTCAAGAATTGATCATTATTTTTTACCAAGTGAACCAGATGGGCGACCAAAGCTATCATATTTTATGCAAAAAAGAAATTTTATTAGCAAGATCTTTTGTCAAACAATAAATGACTAATTAAAACTCTTAGTGGCTCATCATACCAAGTAATTGATATGTTATGCCTTCTACTATATTTAGCAAGCAAATCAACTGCTTTATTACAATCCCTTTTTCTATGACTACACTTCCAAAAAATAAATGACTTTAATAAAATAAGAGCATCAAGCAGGATGTTCTCATTTTCCCACATGATGGTATTTTCACCTTCATTGACATAGTCATTAATACTACGCAAATTTGTCTCAAAAATAATTTCTTTAATCCCCAAGTCACAATTCCATTTAACCATTTCTAAAAATGCAAGGCATTTTGCTTTCTCCGGACTTAAGACTCCATCCAAGCTTTTCGATCTACTTCCTTTCTGATCACCTGCAAAATCACGTAATATAAGTCCCAATGCCACCATAATTTTTCTTTTTGATAAATGATGCGTCACAATTAAGTTTAAGGGGGTGGGGGGGGGGGGGGTGTCCATGTAGGAGGTACTCCTTCAGTTAAGTGTGCATGACCATGTTCTTTAGAAGAGCCACTTAATATAATTCTACTAAGATAGTCAGCAAAAAAAAGAGCTTTCCTTGGTATATGTTGGGTCTTGCTTTTTATATTGAAGAATAATATCACATCTAGCATTCCAAATACTCCAATAGACCACCATAACAAAATTAATTCATTCACCCTTCTTCTATATTTGATTGTTTTGAACTATCCATTCTTCTAAAAATGAGCCTAAAGTAGTACATTGGTTCTGCAAAATCCAGCTCCCACCTGGAATGCACGTTCAAACTGCTTTAAATAAAGGGCAGTTGAATAGAAGATGCATAGTGCTTTACGAGGAGTTCATGCATATCAAGCAAGTAGGATTTATATATCCAACAGTATTAACAAGCCTGTAGCTAGTTGGTAGTATGTCAATCAATCTCTTCCAGAATAAATGTAATACTCTGGGCCAAGTAATCAAATTCCAGAAGTCGTTCCACTGCATATTTGCACCAGGGATCTCAGACTCGAGCTATACATCACCTAAACTCATTTTAAAAAGTTTATTATATGCAGATTTTACTGTAAAACCTCCATGCCTGGTGAGAGACCATATGAGCTTGTCAGGAGCATTACTAGGTAATCTCATACTTATAATTTTATTCGAAGTATCGCTGTCAGAAAGAACTTTAACCAGCTGGACATTCCAAGTGTTACTATCTACAAAGATAAGTTCACTAACCCGTATGCAGTTCTCTGTGTTCATTGCAGGATGATTTTGATGGGGTGGATGATCAAGGCCCTGAACCCATTTTTCCAGCCACATTCTTACAATTGCCAACCCTTCAAAAACTATAAGTACGAACAAATTCAGTGGTGCGCTGAATGTTCTTCCAAGTCCATGAAGAATTAACCTGCTCTGTAGTATGAAACATACCTTTCCCGGGAATGCTTAGACTAAATTGCTTAAACCTATGTCTCTTCAGTGTAATAACATAATCTCCATGCACCCTTAATGAGCAATGCCTGGTTTAAAATATTCAGATCTCTAAACCCTTGCCCTCCAATATTTTTGGTCTATTTAGATTACTCCAAGTAGTGAGACAAACACCCTTCTTATTATTAAACCCCCACCAAAAATTCATTCGCACCTGATTTATTTGGTTAATGGTGGCATCCGGAATCTTCATGCAACTCATGGTATAGGCTGGAATAATGTTTGTAACATGCATGACCATAGTGGGCCTTCCACATTGAAACATGGTTTTACCACGCCAAACATGAAGTTTATTCTTCACTTTATCATGCCAGAGGCATCATTACCGCAAGGCATAGAGGGGGAGGTCATAAGCGTCTATACCGTAAAATAGATTTTCGACGGATTAAAAAAGACATAATCAAATTGGAAAAACAAACTGTTTTGTTTTACCAATTACAAGTGGGATACCAAGGTATTTTTTGTCTGCTTTCATTCTATGCAATTTGAGCCTCCCTGAAAGTAACTAGTAGAGTATTTCCGAGAGAACTGCAGAGAAATGAACACTTGGCTTATTAAAATTAACAAGTTGATCTGAAGCAGTGCCAAATTTCTGAATGATTTGAATATTATTATTCACATTATGTAAATCATCACAGGTGAAGAAGAGTCAATCATCAGCGAAGAATAAGTGAGATATATAAGGAGCGTTATTACTAATCTTAATACCTTGATTAGTTGTTGCTGCTCTGCAAAGACAAATTATCTCGAAAGGGCTTCCATAGTAATAATGAATAAGTAAGGAGATAATCAAATGCCTCTAGTTGGTTGGTCATTATGGCAAGGGGAGCCATTCAAGAGTATATAAATCTTTGTAGTACTAATGCACTGATTGATCAAATTGACCCATTTATCACAAAATCCCACCTGCTTCATAACATCAAGAAGGAAAAACCATTTTAACCTATCAAATGCTTTGGACATGCCCATCTTCAACGCAAGGAAACCTTTACTTTCTGTTTTTTGCTTCATTGAATGAATTATCTCTTGAGCAAGCTGAATATTATCAGAAATCTGTCTACCTTGCATATAAGTTGCATGGAATGGAGATATAATCTTGTTCATTACACTCTTCATCCTAGTAGACATAATCTTTGAAGTTATTTTATAAGTAGTATTGCATAAAGCAATGGGTCTCAAATTAGAAGAATTTTGTTTCAACTTGGTCTTCGAGATCAAAGAGATATTTGTTTCATTTAACTTTTTCAAGATATAGCCAGAAGTAAAGAAAGACTGAACCATAAAAACAATTTCACCTCCTACAACATCTCAGTGAGACTGAAAGAATCCAGGAGGAAAACCATATGGACCTGGAGATTTCCAAGGCTTCTTAGAGCCTTATGTACTTCATTACCATCGGGAATTCTTATGAGCATCAAATTATCATTAGCAATGATAGTTGGAGATATGCATTGAAGTATACTATCATCTCTAGAAGATTAGAAGTTGTATGAATACCTTGGTAATGAGTGACGAGGAGATTCTCCAGCTCTAATCTAGTTGAGCACCAAACACCCTCCGAGTTCTTTAAAGCTGAGATGTAATTCTTTAATCTTCTTCTATTTGCTTTATTGTGATGATATTTAGTATTTCTGTCCATCTCTAAGTAGTATTCATCTCTAGATTTTTGACCCCCAAAATCACTCTGAATGTGATGCCAATGTTCTAACTCTTTTTCAACTTGAATAACATTATTGTCTTATTCTTCCCTACTTGGTAGCTGCTGACAAAACTCCAATTTCTTATGAATAAGTTGAATATTACTATTGATATTTCCAAACTTTTCTTTGTTCCATTTATCCAAATTGTATCTAGTTGCACCTAATTTCTCCGAGACTTGGTAAGCCAAAGATCCCTCAAACTGAATATTCCAAACATTGATTCCTTGAGACTTTAGAGTGCCATCTTTCTCATAACATTAAAAGTATTTCCAGTTTCGCCTCTTATCACCATTAAAATTATTAGTATCAAGAAGAATAGGACAATGATCCGAACCAAGTTGTGGCAAATGAATAAGTTTTGAATCCGAAAAGAACAAATTCCACTCACTATTGATAATAAATTTATCCAATCTTGCTTTTCGAGTACTAATGTCATGCACATTAGGATTCCACGTAAATGGTTTTCCCGTGAAACCCACATCTTTTAAACCAGCTTCATTAATGAGGTTTACAATAAAAGAAGAATTACAAGTAGAAGCATTCGCTACAGAATTATGTATCCTGATGCCACCATTTGATCTTTCATTGTTACTAAAAGTGAAATTCAGCTCACCAATAACCACCCAAAGCTTGTTGATAGTCGGACTTAAATTTTTTATGTAATTCCATTGTATCTTATTTTCATTATAGTATGGTGAACCATACATGCATGTGAGTAACCAATCTGGCTTAGAAGGATCATCCTGCACAAGACAATTAATAATCCAAAATTCTGCATTAATAACATCAATTTTGAATCCATCTTCCCATAATAAAATAAGTCCACCAGCAGTTCCGCTTAGAGAGAACAATTTTTTTTTGGATAATTAAAAAGCCTAATCAACTTAACCAATTTATCACTTTTTTCCCTCAAAGATAAAAATAACGTCTGGATCATATTGATTACCAAGGTCCCTAAGATGGTTCGTAGTTACTTTCCCTAGAAATCCCTGGAAATTCCAAGCCAAAACTCTCATACTTGCACCATAATGAATAATGATATTAACATGATGAGTAAAACAATTTTCAAAAGAAATTATGCTAGAAATTTTATTTAAGTAACTAACGATAAGCCCAGTTTCATGGTACAAGAATGACTATGAACAAGATTAAAAGAAAAAAAGGGAATATAAAAACAAAAATAATTAAAGAGTTTACTAGTAAAAATAACACAAAAAAAGTGAGCGAGTTTAAAACTTACGATGCTTGCAGAATCCTTGTGGTTTTCAGGAGCACACTTTGGACAATTTTCCATCTTTCTTATTTCCTCCCATCTCCACACTATCCATATGATCAGTTTGCACATTGAGTAAAACAGTGTTACCTTGAGATGTTGCTCATATTAGTATGGGAAATTACATGGGTTGAAATAGTAAGGGTATTTGAATTGAGGCCATCTGCTTGGTTCCTAGATCTTTTATTGTTCCTTGTATCTATTGTATCAATAGCTGATTCCTCAGTTCCAAAGTCTGCAGATGAATAGGTAAACTCTCCATTATTACCTTCAGCTTTTTCTCCTCTTCACCCATCCATTCTTTGCGACATAAAACATATTCTTCTTATGTCATACCCCTCACATAGAGTTTCTCACCAACATCAGCATAATTTTCTTCGTTATGTTTCACCGTCTAGCATTGGTCACATATTTTATGTGACTGCCTATCCCAATGGTATTTTACCCACGCCACACCACCGGATCTTTTGTTCCACCATTCCCCTCTTTTAAGTCTTTTAAGAGGAAGACTGAGATCCCTCTTTACTCTTACAGTCACTATATTATTGTACTTTGGTCTACAATCTTTTGGAAAATAATCACCAACTTTCTTTCCCAAGTCAGCAACAACCTTATCACATAAAAATAGATTGATGTTCAAGAAAAATGCCTTTAAATTTCACTGTCTAAACTTGATGCCTGAATTCCCAATCACCAGTAGCCACATATGTTGTATACTTTTGCACTGGCATCAGAAGACCATTAACATTCCATGGGGAATTCTTGATTATTTCCTCTTGGTCCTTCTTTGAATTTAACTTAAAAACAAACATGTTCTTGCCTACTACTTTAAAACCCCTCCTCTTATACTTCTTCCATAGTAAGTTGGTTTCTTATTTTATAATCTCAGTCTTAATTGGGTCATCAGAAAGAATCTTCCCTATGATGCTATTAGACCTTTCATTTGTTGTCTCAAAAAGAGCTTTAGCTGATCCCACAACCCCACAAGTAAGTCTGACTTTTCTTTCTTGAATGCTTGTACCACTCATCTTCTCTGTAATCTACGAGAGTTGATTAGTAGTCATGGTAATTCCAGTATTGGACAGGTTAACAAAGAGATCCAAATTTTTTTGAGGATTATTTTTCTTTCTTCTACAATATTGTTTGCTTAGACTGGAAGTACAATAAATATCGAAAGATACTTGAAGTTGAAATATTTTATTTATGAGTATGTAACAAAATATCTATTATTAAGCGTACTTGGGTATTAAAAGAGAGCTAGATTACTGGTAAGTTGAGTGAAATTAGGAAAAAAAGGGTCAAAGCAGTGAGTTTGGACTTTGATTGGGGGGGAATTTTTGAATTTGAAATTCTGGTTTTTTGTGGAGATACCAAGTATGAACTGTGATCTTATACTAACATCAAAACCTTGAAACTGAACATAATCATGGCAACATACTTTACTCAAGGAAAAAGATACCATATGATGATCAATGGTTAGCACTACTGCTTAGATAAACAATACTGCTGATAGGGTAAGAATTGAAAATCCCACAAGATTTCATACTGGATTGTACTTAATCATGCGAACCATAAGAAATTGCAAGGCAAAAGAGTTAAACTTCCATAATCTAAAAGAACTTTACTTCTTAAAAAGAAGATCTAGATTAGCATTTAAACTCTAAACTTAAAAGATATTCATACTTTTAATTCTATAAAAATTTAAACTTCTTAAAAAAAGAAGAAGCAGAAGAAAATAACAGTATGAAAAAAAAACTTAGCCTTCTTGTTCATGGATCATCTTTCAATAACAAGTGCTCAGCTTACTATTTTTGGGTGAAAAAAATGTACGGTAAAATCGTACTTTTAAGTATGTTCGAGAGATCAAGCTCGAACAGGACGAGCCTAAACCAAGAAATGGCCATTCACGTCCTGCTTCGGGAGGGAAGCAAAGAAGGTTGAAAAATATCAGTATGATAGGTAATTTATGAAGAAGAAAGGATTATCTGGGATGAATCGTTAATTCTATATGTTTAATTTCTTCTATCTGGTTGTCTTGTTCTTTTTTTCAAATAGATAAGAACCATTTATTTATAGTTCGAATGAGACACACTGATTTTTCATATATCGTGGGAGTCAGAAAGACGCAGAAGTGATGATTGTGGAGATTACAGTGGGGTCGTTTCCGGAAAGTAGGGAAGACCTGTTCGACCACTACTCCTCATCCTCTCAACTTCTCTGTAGCCGTCTCACTACTCGTTACCTTCTTATTTGTGGATGTGTTGCCACAACGCACGATTGTCGTAGACTACTAGACCAATACCCCAATGAGAATCCCCCAATGTATTGTATTTGATATCTCGTAGATCGTGGAGTCATAAGCCATATTGTTTTGATTAAGTCAAGTCAAGTCAAATAACTTGCTAAGTCAGTGAGACAAGTTGCGCAACTCACTAAATTGATAATTAGACTGATTAGTGTCGAATCTAGTAAGTTCAGTGATCATGTAATTGCTTAAGAGTAACATGGCACATTTAATGGCTAAGTATTATCTCAGAAGTGACTTAGAGTAAGTCTGAGAGGCATTTGTGGCCAAATATTGTAGAGGGCTTCTTAAGCAAGAAAACCTATCAGAAAATTATATAAGATTTGATATTAAATTAATATTGAGAAGAAGGGCGTATTTCTGAGAGAAGTAGCTAGCAAAGTTAGTACTAGCTGCTTAGCACAAATAGTAATGTACTAGCTCTTTTAGTATAAAAAGGTTAATATGCTAACGTCTCAGGAGTAAGACCGATGTGCATAGCTTCTAGTAAATATCAATTCTGCTAGGGCTAAGAAGCTAGTGTCAAGGACGTTTGAAGTTAACACTTCAATTAGGTAATATAGTTAGCACTAAAGTATTAGCGCTAATGCGCTTGTGGCGAAGTCTCTAAGTATGGACGATAAGTATGAGTGTGATTGAGCCAAGATAGGGATGCGCCAGGCATGGGAGCGTATCAAACCAGAGACGTGCTGGAGCTAAGGATGTGGTGGAGCATGGGACATATTTTCCAAGGCGCATCATCCAAGGGGCGCTAAGTCAGGGACGCGCCAAAGCTAGGGACGCATCAGCTGGGGCATATCGTGCTCTCGGGGACGCTTCAGGCTAGGGCGCGTCAGCTGGGATGAGACGCATCAACACCAAGGATGCAGCGCTTAGGGATGCACTAAGCTTATGACGCTGGTTACTCGGGGACGCGTCAGCTGGAGCTAAGGACGTGCTAGGCTCGTGATGCACTAGCTAGGCCAGGGATGCACTAGGGATAAGGTGCGAAGGTAGTGAAGCACTAGCTAAGGCCTCATTAGGCCAAGATTTGTTAGCTAAGGCCAGGTTACGCTAGTTGGTGCTTCTCAAACGCTGGGGTTAGTGCTATGAAAGTTAGCGCTTTTAGCATTAGAGTTGCAATCTAGTGCCAATGTGGTGATAAGCCAAATAGATGGTGCTAACTTGGCGCTGATAGGAGAAAAAGCTAGGGTTAGCCTAGTTTAGAGGCTCAATGCGTCTTTTGAGGCATTGCTTCTTGTTCGTGGTGTGTCCAAGAGGAGTGGCGCATAATTCGTGGCTTATCTTTAAGCAAAGTGGTAAAGTAGCATATTTGAGTTAAGAAGAGCAATTTGAGACGAGTTCGTTGTAAACGAAGCATTAAGCTAGAATGTATTTTGAGGCTTAAGCATTAGCTATTCCCGCATTTGATAGATGTTACTGGAACATCGATGCGCATTCAAGGCAAGTTCAAGGAATCCAACCGTGGAATTTATGCGACTTGAGACTAGCTTGACATGGCATGAATATTATGAGTATTGAGGAGGCTGTAGTTTCAATTTAGAATGTTCGAAGAGAATCTGCACTCTTAATTCGCTTGCGGAATATAAGTAGAGATACAATATTCCATATGTTGTTATAGAGTTAAGCATATGTGAGTAAATACACACATATCCTTTTATATTTCTGCTGCTTGACAGAGGACGATTTTACAATTCACTATCCCTTATCAAAAACTCACCATTTACACTTACACATCTTGAAGTTATAGTTTTAATTGCTCATTTGTAGACAACCTGCTCTCTCGTTACTTCATTAATGTGTTATCTTTCAGATCCTTATACTGCCTTTACTCTGCAGGGTAATTCACTTAGAGCGTAAGTTCCATCTAAATGATATACGAACATAAAAATTTAAAATAATAGAGTTCTAAGGAAATTCGTCCCAAGCTATCACATCTAAAGAAATAAAAAAGGTAACGAAACAGTCAAGGATAAGGCCAAATAGCCAGAAATGACAACACGAGCTAAGGAATTAGAGTAGATCAAGAAATCCTTAAAATCAGTTCCATTATACATTCAAGGTTTTTCTTCATTGATTTTTTAGTACATAGCTCTTTCGGTTTATATTCGACTTGACATTCATCAGCTCCACACACTGGACCACCATTTAAAGGTCTCCTGACTAAACTACTGGAAATTGAAATTGGACTCTTAAAAGCATGGAAATCAGTTGTGGCACAGTTGACAATTCCCACATAGAATCAGATCAACCCAATTTTTTTGATGTGAACAATCCAAAAAATGATACCCAACTAGCTTACCAAGTAAAACAACAAAAAGTACCCCTGCAAAAACCTGAATTAGGGGTTCTACTGAACTTGTTTCCATAGTATGTCTGAGTGTTTAACTTCCAGTCTTCAAACGTCACTTGTAACCCCTGAACCTTGTTCCACATTCATTTCTTTTAACCATACTGCACTTTTACTACAGTGAAAACAAACGAAATTAAGCTTAAGCAAGAAGAAGTTTCAATAACATCGCTTAAGTCATCAAAATCACAGTTATCACTAGTACCAAGTACTAGCATCCCTTCTCACAGAAAACCAGCATTGAACATCATCCCCTTTATATTTTACATCATACAATAAATCCTCACGATAAAATAGTTGATCTCCAAACCAAATTCAAAGAAGTTAATATAAACCGAAGTGACAATTCTAATTGAAAGGACTTTGACCTCAAAATGACACTCCAGGGAATCACATTCAAGGGTAATGATCAGGAAATCAAAAGGTCCAAGAATAATTTCAATAAGATCAAGCTGTAAAGAAGAACAAGGCAAAAACAAGGAATAATAGCACAAGCATGTACAGTTGAATTGAGCTAACAAAATTGAACAACAGACAATCTACTTGAATGATGCTCTATATCTACATCAAGTATCTAATTCCATATAGAAGAGAGAAAAGCGTAATACCTGGGGAGCAGGCTTGCTAGGAATAGCTTTTGGAGTTGCGGCCTTGTCCTTTGGAGAGAAATATGCAGGGTAATTACTATTGGCAACAACGCTAATGCAGCAGGAGGGTTCACAGAAGGAGAGGGAACAGCCACATTGAAGATCTGGTGCGGAAGGAAAGCTGATGGAGAGGTTACACCGTTGATTTAGTCATATGTCGAATATATATTGTTTTATTGTTTACCATATTTTATCATTTGGCCAAAAAATACGCCCCATAAGTCATCATTGTTTGTCAGTGGTCGGGCCGCGGGTGGGCAGCGTTTGTGGTGGTGCTTAAGGGGGTACTGGTAGTTGGAATGGTGCTGGGATGGTGTTTGGTAGTGGTTGAAGTAAACGCTAATGGTGATTCACAAGTCTAAGATATACCATAACTAATTCCTTGTCTTACTGTCTGCTCATTAGAAGGTGCTGCTATCCGTATAAGTTATAACCTCCAGATATTTTCCTTGTTATTATTCTTCTTGAGCAAAATATCGGATGCACCATTTCAGGTTGCTTGAACTTACCTGTGTGAGCAAACAATCCATCATCTCCTTGTGGGGTGTCATCTGGCTATCAAAGGGTGAAACAGTTGATGATTACGCCTGCCAATTTATAGCAAGCCAGACACAGTTGTCTAATCTCAGACGGATAAGGAATCTAAAATCTGACTCACATGATTCATCTCAACATTCATTGTTCTGTGTCGGCAACTTATCGTTGACCCAGTTTTAGAATTCTTGCGGGATATGCTGATCAGAGAAGTGTAAGCAGCAATATCAGAAATGTGTCCCTTCTCACTTTGCAGTTTATCAATATCCATCAAGTATCCTCCATTATTGCAATGCCCTTCCAAAAGAATATTGTAAGTAATGTCATCTGGCGCTACTCCCAAAATATGCATATCATCCAGAAGCATCCTAGCTTTGTTCATCTGCCCTTGATTACAGAATCCATTTATAACAACGTTAAAAGTTGCAACACCTGGGACACGGCCACTACTCCGCAACTCCTTGAGCAATTTGGAACCCATTTGAGCATCACCTTTCTTGCAAAACCCATGTATCACCATAGAATAAATTGCTTCATCGGGTCTAAGACCTGCTCTTAACATCTCCTTTAAAGTCAGCTCCGCATCTTCCACTCTTCCTTCCTTGCAAAAGCCCGAAACTAGTGCTGTGTAAGCAATATTATCGAGCTCTATTCCTTCTAGAATCATTCCCTTCCTAATCCTAAGAGCAGATTCTAAATACCCTTCCTTACAATACCCATCTATAAGTGTCGTATACGTGATCTTATCAGGCTTCACATTCTTATCCTTCATCTCGTCAATAATCTTCCTTGCTCTTCCTAAATCACCTACTCTACAGAGTCCATTAATAAGTGTATTGTAAGTAATTAAATCTGGTTTAACGCCTTTCATCAACATTTCCCTATACATATCCATTGCTACCTCAATATTATCCTTTTTACAGTGCCCATCAATTAAAGTAGTGTAAGTAACATCATTAGGAACCAGTCCTCTTACACGCATTTCCTCTAACATTTGATTCGCCTCCTCCATTCGATTATCTTTGCACAACCCGTCAATCAAAACACTGTAAGTAAATACATCAGGAAACACTCTTCTTTCTAACATTACTCCTTTCAACTTAAAACACTCATCCAAGTCTCCTATCTTACAGTACCCATTAATCAGAGTATTGAGACTAACAACACTCGGGTTCAAAACTCTCTTAGTAATTTCATCAAACACTTCCTGGGCTTCTTGAATTCTTCTCTCTTTACAGAACTTATGCATTAAGATATTAAAAGTATAGATATTGGGTCGAAATCCAGCATCCAAAACCTCAACATAAAACCCCCAAACCACCTCCGGTGACTCTGACTTCATTAATTTATCGAGAAGGTAGCCGCAAGAATGGTAAGGAACTCGGAACCCATTCATTTTAACTAATCGAAAACACTGAATTGCATCTGATACAAAACCAGAATCAATATACGCCTTCATCAAAACATCAAACACTGTATTATTTAGATGTGGACCTCTATTATCAAGAATTGCAGTGAATAACGATGAAACCGAGTCTTTTCCTTTCCTAGATATAATGAAACTAAAAAGAGATAGAGCTTCATTGAGTATGTTGTGTGTGCAGAGGAGATTAGTCATTGCACAATATGAAGCAATGGTGTGACGAAATCCCTTTTGCGTGGAAACCCATTTGAAGAAAGAGAGTAGTGAAAATGGGTCTAATGAGAATGGGTTTTGTGTGATCAGATCATTGATATGATGAGCTGTGAGTGAAGGAATGAGTTTTTTAAGGGAAGAGTTGAGAGGTTTCGATGGTGTGTCCTTTATAGCTTGAGATATAGTTGTGAGAATTGGATTGTGGTGGTGTTGGTGCGATTGTGGTGGTGGAGAGTACCAGGTGGAGAAGAGAATTAACTGTGATCTTCTAAATTTCAGTGGAGAAGGAGGAGGATGAGAAGTGAGAAAGTAGTGGTTTATGGTTCTACAAGGCTTCATGTAGAACATGGTCGGAACAGATTCGTATGGCACAGAAAGATAGAGCTTCCTCTTCTTGACTATGCTCGATAATGTGGAGTACATGCGATTATGAGGCCATTTTTATATTTACAAGGGCTACTACCCAGCTGTACATGTTGGATCTATTTTTCAAAGTTTTTTTTTTTGAAGAGAGATATAGGGGCTCCAAATTTGATTGAGGGGCTCCTCTAATAAGACGAAATAGGGACATTATAAAGTAAAACACAAAAACCCCTTATCCATAATATTTTCACAATATCCAAACCACCCCTCATTAGTAATCTTAATTACATAAATTAGTTAAGATTAATTTAAACTAATCATGATTAATTAAACATAATCTTTTACCTAATCAAATGATTTAAATTTTTTTTTTATTTGAATTTGTGTTTGGTGGGAAGAAAAAC
Organism: Papaver californicum; assembly: GCA_023531435.1. Taxonomy (NCBI): domain Eukaryota; kingdom Viridiplantae; phylum Streptophyta; class Magnoliopsida; order Ranunculales; family Papaveraceae; genus Papaver; species Papaver californicum. The sequence continues at coordinate 3,437,923 of JAJJMC010015431.1, read as the reverse complement.
TTGATGAAATCACGATTTGAAAGATTCAAATTTTGTTGTTCAGAGAAATTTACGGTTGGGTTTCATGTCGAACCCAACCGTAACCATAAGAAAACCGAAGAACACCAATTTTTGGCCAGATTTACGGTTGGGTTTTCAACAAAACCCAACCGTAAATCAAAGAACAATGATGAACACCATGTTTTGTGCAAAGTTACGGTTGGGTTTTAAACCATACCCAACCGTAAGTAGAAGAAAATGATGAACACCATTTTTCCCATAGTTACGGTTGGGTTTTAAAGGAAAAACCAACCGTAACTCATCCTTTTGAGAATTGATTTTTTTTGTAAAATTTGAGTTTTAAAAATCAAAATTTTGAAATAATTCAATCATTTTTTCTAGATTGAAGGTAAATTGGGTGTTTGAAACAAAGAAAAAACGAAAAACACACAAATTAGATAATCCAAATTTGTGTTATCCAGTAGAATTTACGGTTGGGTTTTGGCTTATAACCCTACCGTAACAGTTCTGTTAATATTTGTTCCAATTTTTCAACACATAATTACGGTTGGGTTTTGCCTTAAAATCCAACCGTAGCCAGTAGAACTTACGGTTGGGTTTGGCTTATAACCCAATCGTAACATATTCTGTTAATTTTTGTTTCAAATTCAACACAGAATTACGGTTGGGTTTTGCCTTAAAACCCAACCGCAGACAAGTTGTGGTGTTTGTACAAAATGTATTACGGTTGGGTTTAGTTATCGGACCCCACCGTAAATGGTCATGTTAACTGTTTTTTGATTTTCAATATACTCCAAATTGGGTTTAAAACACAACTTTGTAACTTATTCCTTCTATTGTAATAGATTTAAAGTAGTACATTAAAGGAAAAAAACAAAGGAAACGAAATACAATAGACCATTGGATGATTACACTTAAACACTTAAAGATAATGACGATAATCAAACACCCGACTTGTTTCCATAATACGGTAGCAATCTGTATGCTTGAACTCCTCCCCATATTTGATTCTATACTGCTCCATAGACAACACATGCTGAAAAAAACAAATCAATTATTAGTTTGAGTTTTTGAAATCTCTTTTTAATTAACGATTTATTAATCGACAAACTTACTCTTTCCACACCGTTCTCGTAGGGATTTGCTTCGAATCTCATTTGCTTTTCCAGTTTTAAGTTGTTCATTTGTCGATACAACGTCTCTAACCGTCTCTTGATGGCTCTCCAGGGCCTATGATTTACATTCCCCTATAATGCCGCAAACATTCGAAATACCCGCTTCCACCATTCTTCGGTATCTTGACCCTCATACCAATTTTGTTGTGAAACAACGTTGTTATTGTTGTTATAGAAGGCTCTATCGTAAGCATGCTCTAGCATCGTATGCCACGCTCGAACAATTGCAACATCTTCATCATTCGTGTATGTGTTTACCATTTTTAGTGGTTGAAAGGGTATGGTGAGAATAATGAGAAAGTCTAGAATTATAATGAGAATGAAAGTGATAGAGAATAATGAGAAAGTGACAAGTCAAGGTTTCCTTTTATAGGGAAAAAGGAACCAACGGCTAGATTTTTGAAACAAAAAATCCGTTGGAATTGTGTACTTTAAGGAGACGGAAATTCAGACATTTTGAGAATCCCGCAGAATTTACGGTTAGGTTTTGAGGTGAAACCCAACCGTAATCTAGTTGTGGTGTTTCTACAATTTATTTACGGTTGGGTTTAGTAATCGAACCCAACCGTAAAATGATTTTTAGAGTGAAATGTAGTTACGGTTGGAAAGGCTCACATAACCCAACCGTAACTTCTAGTGTTAGTATTAGTGTATATTTTACCATATTGTTACGGTTGGGTTTTGCCTTAAAACTCAACCGAAATCTAGTTGCGTTCTTTGTACAATTTTTGTTACGGTTGGGTTTAGTAATAGAACCCAACCGTAAATATGAATGTTTGTAGTATGAATTGTCGTTACGGTTGGGTTGAGTCATGGAAGCCAACCGTAAAAGCAGTTTTTAAGACAAAATTAGTTATGCTTGGGTTTAGTTCATTTTCTTATCAAATACCAGAGTTGTGAAAAACCTTATTTTTAACATTAAAAGAAGAACCAAAGGAAACGAAATACAGTAGATCATTAGATGATTACACTTAAACACTTAAACACTTAAACACTTAATCATAACGGCGAAACTCAAGATAGAAACTTTGTTCCAAGATACGATAGCAATCTGTATGCTTGAACTCCTTCCCATATTTGATTTTATACTGCGCCCTAGCCATGGCATGCTGAAAAAAATAAATCAATTATAAGTTTCATTATTTTAAATATTTTTTGAGAAAAAACGATTTATTAATTGACACACTTACTCTTTCCACATTGGTTTCGTCGGGAAATGCTTCAACTCTCATTTTCATTTCCAGTTTTAGGTTTTCCATTTCTTCATACAACGCCTCAAAGCGTCCCTTGATGGTACTGCACGTCCTCCGATATCTATTCCCGTGTAATGCCACAAACTTTTCAAACACACGCTCCCACCAAGAATCGTCCTCCTGACAGTCCATCCAATTTTCAGGTATAACAACGTTTCTATTGTTGTTATAGAAGGCTTTCTCGTAAGCGTGGTCTATCATCGTAACCCACCCTCGAACAATTGCAACATCTTCATCATTCGTGTATCGAACCATTTTTAATGGTTGAAAGGGTATGATGAGAATGAGTTGGAAAGTGTAGAATTATAATAATGAAAGGGATAGAGAATAATGAGAAAGTGAAAAAGAAAGGTTTCCTTTTATAGGGAAAAAATTCGCAACGGCTAGATTTAAAAAAAAAACCGTTGGAATTGTATTTTTTTGTCACTATTCAGGGATAATTTACGGTTGGGTTTTGTAATGAAACCCAACCGTAACAATTTTGTGGTTTTTGTAAAGTTATATTACGGTTGGGTTTTGGCTTAGAAAGCAACCGTAAATTTTAATGTTAGTTTAAGTGGGATGATCATTTACGGTTGGGTTTTTGTAATGCAACATAACCGTAACAAACATGTTATTTTATTGCAAATTATATTACGTTTGGGTTTAATTATCGGCCCCAACCGTAAACATAAGTTTTTTAGTGGAAATGTATTTACGGTTGGGTGATTTCTTGAAACCCAACCGTAAATGATCATCTTCATTTCCTATATTCTTCATTTTTTATGCTTAAATCAGTCTTGTATTTGTTTTATGTTGGTGGTAAAAGTGGAAGAGAGATAAGAGAGTTTTAACCCAAAATTTTGAAAAAACTCAAAATGAGTGATTCTAGTGGCAAATTTATGGAGGGTGAATCCTTGTATGATTGCCAAACTAAATTCTACATACCCATTGAGGGAGACCCAACTATGTATGATTATTTGGATGGTAGAGAGGTTTTAAATGTAAGTTGTGATGGTGAAACTAAACCAAATGGAGAAAGTAGTCGCCAAAGTGAAGATTCAACTGCTGAGAATAGTCAGGTATCATTCTAACTTAAACTCTTTTTCATTTTTTGCTGATATTTAAGGAAATGAGGTGCATAATCAGGTTTTTTTTTTGGTTACACCTTCATGGTTACGGTTGGGTTTTAAGCCAAAACCCAACCGTAACTATACATTTGTGTTTCTGAAAAGTAGAGTTTTACCAGTTTTAGGGTTGGGTGGTTACTAAAAACCCAACCGTAACTTATTACGTGCATGGGTATTTAGTGCACTTGTTACGGTTGGGTTTTACTCTTTAACCTAACCGTAACATTGGTTTGGCTTTTTTGTTGTATTACGGTTGGGTCCGTCGATTATACGGTTGGGTCTGACGCTTCTAACCCAACCGTAAACTTATTGGTTTGAGTGTTTTGTCTGACGCTTGGCCTTGATCTCTTTTGTTCAGCTCGCGGTTGTAACTCAACCAATGAATGATCAGCCTCCTCCAAATGATATTGAAACTATAGATACTACGGATCACTATTTGAACGACCTGGTAGGTTATAGATAAGTTGTTAATCCCTTTCGACATCCAACATAATGCCATTTTTTTTCTCCTAACTTTCTGTTCTTGGACCATGTAGACATGGGATAAAAAAGATGATGCAAAGAAGTGGGCTACAGAACATGGGAAACTCATCACGTGTGTGATTGTTTGTAACAACCAACAAAAACACAACCGCTTTCAAATGGTTTGTGAGTGTAGTGGACAATACACAAGACATGCAAAAAAGGGTACTGAGTATGTACCAAAGACGAAGATCAAGCGAAAAACTTACACTAAGAAGACGGGATGTCCTTTCAAGCTTCAATTTCGTAAGAACAACGAGAATAAGTGGTTCTTGTCTATGGTTGTATGCGGTCGTCACAACCACCTACCACCAGAGACTTTGTTAACGCATCCTTCTATGGCCCGGCTTACCAAGGAAGAAAAGCTTATCGTAGACGATATGACGGAATAGCGTTTGAAACCCAGTGATATACTCGGGCACTTGAAGAAAATAAACTCAAATAATGTGTCTACGTTGGAGACAATCTACAACGCCATAGCCAAGTTGAAGCGTGAGAAATGGGAAGAAAGGGACCCGATCCAACAACTTTTGTACTTGGGGGAGACGAAAAACTACACCATGTTTCACGAAGAAGATGAGAATAAAGAAATTAAGCATATTATATTGGCTCATTCCGAGTTTATAAAGTTAGCACGGTGCTCCCATCAAGTGCTTATGATGGATTGCACGTACAAAACTAACAATTATGAGCTCCCGGTTTTGAATGTTGTAGGGCAAACTTCTACCAAGTCCCCGTTTAGTGTTGCCTTTTGCTTCTTGATAAACGAGCTCGAAGAAATCTATGTGTGGGCTTTGGAACAAATAAAATTATTCTACGTTGAAGGATATACCCCTAAGGTAATTATCACCGACAAAGAACAAGGCTTGATGAATGCCATTGCAAGGGTATTCCCAGATGCTCATCATCTTCTTTGCACATTCCACTTGTGGAACAATATTCAAACCAAGTGCAAAACGATTATTCGGCCAACAAAGAAAAGCGAGATGGAGAGAATTAAAAAATTGCCGGTTTCAGAACAAGAAACGGCCAAAGAAAAATTCGAGGAGGATGACAAGTTGGCGGAACTAAAATGGGCTACTTTCCAAACTGAATGGGACGCTTTGACATGGTCTATGAATTACGGTTAATTTTTCTCCCATATTTTATGGTTAGGTTTTGAGAAAAAACTAACCGTAACTCACATGTAGCTGATGTGCACATCATGCTACATATGAATTACGATTGGGTTTTTCTCAAAACCCAACCGTAACAATATAAGTACAAAAGGTGGTCCATATGTTACGGTTAGGTTTTAAGAAAAAACCCAACCGTAATATTCAAACCAAATTTTTAGGGAGGCTATTGTTACGGTTGGGATTTTCTCAAAACCCAAACGTAAGCTGTTTTTAAAAAATGGCGCAAATTATTTACGATTGGGTTATCTTTTAAAACCCAACCGTAATATCCTGAACTATTCATCTTCTTCCCTTTGATTTACGGTTGGGTATTGAAAATAACCCAACTGTAATACTCAAGAACATGAAATATTACGGTTGGGTTTTGACACGGACCCAACCGTAATATCAACTGTGTGCAATATTTTTTCCCCAAAATCATGATCAAACATGCGAATAAATCAATTACAAGTTCTAAGAATACATGAGTTTTCTACAATACCTTAGATACACCATTGTTGGATTTTTCGGTGCTTGATTTTGCTTGTCACTGTCGATTTCTTGTTGAATCTCTTGATTAGGTTGAAAGGAGAAGGGTTGATTTCCATCACTACTACCTTGAACGCCTTTAGTATGCTTCTTCATCTCGAATTGTTGAGTTGAGTTTAATCGTCGATGAATTTTGCGAATCGGCGATGAATCGAGGGAGATTACGGTTGGGTTTTGATAGGTTTTCTTTTGTTTTAGTTTTTAAAAGTTATGAATTTTGTTAAAAGAGTTTAGGTTTTAATTGGTATAAGGGTAAAATCGTCATTTAACAAAACCCCCTAGGACATCTCTTATCGTAAAAATGGGTCACCTCGGCTCAACTAGGAGCCCCTCACTCAAATTTGGAGCCCCTATATCATCCTTCTTTTTTTTTTCCTGATGAAAGCTATTTTTTGAAGTTACATCAAGCTATGTACTTCTCAGGCACCTGCGCTGGAGCAAGGACTTTCCCTATCTTTGGATATAGCAGAAATCGTATCAGAAAAGAAGCTGAGCTAGAAATTGGTTGGACTAAAGAGTTACATACAATTAATATAGATTTTACCGCTGAAGATGATACAACTCTAGAGAAAATAAAAGATCTCTGCTAGAAGGAAGTTTAAGGAAGATTCAACCTGGGATACCATCAAATGAATGATGGCAATTTTGAACAAATTACTTTTGTTATGGACACTCTTCCTAAAGTTCAGCGGAACCAAATTTTTTTGGCTTTTAATCTAGCCAACCTAGAGGTAAACAATAATATTAGGGGTAATTTAAGTTAGGAGAAGCCAAGGTTGATGTATTTATTTTAGTTTTCCCATTTTGTTATTCTTATTGACAATACAAGCACAGTGCCTGGTAATTCTATGATCATGCATGAGGCTAGTCTTAGCTCCTTGTTTGTTGAATAAATGCTTCGGTAATTTTCTCTTTTCTTATAATAAAAAAAAAGATATGCTTCATGACCATATGCTTATGTGCTTTTCAGGCTCCGTTTTTCTATTTCTAACAACTGATAACTATTGTTTATAGTGAAAACAGTCATGTAGTAGTTTTCATCAGAAAAATAACTAAGTGAAAATTTTGTAGTTTTTTCTACGTGATCTTTATTGGTGAGTTTTATGTGTCTCAAACACAGATCTCATAAACCAACAACTTCTTTCATGATCTAAAAGAAAGGGTTAATAATCTTTCTCATGTGATCAAAGGTTGAGTCAGATCCACTTATGTCGGCATTCAAATGTATTTGTTATTAATTAGAATACACATCTAAACATAAAAAATGGAGACTAAATAAAGAAAATTAATAAATAATAGTAGAAAATGAACTATGCATTAGGCATTCATACCTTAGCTTGGAGGTTGAGGGTCCTTATTTATTTATATCATGAGGACATATATCCATAATGATTCAGTGTTACTCAAGGAGCACGTTAGTTAAGCTACATATTTTCTAAGGTATTTTTACCACTGGACTTAAACCTAGAGCCTTATATCTGCACTTTGGGCCTTTAGATACCTCCACCCTACCGGTAGATAAAATACTTCCACTTACCGATTTTAATTTATAAAATTTTGAAAATATATCAATAGTATCAGCAGATGTTCTTTGTTGTATTTGCCGATTCTAGTTCATATTCTTCAGTCACATGTAATCGGCAGGTAAATCACTAAATACATGTCGATTCTATTTAATTAAAGTAATTTAAGGAAAAAAAACATAAATACTAATAAAAAATAAGAAAAAATAAAAAATTCAAAAAGAAGTTAACAAAAATAATAAAAAAATATTTTTTAAAAATAAAAATAATAAATAATTCAACTAGTTCTTTTTATAAAGTATTCCTACTAAAAATGAACGCATTCGAAAATACGAAACCTCGCTATCCACAAAGTTTAATTTCAACGATTAATCCTCAACGACTGATTTTCAAAGTGGTAGATGGTGGGCTTATACGTCTCGGAATACGCTTATTTTTTGTAGGAATATAGAGGCTTATAAGAAAAACATGTAATCAAAAAATCAACTTTAAATTTATCTCCGTTTGAGTTTTATAAGAAAAATGGCATTAAAATGCCAAGATAATGTCATTCTAACTATGTCAACGGATCATAAACTAATATAAGAATTAATTCAATGATCAACACTAATTAATCACATAATGTATTATCCATTAACTAAAATAGTTGGATAAGGAGTTTTTGAAGTGAATTATTAGGTACGCTTCGAATAGAAGGCATATGCCTCAAATTAATGTGGATATAGCATTAGTATGTTGACTCTGTACAAAAACTAAGGGTGAGCAACGGATAGGTGGTGCGGATTTGGTATCACCCGCATCCAATCCATAAAAATAACGGATTTCATAAATAGACCCACGTTTAGTTCATTACCCAACAGATTTGATACCCACGGGTGAGCAGATGAATCGGTGGATGCAAATGAATTAGCGGATTTTAAAATATAATAACAAAAAAATAACTTACTTTTAAGACTCATACCACTGAAATTTAAAGAGTATCAAGTTAATACGATATAACAACGCTAACACATAATTAATCAAGATTAATTCAACAACTTACAACCAAAAGTAAAATATTCAACAATATGCAAATCCTCCTCCCATTAATTCAAAATTGATACTTATGGAATATCTTTTAGGGCTTCCGATGCATCTGCAAAATGAAAAGCCACTCGTTAACATTTTCATGCAAAAAAAATAAAATACAACATCAATAAAGGATGTATCTTGGTGATAGGTGTCATAGTCAGAGACATCTGTAAATCATTAACAATTGAAGTGTGGTATCAGCTAGATAAGAACATGTTTGAATGATAACAAATTGTAGAAACTAGCACCAGTTGAGGTGTGATGTCAATTGGGTAGTAACATGTTCTAAATAAAACTAAAATGCAAAAGAAGACGTACTAAAACTATATCATAGTCAGACCCTACATATCATGTTAAAGGGATATGTTCATACAACTATAAACAGAGATTCACACAAGATATATTGAAATCCAATTTACACTGCAGTGATGAATCAACAAATTCACATAAATATGTGTTCTAATCCAATCTGAAGCTTCAACAAGGCTAACACGTATAATAGTGGTAAAACTAATACCAAACAAAACACAGAAATGACTCACAATATGAAGACATGAAATTCATTACATATTTGGCTTCAATTACACTGCTTTCGGACCTAGGTTCAGGGCAATATTTTGTTGACCTATTCAAGTTTGACATAATTTAAATGTTACTGAGATAACTCTATCTTAAAAAATATATCCTATCTGGAACTAATTTGTTCAGTGTTAATTGAAAAAGTAATTTGACTAGAGAGAATAATTTTGTTCAGGAAACTATCTTATTACACACAAGTTGTAATAACTAAAAGCAAAAAAAAAATATGAAAGAAAGTAAGGTTAGTGTGATACCTAAATCAATCGTTTCCACCCCCTCTATAAGCTCCTCAAGATCAATTGTTGGTTTATCTTGAATCCAATTTTGAGTGCAGATCAGTGCTTGAACTGTTTTCAGCTGCATTGAACTTCGGAACTCATTAAGGACACGAACACCAGTAGAGAAAACTGATTCAGAAGCTACAGTTGATACGGGCATTGCTAAGACATCTCGAGCTATCATGGATAAGACCTTATATATATATAAGAGTTAACCTTCTACCAATTCAAGATGTCAAATTGTCCATCCTCCACATCCTCCTTTGGATCTGAAAAATATAGATCCAATTCTGTTTTGCCCATTATTGATTCTTGTTCTTCTAGAGATCCCTTAAACCGAGAGGCTGACTTTTTTTGAGGTCCTTGTGAGCGAGAAGTCTCACTTTGTGTTGGTTGTGTAGATATTGATACCGTTTTATTGCCTTTATACGTTTGTGCATACTCATCAAACATGCTTTTAAAACATTTTTAATACGTTGCATCGTTTCGACAACCTGTGCGTCACTTGTAACACAATTCCCACTCGTTAACACATTCAAGCAAAATGACATATATGCTTCCTTGCGTCGTGGGTCAAGCAATACAATAATAAATAACATCTTACTGACCTTGTCCAATAACCAATACTTTTCGTATTTCAGTACCATCCAATCAGCCATGTCACCCAATAAAATATCATCATTTTTAACCCATTCTTACAACTGCTCATGAATAACAACGACTTCGTCGATGAATAAATTAGATGTAACATATAAATATAACTTCATAAAAAGTTCTCAGGAATTTAATAACTGCATGAGCTGTTTCCCAATCAGAAATAAACGAGTTGTACCACTTGCTGGTTTAGGAGGATTAAAAAAATCCTTTGCATACCCCGATTCTTCAAATTGGTAGAAGGCTTGCTCATATTTTTCGGCTGCATCCAACATTGTATAAGTAGAATTCAGCCTAGTATCAACATCTAAGCTTAAAAATTTTAAACACTCAATCTTCCGTTGTTCGACACATACTTTAAATTTTATCAATCTAGGTGGTGATGCTCTTACAAACTTAACTGCTGCATGTATCCTTTTAGTAGATTCGTTATACCAATCCATACCATCTTTAACCACAAAGGCAAAGACATGTGCTGCACATTTAAGATGCATGTGCTTCCTTCCCAAAACTATTGTCTTCCAATCAACTACCCTCTTGAACAAATATGATATAACTTTATCATTAGCCGTTACATCGTCAACAATTACTGTGAATATCTTCTCAATCTCCCAATATATAAGACATGCCTTAATTGTTTTACCCAACCCTGTACCTGAATGATCAAACTCGACAAAAGTTTAAGATCTTCTTCTTTTAACACCCAATTGTTATCGATATAATGAGCAGTCAATGAATTGTAATCCCCCTGGGTATCTTTTAAGCCCAATCCATTGCGGAAATGATTTTAACGGCCACGATTAACACAATCATCATCATGAGAATAAAAAGGACATAAAGCTCACCATCTTTATCTTTTACTTTTTCTCTCATAAAGAAACCAGAGTAGAGAAGAGAAGAAAAGAAAAAGGAGAAGAAATTCAATCTCGATGGCTACCATTTCAGCATCAGGAGTTGGTCTCTCATGGCTCTCTCAGTTACCCTCTTCATCATCACCATCATCTTCTTCTTCTTGGCCTTCTCATCGACGTGGAGCTACTCAAATCAAAATGACAGTTTCAGTAGAGAAGAAAAAGTTTACAACACAAAAATCAGAAGAGATTTTCAATGCTGCTAAGGTTACAAATCCAAACCCTTTATAGAATTTTCTTAGTTTCTTAACTTTAATAAACTAATTTATGTCATGGGTTTGTCTTTAATTTTGTTTTTGAGTACTTACATTGGGTTAAAACCTCTTTTAGTAATTTCATCAAACACTTTTATGAGCTTCCTTATATTTCAAGAACTTCACGGATATATTTGTTGTAATGTATGTGTTCAATTGATGGGTGTGTTTGTATTACTTGAATTTTACATATGTAGTACTAACATATGAAAGCTTGGTGTTGTAGGATTTGATGCCTGGTGGTGTAAATTCTCCAGTCCGTGCCTTTAAATCAGTTGGTGGACAACCAATTATAATCGATTCTGTGAAGGGCTCGCGTATGTGGGACGTAGATGGAAATGAGTATATCGATTATGTTGGTTCATGGGGTCCTGCAATCATTGGTCATGCTGATGATGAGGTGCTTTTTGTTTCTTCTAATATTACTTCAGTTTATTCGTTTGTTTATTTATGTGCAAGTTTTCTGAATTAAGCTTGCAAGTAGGTAATTGCTGCTTTAACCGAGACAATGAAGAAAGGAACAAGCTTTGGTGCACCATGTGTTCTAGAGAATGTGCTAGCAGAGATGGTGATTTCTGCTGTTCCAAGCATTGAGATGGTTCGCTTTGTCAATTCAGGAACAGAAGCCTGTATGGGTGTGCTACGATTGGCTCGTGCATTCACTGGTCGACAAAAGATAATTAAGTTTGAGGGTTGCTACCATGGGCATGCTGACCCCTTTCTCGTCAAGGCTGGTAGTGGTGTTGCAACTCTAGGACTTCCTGACTCTCCAGGTGTTCCTAAAGCTGCCACCTCTGATACTCTTACCTCTCCTTACAATGATATTGAGACTGTGAAAGAACTATTTGCGGCAAACAAAGGAGAGATTGCTGCTGTGATCCTTGAAGCTGTTGTTGGAAACTCTGGATACATAGAACCAAAACCTGAGTTCCTAAATTCCCTTCGTCAAATTACAAAAGAAAACGATGCTCTTCTCATCTTCGACGAGGTTATGACTGGATTCCGTTTGTCTTATGGTGGAGCTCAAGAATATTTTGGTATAACGCCTGATTTAACGACACTTGGGAAGATCATTGGTGGTGGCTTGCCTGTTGGTGCTTATGGTGGGAGAAGGGAGATCATGGAAATGGTTGCTCCTGCAGGACCCATGTACCAAGCTGGTACTTTAAGTGGGAACCCTTTGGCAATGACAGCAGGTATTCACACACTTAAGCGGTTGCAGGAATCTGGAACGTACCAGTACTTGGATAAGATCACCGGAGAGCTTACTCGGGGGATTTTAGATGCTGGAAAGAGAGCTGGGCATGAGATATGTGGTGGATATATCAGGGGAATGTTTGGGTTCTTCTTCACAGGAGGACCAGTTTACAGTTTTGAGGATGCAAAGAAGAGTGACACTGCGAAGTTCGCAAAGTTTCACAGGGGAATGTTGGAGGAAGGTGTGTATTTGGCACCATCACAGTTTGAAGCTGGGTTTACAGGTTTGGCACATACTTCTGAAGACATCCAACAGACAGTAGCAGCAGCTGAGAAAGTCTTGCGGCAGATTTAAACGGTCAATAAATAGACTCATCTCTGTTTCTTTTATTTTTGAGCTAATATTGAGATTTTTTTTTTATGTCAGTGCATGATTGAAATGTTTATTTGAGCACTTTCCATTAGGAGACTTTTGCGAAATTTGGAATGTAAACTTTTTTGTAAGTTGAAAAAAAAACTAAATATTGTAACCATTTGCTTAGATAAGACTGGTACGCATCAATAAATACTTGAAAACTTTTATTATCCCAACCAAGACAATGCAGCTAAATAACATACCATAATCTAGTACGAGTACAACATTTCTCATATTAGTGAAGCATAATATAGTTCTGCACTCAATTGTATCAAATAATTAATATAGTTTCTGCACTCAATTGTATCAAATAATTACAGGAAAACGTAAACTTCTACGAGCATAAAAGTAGTAGCTAAGAACAAAATGTAACCAAATGTGATTTCATGGATTTTGGCTTTGAGAATTTCTAGGAGGGGAAGGTATCCATGTCTTAGGGTCTTTAAAATTGAAAGCAGGAGGTGCAGAGGAAGGGGCTGGACGAAAAGCTGGGAATGGGAAAGGTAGTGATGGTGGATTGGGAAATGGAAATGGTGGCAATGGTGGGAACGGGAGGGAAGGGAAAGGTGGTAATGGTCCTAGTAGAGGGAAAGGCAATGAAGGCATTGGTGGGAAAGGAAACGGAAACGGAAATGGTGGAAAGAAAGGAAAAAAGAATTTCGATGAATTCAGATCATCTTTTAATATTTCTTTCTCATATCCACACAAGGTAATATTTCTCTTTGTTGGTCTGAAATTCAATGCATTTAAGCTGTAAATACAAAGATTTGCATGCTTTGATTTGACTGTTATTCCATCTGTTGTTGTTTGCAAACCAGGAACACTACACGAAGATGATGAACTCCCAATCAAACTTGCTTGGCAGTATGACTCCATTGATAAACCTTCAGCACAACTAATTCCGTCAACAGACGGGATTTCCAGCCTATAAACACCATGTTTGTCAGTAGTTCTGTTAACTGAGAAGGTAATCTCTTCTCTTGTTGTCGGTGAAGTTGCTTTGAATTTGCAGTTCAAGTGAACTTTCACACCTGTAGAAAACAATGGATATGCTTCAAAATTTTAACTCCATAACTATACACGATATCGAGAACAATGTACGAAAGTAAAAGAAGCTAGTTGTTGGTACATGATATATATTGGAAAAATTACCTGGTAAGAAGTAACTATGTCTAACGAAGGTGTTATTAGAGCACATATCACAATACACAATACCCATGACACTGATTTTAGAAGTTGTTGATTTTGATTGAACTTCCATAGAAAGTAAAGAATGAGTAAGCATAGAAACCAGAAGAACTAAGATAATCCTTGAATCCATGGCAGGAAACATGAGTGCTGAAAGAAAACAGAAGCTTCTAAACAAGTAAGAACTTTGTATGAATAAATATAGTTTTTCTAAAGCAACAGAACATATTTCATGATTGCAGATATGTTTAGTGGTAGTAGCACTACATATATAGCTCTATACTGTCCAAACAAATCAAAGAGATAGGTATAGGTTATATAGGGTTATATGATTTCGTTGTTGTATAGGAACATGAACCCGTGACTGTGAATCCAAATTCATGCAGAGACAAGTTTATTAAAAGGGTTTGACATGGTTTTCTATTTCTGTTCACTACAAACAAAGGCATGTGATGGGTTTCTTTGGCAGATTGTGTGTATGAGTCCAGAGAGAGAGAGAGAGAGGTACATCATGTTTGTGGGTAAGTGGTCTTAGCTTGTTGTTGTTCATTCACGGGTGGAGGGGAATGATTTGGAGGAATTGTGAGTTACTAGAGTGAAAAGTAGCTAAAGTAGAAATGATGGCAGATATTATTTTTGTAACGGAAGTTCTTGGGGGATTCTCATTCATCACTTTGAACCTGCTTTGATCAGTGGGAGTCTCACTCAAGTAGAGCAGACAGTTTAGCATTCTGTCCTTCTTGTGCATTGGAAATAAAAGGTAGTCATTGTATTTGGTCACTCAGAAGTTTTTAGTTTGTGCGTGATGTAAATGTGAAAATCGCTTAGCCTGCGAATCTGAAGGCGTATGAGTCATCTAACTACTGCAGATATCCCAAAAAAAGCTTCTTTCATGGAGAAAGCAGCTCGTATTAATTACGTGGTCAAGAGACCCGCTTTTGGCATAGATCACCAAATCAAATAGCATGTTTAATTCAAAAAATTAATGGCTAAGTAATCTTATTTATAGGTAATACGTCCAATTACTTGAAACAAACAGGTCAAATCAACTATGTGTAATTAAGATTTTTGATTCTTAGGATATGGTTCGCTCCAAAATAATAAATCCTATTATATCGGTCCAATAGTGTATGGAATTAGATTCCAATGTAAAAACAAAAAAATTAACTCAACTAAATCTTAATTTTTTGGATTTAAGTTTCTAAAAATTGGATTACTCCATAATTAAATTCCTAGGATTTCGATTTTTCCAATCAAACAAGATGTAAGAAAAATAACACTAGTAGACTTAGGAAAAATCTTATAATAGAAGTATTCTAAATTCCAAATTTATGACATCTCAGCAGTTGGAAGAGATTATTGAAGTTCAAATGTTATGGTAAAATTCATAAAAATACAATTCCAAATTACGTTTATAATTTCAGTTTTTCAAAATAGCTGTGCGTACGTCTAAGACAAGTAATAATTCCATTCGGTTTCTCTCTCTGTAAGTCACAGTGTATTGGTATATGTGGTGCTTTAATCTGTCCATATTCCAAACCTAAGTCCTAAATAGAGAGGGAGCAAATAATCTGCATGAATTTGACATTTGCGGTAATTAAAAAACGTACTGTATTAGCAAATAATAAAGAAAACGTTGCTGCATTTAATGTATGAGTAGGCAGAGAGACATTAGACGGAGAGAGAAAGAAAAAAGGTCTTTAATTGTGCAGTTTTACTACAATCCATTCTTGATTATTATTTTTTCAATAATGCTATTCAAACTTAATTTAATTCGGTATTTCTTCAAATAGAATGACGTTGCTTAAAAAACCAAAGGAAATCAATTCATTCCATATCCACGTATCTTATTTTTTATTTTCTTCCTAAATTAAGGAATTTCGGTTGAATATCTATCGTGTTAAGGACTCTGTTAGCATTTCTCACAGTTGTTATAAGTTTATTGTCTTACGGAAGGAGTTAAGAGTGCAAACATCAAAATGTACTCTTAGCCTGTAGTGATCTAGAGACAACAGATACATCAAAGGAGTTTTTCGAGCCGTAGTTTTCATGTTGTTTCCTTAATTCCAAACAAGGTCTTGTAACCATGCTAGGTATCAAGTCCGGTGGCAGGAACCACCAAATGTGTAACTTAAGTCCTGTGTCAAAATCGAGTTGGTTAAATTGGGTCGGGTTGGAGTTTATATATCTCAATACTGATACAGCGGATAATAAAAAAAAAGGTTTTGTTCAGACTTCAAATATTCCTAAGAATATCAACTATGAACAACAATAATTATTTAAACTTCGATTTTTCGACTTTAAATAATAATCAATTAAATTTTAACAAGTTTAAGAAAATAATTCTTATTAATCAAATTCAACTATTTAAAACAATATATGAAGAACTCTTTTATAGACTTGGGAAAAAACCCTAACTTGGTAGTTAAGAAAGGATGAAAAAAAACCCCATAAACCGACTCAAACCCTAATTTGTTATTTTTGGCAAATTTTGGTCGACCAAAAATAATGAAAGTACTCATAAAATAAAACTATTTGCCGCAAACGGCGACCCAAACAGACTCATAACGAAGAAGTTATTAACAAAACAAAAACTTTCATAAAATAGCAAAAACGCATGTTTGAAGCCCTAAACGATGTTGTATATCACAGAGAGGTGGTAGCTTGTCCGGCAACTCGTTAGGAAAAACATCCATAAATTCCTTAATTAAAGGTTGAGCTGCAATGGGGATACTACTTTCATCATGTTGTTCTTCTTTGTCAATCAACACATGCAATTCACTTGCATCTTCTACCTCATCTTCAAACTGCTTAAACGACAAGAGATTGGTAGCTTTTCCAGTAGATGCTGTAGGTACAATCTATTTACTGGGTACAAGTACTATACGTACGTCGTTCCATAAAAAACTATAGGTATTCTTATACCCGTCATGACTACTTTTCCTGTCAAACTCCCCATGGACGACCCAACAACAAGTGACAAACGTCTATACTAGTAACGTCACACCATATTTTATCTTTATATTTGTTACCAATTGAAAAAGAAATCAAGCAACGTTTGTTTACTTTTACCTCATTCACTTTCTTAATCCAACAAAGCTTGTATGGATGTGGATGTGCCTTGGTTTCCAGCTTGAATCGTTTCACGACCTCTTCATCAAAAATATTCTCGAAACTTCCAGGATCAATAACTAGACGACAAACTTTTCCTTCTATCATACATGTCGACTAGAATATATTGTTACGCAACCAGCTGTCGCCCTCATCTTTACGTGGAGTGAGATAACTTAATCTTACTACAAAGTTCATTCCTTTATCTCCAACAACTACTTCATCGACAGGTTCAAAATCATCCTCATGATCCTCTTCATAATCAACTACCCAGTCATCTTCTTCACGGTCGTTTTCAGTGAAAAATACCTTGTTAGCTCGTTCTGCTTTTTGACAGTCACTGGCTTTGTGCCCAGATTCTCCGTACTTATTACACCTACCTCCAAAAGTGGTAACTGGGGTTTTATTTGATGTTGACGAAGAATTAAGTTTACTAGTAGTACTAGGTGTTGAAGTACTACGGTTACTTGCTCGAGATGCTGCCACATTGATACCCCAATTTGAGCTTCTACACCCTACTTGTTTCTCTATATGCCTTGCTCTATGATGTACATCCTAAATAGAGCAGCAATCAAATATGTTAAGTGTATCCTGATATTGTTGAGGGAGACCACCTATAGCGAGTGACTTTTTGCTCATCTGACTCTGAAAAGTCGGCAAGAGCAAGTAGTCGGTAAAACTCCTTGGTGTAATCGTCTATAGAACGTACTCCCTTTTGTAGGTTTTGCAGCTGCTGGTACATCAATCCAATGTAGTTATGTGGTAAAAACTATGTTCTCATGTGTTTCTTCAACTTCTCCCATGATACTAACTTCTGTTTTCCCTTACGACTGCGTAGCAGCTTGTGTTATTTTTACCACGAATTATCCCTCCCACGAAACATAGTCGCTACCAACGAAACTCGTTTGTTATCTGGTACTTCTTTGAATTCCAATACTTCCTCAACCATATTCACCCAGGAGAGAAACTCTTCCGGTTCCAAACCACCATGAAATTTTGGGATCTCTACTTTTATTCTTGCCTTCCAGCGATCAGAATCCTCTTGTTGATTTATTCTACCTTCGCGATGCCCTCTAGCAAAAGGGTTGGCGTTATCATCTTCTTCTTCCTGCCGAAGGTTATACCGACCTAGCAAATCTTGGACGTCTTCAATGAATTCTTCTTTAGATCTCCATGGAATGAAACCTTCTGGACATCCTCCTCGACCTTGGCCCTGACCGATTGCTACTCTTGGTAGCATCTTATCAACCCTAGAATCGACTTTGCTCTGATAACAACTGATGCAACGGATAATAAAGAAAAGAGAGGTTCTGTTCAGACTTCAAATATTCATAGGAATATCGACTATGAACAACGATAATTATTTAGACTTGGTTTCCCGACTTTAAATAATAATTAATTAAACTTTAAGAAAATAATTCTTATTAATCAAATTCAACTGCTTAAAACAATATATGGAGGACTCTTTTATAGACTTGGGGAAAAACCCTAAGTTGCTAGTCAAGAAAGGATGAAAAAACCCCATAAACTGACTCAAACCCTAATTTGCTATTTGGAAAATTTTGGTCGACCAAAAATAATGAAAGTACTCATAAAATAACACAATTTGCCGCAAACGGCGACCCAAACGGACTCCTAACGAAGAAGTTATTAACAAAACAAAAACTTTCCTAAAATAACAAAAACGCCTGTTTGAAGCCCTAAACGATGGAATTTGGTTAAAATCTGATGACCATACGACAAAGTAACATGTCTTGATTGTTGGCCCGTTTCCAATCAAAATGGACCCCTCTTGAGTTAAATTACGACACTCGGATCTTTAGTTTCCAAATAGGCTATAGCCTGTTCATCTGCATTATTACTCTCTTTCCATTAGTTGAATATAAATTTCTCTTTGCTAAAAAAACAAAGTAATCTTCCAAACTTGTAAGAGAATACATAGCCGAGCAGTACTTCGAGTACCATACTTGATTAACAACCATCATTGGCTTTACAAAAGTAATCATTTAATCTTCATATTTCGATGTAAGCGTGCGATGCAGAATACCATTTTAAACATATCAAAGAAACTGTCTTCTTGAATCATTCCATATGTAAAAACGAAATTAACATTAAACAAAATTATTAAAGTAGTTCATGGAGCGACTGTTTTAGCCATCAATTATTGTTTAAAGTCTTCAAACTCTAAGCTAGCTCATTCTGCAAACCAAAATAGACCATTGTCTTGAATCCGTTCATCATCTAGCAGGGAAGACAAGTCGTTTCTTTAAAATCATTGCAGATTTTGCTGTATTGCTGAATAATTTATATTCAACATTATGTTTTCCTATGTTGGGTGCAATGCAATACTATCTTGTGTCACTCCTATAATACCCACTGACATAGTTTCTTCAGCCGGAGTTCCTCCAGTCACTTCAACAATAGTTTGATTAGTATTCTGACCATCCTACAACTAAAGAGCAAGTAAAATAAAATATACTCACATGTTTGATTGGTACTGTCCTCAACAACTTCGGTGTTCTCCATCGCTGAAAAAGAATTATAAAAAGTACGAATAAAAACATAGAGCAACAATGAAAAAACTTAAATTAAACAATTAAACTCAAAGAACAATAGTATATACCTTTTTCTCCAATTCATTAAAACGTTGGATCCTGTTTACAAGAATAGGTATGAATAGGAGTTCGTTTAAGGTTTAGAATACAGCAGAAATTCATCCTTTATTTTAGGAACAAAATATAAAATATATAAAAAAAATATATGGAAATGGAATGAATTGGTTTCCTTGTTTTTCTAAGGCACGTCATTCTGTTTGAAGAAATACTGAATTTTGTTAAGTTCGGATGCATTATCATTATTAATTATTTAACTGAATTATAAACATAATTTTAGATTGCGTTTCCAAATAGTTTTTCTGACAAATTTTACATAATTTTAGATTGCATTTAACATTATTCGGAATATTGCTTTCTTTTATAATCTAAACTTTCTTCCGTGAAATATTGGAAAGGGTCTTAGAAAAAACGTGGAATGAGGTTATTTGGAAGCCACACTTTTTGTAAGTTTGGAATGGTTTGGATTTTACCATAAAACTTACTCTTAGAGCTGGTATAAAGATGGCGCTAACATTGTAATTTACCTACTAGGATCCCCATCTTGTTCTGTGAAAAATCAGTTGTGGAAAAGTAGAGCTATAAATACCGTCGAAAATCTACGGGACGACACCCAATAGATTTCTTAAGTTTTTAAAATGGAAATACACAAGGAAATATTATTATACGAAGCCGCCATCCAACTTATGGAGTTGGGACCCAATAGTTACACTAGTCCAATTTTAGAGAAATGAGTCCGGAAATCAATATACGGGCTCGGAAGGTGTGAGGCACCTAGCCCGTCCAATCCGTAGATTGACCTCTACTTTATATTTGGAATATTAGAATGAGAATTTTGCTGGATGGTCCAAAGATCCGTCTACCATTTATGCTATAGTCCACCGGGAAAATCCTTTTATCCGGAGGTCCAAAAAAGGTTTCAAAAAAGAAATTACTTCGCTGCTCATAACATTCACGTGTGAACCTAGCCACGTCCTCCACGTCTTCAATACGAGTTTCTTTTCACTTTCAAAAACTGAAATCAAAAACGAAATAAAAATCAAACCCAAAACTGATTAGGGCAGCGAAAATTCAAAAGTAACTCGTTACAGAAAGAGAAATCAAAATCAAAATAAAGTAAAAATCATCAACGAAAAAAAAACGTATCATCAAAAAGAGAGATCAAAGAGGAACAAAATCAAAAAATCAAGAATCAAGATGAAAAACCTAAAATCAATTGATCAAACCCTAGTAGATCTGAACTGATTTCTACTAAAAGTTGAAGGAAAATGGTTACAACAAGAACAATTGAGATAAAAATAAAGAGAGTTAGTAGAAGAAATCATATTAATCAACAATTATCAACAAAAAGAAATCAAAAACCGTGTTAAAGATCCTGTGAAGAAGAAGAAGAAAGAAAGAAATAAGAAGATCCTATAGTGCATATTGATATATACTGAAGGAAAAAGTATATGATCCCACGGTACATATTGATATGTACTAAAAGGAAATATGTATTGAAGGAAAAAGTGTATGATCCCACATTACATATTTTCCTTCGGTACATATTGATATGTACTGAAGGAAAAAGTGTATGATCCTACAGTACATATTGGTATGTACTTAACGAAATAGGTATTGTAGGAAAAATGTATGATCCCATAGTAAATATTGATATGTACTGAAGAAAATAGAGTAGATGGTCCAAGATTACATATTGGTCCAACACTACATATAGATATGTATTGAAGGAAAATATATACTGAAGGAAAAAGTGTATGACCGAGCGATACATATTGATATGTACTGACATACAAAAATAGAAAATCAAAACAGAGGATTTAAATAAATCATCAACAAAAACCGAAATCAAAACTAGTTTCTTCTGAAATCTGAAGAAATCATCAACAAAAATGGTTACAACTAGAAGAATTAACTGAATAATAATAAAAGAAGTAGTAGAAGAAGAAAATTTATGTTGCAAAGAATAAGACCTCTGTTAGTCACCAAAAACAAGTAGAACCCAGCAAACAGTACATATCCTTATGTAAAAACCCAATTTATGCTTGAATAAGCATCAATACATATTGATATGTACTGAGATACCCATATCTAAACAAGAAAAATGATGAAAACAAGAAGAAAAATAAGAAAAGTCGTACAAGAACAATTTCTACATAGAAGATATCACTCCCAAATCAGTAGAAGAAAACCTAGTTCTCATGATGATCCTACAATACATATCTCACATTATATATTCGACATTACATACCCCACAGATGAAGAAGAAGATTAAAAAGCCTAAACCAAAACCCAAAATTGATGAATATATATCCTTTTCTTCTTCATCTTAGATATATTCTCAGATCTACTTCTTCTTCTTCACCATTACTTGCTTCTCTTCTTCACCGTCTCTTTACTATAGAACTTACCTGGGACGAATGGAGTTGGGGATGGTTATAGAGCACCGAATTCGATCTTCAGAACAAAACCCTAAAAACACCAACAAAGAAAAATAAAAACGAATCTGAAAATTTTGGAGACTGAATTGTTTTCAGGGGAATGAGTACGAATGGAATATATATAAGTCATCATAACACTTGCACGTGAATGAATCAGAGAAAAAAAAATTTGTTCCAAAAACATAATTTTGTACTAGCGAGTATATAGGTCGGGTGGATGAACCACCTGTTAAACGGATCTTCTAGATTGGATTATCTAATAATTCCTAGTATTAGAATTTTAATTTTCCAAAATATATAACAAAAATGAGCACATAAATTTTATAAAATATTCACTAATTTAATTATAGTCCAATGAATATAACCCAATAAATCTTGTAAAAAAAAAACACAAACTTTAATCAAAATTCCAAAACATTAGTATTATTATTACTAAAATATATTATTAAGACAAAACCGAGAACAAAAATATCAATCACCCAAATCGATATTATTATTATTATTATTATTATTTTATTATAAAAAAGACTTTCATTAAAGGGAGAAAAACGTTTTTACATAGCGTTGGTAGGGAGCCTAGCCACAAGCTGGGCCCCTACCCCTTTCTGAATGGAAATGCCTAATCTAAAGAAAAGGGAATCCCCGACTTTGTAGTTATAATCGTGGCTAGCCATGCAGTTCTGCAGTCTCGTCATGAAGACAATCGTGTCAACTCCCAACTCCCCCAGAGTCGTAAAGGCGAGAACTCCCAAGCCGTATCCATGCTCGTTACATTTGTCCAAATATTTATTACGTTTACGCGTAACAGCATTGGCTATGGAAATCCCAGGCGTAAACGCAATCCTCGCACCGCCTGCAAAAGGGGACACCCATGTGACGTCAAAGCATACATCTCGGCCGCCCTCCCAGTTGTATACCAGAATGTCCGCGGGCCTAAGAGCGCTTGCATCGTCAGATAAGAAGCCCAGCTTGACTTCTTTACGGGCCGAGACACCAGCTTTAAAACACATGTCTGCCACCACGTCTCTTACTAGATCATGCCTGAATTTGAGACCCACCTCGCTAGCACAATGTAAAGCGTGATCCCCAAAAACATCCATTTCTCTGCCGCAGAAGGAACATGTGCTACCATCCACAAACATAGCAATGCCTAGCCTATAACAAAGTATAGCCCTGAATTGGCGAGGCCCAATGGATTGGTGTAGCCCTGCATTTGGAATAGCTTTGAGGTAGTCTTGCGCGTGACTCATCCTGTTGCATTGCCATAGGATGCAATCGCGTTCAGTCTGAGTAAAACTGCTGGAGATGCCCTTCTTCACCATATCAAAGTACAACACTGCCAGAGAATGCATAGGACGGGGGCAGTTGCTTTAATACTGATAGTAGAAGGGGGGATTCCACAGACCTGACTGAAGCTGAGCAAGGCTTGCTGGAAGCTGAGATGCTGAACCGCGTCCCTATCCACCCGGAGAATGGTATTCTGCACCTGGGTTGTATGGATACAGGAGGCAAGGTAGCTGTAATAACTAGAATCCTTCATCGTGTAAACCCCTAGACCCCCATCCTTCATGGGAAAGGATGCCAAGCGCATCTGGTAGGGACCAAAGCCGGCACCGTCACTAGTGACCAAGTATCTGAGGAACTGACATAAACGTTGGTCATAGTAATCAGCTGACTGGTGCAAGACAGAGGGGATGTTGGTCCTCATGGTGAAGTAAAAGCGAGACACCCCTCCACAATTTCTGAGGAGGAGCAATTCGCTTTGTGGATCCTGGAGGAGCTTCATGGACTCCATTAACTGAAGGGTCTTCTCCACTCTGTGTTGGACCATCTTGTTGCAAAAGTTAGCATCCAGACTAACTGGACCCCCTAGAAGCTTCACCCCTCGAGATGGTCTACTGATATTGGAAGGGAACACTTCCATCTCCAGGCTCCTGGGGCCTGTGTTGGGCCAAAATAACTCTGTCTTGTTGATATTGAGGGATAAGCCTATGCTACTACCCTCAGATTGGATAATGTGCAAATCTTGAGCCACCTATATAGTGTCCCCTACAATAGTCCCATCATCCAGATACCAAGCATGCATGTCCAGAGTGCATTGAGACGCAATTTTTAAAATAAGGGGGTGTAAAGTCAAAGCAAATAGTAAAGGGCCCAAAGGGTCTCCCTGTTGGACACCCTGAGCAGACAAGAGAACCTTATCGTTGTAATAGAGCTTTGCAGGCTTCGCATAGAAAAATTCAACCCATCTAGAGATGCTCGGGCACCTACATATGACTTCATTAATAATGGCAGTTCTGTCACCAGATTAAAAACATTGTTGAAGTCAATTAAAAGCATGCACTTGGTTACAGAGCTACCTTGCATCTCCAAAATTATGTTGGCTGAGTGCAAAATACCTTCTCCTCCATATTGGACCCCAACGAAAAATTAGAAGTCCCCCAGGTAAGTAGCCATTTCCTTGCTTACCCCTGAAGCCGCCAATTAAGAGCAAAGTCTCCTCCAAATAGTACCTACAATAATAGGCCTTATGCCCCCTCTCGGTTTGAGCAATGGGGGTAAGAGGGTCACTAGCAATGTAAGCACCAAACACGCTGGGCATCTGCCTTCCAACCAAAGGTCTCCAGTCACTGAAGACAAGAGGTCGTCTGCCACTGCGACAGCTGGTCCACTGAGCGCATCCAAAAGATGCTGGGCTCTAAGGCCGTCTCTACCGCAAGATGTACCCTTGGGAAACCCTTTTATGGCACTTAGAACATCAGATTTGTCCACGCAGAGAGGCTCACCCATAAATGGTTCTGCAGGGATACATGGGATCGGCGCAGAAGGGTGTTTATGGCTTAGCTCTGCGAGAGTATCAGGAGAAAATGGAGCTACGCCGGTGGAAGCCAGCACTTTGATAGCCGCTGTATACTGACCCAAGCCCAACTTCCTTCTACAAGCAGCGAGATTAGGCCCACTCAAACACCTTCTGCTACCCATCCCATTAGGAGAACGTTTGGGTTGCTCCAAGACTGACTGGACTAAGTTGAGACACTCCCGCCCGTTGTTCCATAGTTGTAACGCCTGATTTATGCTATCCATTTGTAACTTCTTTCTGTTCCCAGACCGTTCCTCTATGGTCCCCTTGGGTGTGTACAAGCTTAAAGAACACACTGGAAGTAACAACAACTATATCCACATAGACAGTTCGGAAGGGTTAGCTATTACCCTATCCAATGACGCTTTGAGGGCCCTAGCAACCTGAAACCTACACTGCGATAGAATGCTTGCGACTGTGGGGATATGCTGCTGGTACACAAGGTAAAGCAGGTCCACGTCAAGGTCTGCTACAACAACAGGTTCTACTGCCTCCAGGTTCGTTGAGATGGGAGGCAAAGGCTTGCAAATACCGTGTACCAGGCCTGTTGCAGAAGTCCCATTGTATGGGCTGGGTATAACCCCTTCCTTGTGTTGTCGGCAGGGCCGTATCCAAGAGTACATGTGCATGCACCTGAGCAAAGCCACATTTGCATATGCAACAAAACTGTCTCCCAAGCGTTGAACACAACCAGTCACTAGCGGCTCTGTCTCTACACACATCCACTGCCTCCATAGTAGGTAGGTGTTTATCTTGCAACTGCCGATAGAAACCCGATCTACTAAGTCCTCTACCCCCAACCCCATTGTTACAGCCATCAAGGTTCTTGTAAGGGCAGTGAAACAAGTCATTCGAACCCCCTCCGCCGTTTCCAGCTGAACATTGTGATTCTGTAGAAGATCTAGTGTTACGCATAGTGTTACCCAAAGCAAGAGGCTGGAAAGGAAAGATGGAAAATGGCTGGACTAAGGTTGCACCTCAGAGAGAATAGCTACAACCCCAGGCAACATGCCCTGAGAAGAACTGAAGGTCACTAAAGGGTCCAGGAGTACAGGACCTGAATGAAAGCAAAACAAAGAAAAACTGGGCAGGAAATGAGAAATGTGGACAGGGAATGACCACTGGAATCCACAAGATTAGCCCCAAGCTAATCAAAATTGGGGACAGGTAATGAATTAGAGTGCTTGTGTGTCTCTCAATGCATTGCATATCATCTAAGAAACAACCCAGAACCACCCATTGCTGGACACAGGGACCAAGGTGTCCATACCAAATACACCCCAGAGATACGTTGCTGTGGTTGTGCAAATGAATGAACCCAAGCACCAGAAATCCAGACTTCCCAGGTAGTGACCAGGAGCAGGTCCTGAAATGGAGCAAGGAATGAATGCTGGAAGCCACAAAAGAGCTGGACTAAGGTTGCACCCCTGGTAGAAAACCAACATAAAAGAGTTGATGCTCTCTGCAAGCCTGAACTTGAAGAGCAAAGTGGCTGAAAAGTTGGGTGAAACTGGATACAAGCACAGGCAACAAGACCCAATAAAGACCCGGAGGTCCAAAAATGAGCACATGAAACCAGGGGTACATGACCAACAAGCTGGAAATCATACCACCAGAACCAACTAGCTGGAATTCAGACCACCAGGGAGGTGTTCAGGTGCACTTCTTGAGGAACAACAAGCTGGAATACCGACCACTAGGACCATAAAGATGGAATTCAGACAACTAGGAAATGAATAGAAGAGTTCAGGTGCACGGGATTGGCTGGAATTCAGACCAAAAAGATGGAATTCATACCACCAGGAAAGGTGCACGGGAAGCTACTCAAAACTTGTGGTCTGAAAAGGAACAACAGTGTTCGGGTATCACTGAATGCATCCCTGAACACCAAAGAACGAGCTGTTGAACGAACAAAACCATAAGCTAGCCAACGAAATGACCAGGTGTACAGGTCCAAAGATCCATAACACTAGGGCACAGGATTAGCCTGAAACTAATCAAATTGAGGCCAAGAAAAGATGTTCGAGTGTCACTGAATGCCCAAAGAAATAAAACAGGAACACCAAGTTGGTGGTACAGACCAAAATGGCCAAGGTAGATAGAAAAAACCGATTACACATTAGTGGTGGGAAGCCTCGCCACAAGCTGAGCTCCCACACCCTTTTGAATAGAAATGCCAAGTCTAAAGAAAAGGGAGTTGCCTATTTTGTAATTGTAATCTAGGATTGCAGTGCGGTTCTGTAGCCGGGACACAAAATCTATAAGGTCCTCTCCTAATTCCCCCAAAGTGGTGAACGCTAACACGCTAAACCCATACCCATGGTCTTCACATTGGGTTAGGTATTTGCTGTTCTTGCGAGTCTTAGCGTTCGAGATTGCCTGACCGGGCGTGAAGGCGGCTCCCCTAGCACCCGTGAACGGGGACACTCCTGTGACGTCAAGGCACACGTCTCGGCCATTCTCCCAACTGTATACTAGGATATCCGCCGGCCTCAAGGAATTCTCATTGTCCGAGAGGAAGCCCAGGTTAGCTTCCTTGCGAGCGGAGACTCCAGCTTTGTAGCACATGTCAGATAGCACATCCCTGAATAAATCGTGTCGAAATTTGAGGCCCACCTCACTAGCACAATGAAGTGCATGATCTCCAAAGACGTCCATACCCCGCCCACAACACGAACATAAGCTCCCCTCTTCAAATTGTGCTAAACCAAGACTGTAACTAAGGACAACCCGGAATTGCCGAGGCCCAATAGCTTGGTGAAGCCCGGATATGGGGATTTCCTTAAGAAAGTCTTGGGCATGGATCAACTGTTTGCTTTTCCAAAGGATGGTATCTCGCTCGGACAGGTTTAAGCAATTGGGTATGTTCTTCTTGACCACATCAAAGTATTGGGCTGCTAGAAGGTGCATAGGGCGCGGGGTAGCGACTTGGATGTTGGCAGGAAGCCCACATACCTGTGTGAACCTGGCGTGTGCTTGTTGGAAGCTAAGGTGCTGGTCCGCATCACAGTGGGTTTTAAGGATGGCGCTCTGCAGCTGCTGCGTTGTATGCATGAAGCTAGGAAGCTATAGTGGCAGGCGTCGCCCATGGTGTAAAACCTAGGCCACCATCCTTCATTGGCAAGGTGGCTAAACGCATCTGAGTAGGACCAAAACTAGCTCCTTCACCTGTCACTGTGTCTCTGAGAAACTGCATGAGGTGCTGGTCAAAATGAGCAGCTGGATCCTGGAGGGCTTGAGGGTTAGTGGTTCTCAGGGAGAAAAACAGTCTGGAGACCCCGACACAATTTCTCAACAACAAGATCTCACTTTGTGGCTCCTGCAAGGCCTTCAAAGACTGCATAAGCTTACATGTCTTGTCCACTCTTCCCTGCACAATGTCTCTGCAGAAGCTTGAGTTTAAGCTAACTGGTCCTCCAAGTAGCTTAACCCTCTGAGCTGGTATGCTAATGCCTGCAGGGAAGATACCCTCCTCCAGAACTCTAGGATCAATCAAGGCCAGAATAGCTCTGTCTTGTTGATGTTGAGAAAGAGCCCTCTACTGATTCCTTCTCTCTGGATGATTTACAAGGATTTGGCTACCTCCCAAGAATTACCTGCAATTGTACCATCATCTAGATACCATGCATTCATCACAAGGGAACACTCAGATGTTATCTTAGAGATGCGGGGATACAGGTTTAGTGCAAACAGCAATGGTCCAAGGGGATCCCCTTGTTGCACTCCCTGAGAAGAAAGAAGAGTGTGATCCTAGTAGTATAATTTTGCTGGATTTGAATAGCAAAATTCTACCCATCTGAAGATGCTTGGGAATTTTCTCCTTACTTCATGAAGCATCACTCTTCTGTCCAACATGTTGAAAGCACTAATGAAGTCTATCAATAGCATACTCATGGTATGGCAGCTCCCATGCATCTCTAGAAGCTTGTTAACTGAGTGGAGGATAACTTCTCCCCACACTGGACACCAACCCCAAACTGATGATCGCCTAGGTAAGGGGCCAATTCCTTACTAACAATTGTTGCTGCTCTTTTGGAGCACAGCCTCCTCCGAATAGTCGCAACAACTATTGGCCTTATACTACCTCCCGGCTTGAGAAGAGGGGTCAACGGAGCACTAGCCACATATGCACCTAACATGGGGGGACATTTTCCAGCAATCCACAGGTTAACCACACCTGTTAAGGGGATGAGCAACTCCTCTGCAACAACGGATGCAGGGCCACTTAAGGCATCTAATAAGTGTTGTGCCCTGAGGCCATCCCTACCACAAGAGGTACCCTTAGGGAAGCCTTTAATAACACTTAAGACAGCTTTCTTTTCCACACATAGTGCATCTGTCTGGATGTGGCCCTCTGGGATATCTGATGGTGGGACAATGGGGTGCTTGTTCCTCAGTTCATCGAGAGTTGCTGGAGAGCTTGGTGAAAGACCATTAGAAGACAAGACTTTAATTGCTGTCGTGTATTGACCATAACTCAATTTCCTCTTACAAGCATAGAGGTTTGAGACACCTTGGTTCATTTTAGGTGCCTTGCTCCTCTGTAGGTTTGGTAGCTCTAGAAGGTTGTGCACTAAGCTGTAGCACCCGAATACATTCCATTGCTGTAGGGCATTGTTAATGCTAGATACTTGTAGCTTCTTCCTTGTGCCAGACCTCTCCTCCTTAGAGCTCATAGGATTGTACAAGCCAAGGGTGCAAATGGGCAACAACAACAAATGCACCCACACTGTCAAGTCCAAAGGGTTGGCTATGACTTTCTCCAGAGTGGACTTAAGGGTCCTAGAGAAGCTCAACCTGCACTGTTGTGGGATACTGGCCACCGTGGGAACATTCCTCATGAAAAGCTTGTGAAGCATATCTAAAGGGGAACTGGCAGGAACACATGGCTCAACAGGGGCAGCTATATCTGGAGCTGTGGACAGTTTGTCGATCCCATAAACCAAGAACTCTACAGTCAGACCATTGAGGGGCTTGGGTATAAAATCGACATGATTGCGGCATGGTCTCTTCCAAGAATAAGTATGCATACACAAAGAACACAACCACATCTGTAAACTATCCAGAACCTCTTCCCAAGCTATAAACACAGACAATTCAGTGCTGATTCTGTTCCTGCAGGAAGACCTGGCTTCCTCTGATGGCATATGTCTGTCTTGTAGATGCCTGAGGAAGCCAGACCTGCTGAATCCCTTGCCACCAACCCTATATGTACACCCTTCAAATCCCTTAAATGGACAATGAAATCCCGATTCACATTGGGAACCCTCTTCTACACTGTCCGTTAAGCTCCTGGCTGACCTGGTGGTTGGCATTGTGACAGGGAATGGACTAAAGCAAATCTTGGAGTGAATTGAAGTGCATCACAAATGTGGCTCTGTAAAGTACACAGAAAAACCAAAGCTGGAACCTGAACAAGATGTAAGAACAGGAAACCACAGGACTGACCTGAAGCAACAATTGAAGTGGACAGACCTGTGAAGGCTGGACAGATCACAACCACAAAACTGATGGTGCTTAAGCTAGATGAGGTGAACTTGAAGAAAAATGGAACTGAATTGAGCCGCAAATGTGTCTCGTTCTGGGCATGCTGGTAGGAAGGCACCTTAAACAGGAAACTCGCTACAAGAACTTAAAACAGAGGGAAAGACTGACAGCCACAAAAAAGGCCTGTAGCTAAACCAAAAGTGAAAATGAATTGGAGCTAAAATGCGAGAATGTCTCAGGGGTATTCTCATACACCAGTGGGCAGCTTCAAATGACTGAAATGAGTTTCTGAATGAACACAGAAGCCATACAACAGGCCCCAAAAACAGCTGAACACACAGCCAACAACGCCTGTAGCTGAACATGAAATAAACTGAAAAAGAACTGAGCTATGGGTATGCCTCAGGGGGAACCACAGATACAAAGGAGATGATGCTACTAGCAAGACTGAGCTTGAAGAACAAAAAGGGATGGATGTAAGTGATTCAGGACACAGCCACACAAACAGGACCCAACAAAGTGTACAACCTGGACTCCACAAGGCAGGAAAATGTGGAATAGAAATGACAAGAGAAGTAATTGTGTCACTGAAAGAAACACAAACCCAAGATTTCCAAAACAAGAACCAGGTGTACGTGAAATCAGGATCCAAAAATGAAAGTAAAATCAGGAATCCACAAGATAAGCCTGAAGCAAAGAAATTGTGGAATGGAAATGAACATAAATGTTCGTGTGTTTCTGAAGCCTGAAGCAAAGAAATTGTGGAATGGAAATGAACAAAAATGTTCGTGTGTTTCTGAAGGCAACACAGGAAACCAAAATATTAAACCAAGAACAGAGAATACGGACCCAACACAAAGTGTACGGACCAAGAAAACCCAATAATGGCCACGAACATACCAAGAAATGAAAACAACCTGGAATTGACAGTGGGTGTGACTCTAGATGGAACACAAACCACAAAATGCAAAAACTAAAACCAGGTATGTGAGGAGGTATGCCGGATTTATAATGTAGAAAACAGATCCAAAGAAACCTAGAAAATAAAGCTAAAACTACTGCAAAACGACTATATACAATGGAGGAGATGGGTTTATGAGGTGTAATGGAGTAAGGAGTGACACGATTCATACCTGAAGCTCTTCCCTGAAACCCACCCGAGTAACTCATGGAGTTCATTGAAGACTCCATTGAAATCTCCATGGAACCCATCAGAGCTTCTCTCTCCAAAATGATAACCCATTATTATTATTATTATTATTATTATGCAAAGTCATTACCATGAAATTATAAAGCAGAAAACATGTATCGATTATCAATCACCAATCACCAATCAACATACCATTATTATTATTATTATCATCCATCAAGCAACGCATCTTTCATGCTTGCATGGGTATACAGGGAAATATAGCTCTAGTCAAATATTGATCATATAATGGCCGAACACAATCACCAGCAAAGGTCACAGATAGTAAGCTTTTGAAACTTATGTGTGTACACGGTTCAACTAAACCTCATCATGGGAACAAGTTATCATGGCTTGTAAAGGTAACTTCAGAATACCACTCATTCATCCAACAAATGACGTATAAGCATGGAAAACTCCCAAAGTGAATCAATCACAGACATATATATGGTATCTAGCGCTAAAGACCTTTCATTTTAATGCAAGAATAGTTAATTTATAAAGTGTTAGTATGTGATGGAGCCAATGGTCAAGACACGATCAATAAGAATGGAAATAGCCAAGAGAACAAATGGCACTTTCAGTATGTAAACAGATAAACGAGTAGTTTCATTTTCATTTTATCATGCTAGAATAACTACATAGTACATACACAGACCACCTCATATATCAACTCAAGGGTAATGTATTATACCTGTTTCGCAGATGGTGATATGTAACTTTGGATTTATAAACCAACAATTAACGCTTCAACGTACCGAGTCTAGCAGCCTCCCTGCTACTGTTACAAGCTCATTTTCGTCTTATGCCAAAATGAATTATTTTTCTCACAATCTCTAGCTCCTTATGAATACTCCTCACACTAGAATGCCTATCTCTTCCCCAAATTTTTCCTCCTCTACTGCAAGAAAAAAACTCCCTATCTAAAACTCCTTTCCCTCAATTATGACCCTAGGATAAAATCACTTCGATCAAACGGTTCAACACAAAAACCTAAATATTATTACTCATTTTTAAAAATAGTGTCAAAAAATTTGTCTTTGATGTCGACACTTCCTATGGGTGGGGCTAGTAATGGACGCACTCTTTCTATGGGTGGACGGCTAACTTATGGACATCTTGAAATGGACGTACAGAAGTTAGTGGACTTAATTTAGTGGTAGTATAAGTGCAGCGAACTCTTTGGATTCGGCAGATACCACCTTGGGCTTGCTATAGATTCATTTTGGTCTCAAATAACTAGGTAGTTACATGATTTTCATCTCAAACTAAATTTGAGCTTACGGTGCGTAGGTTGCTAGATTCTGTTCGCGAAACATTCATTTTTTAAGGTCCATATATTTGTATAAAATTGGGGTGTCTACAGGAGCCATGTCATGTGTATTTCAACCACAAAAAGACAAATAGATAGTGGCATCTAGCCCACCTTTATACAGCTACTGTGCTACATGGCCGCTTGGACCAGCAAACCTCCATATGACCGAGTCCCGAGTCTCCCGACTACATGAGGGGCTTAGACACAGGCGCAAGCAGTAGCACTGATCTACAGCGCCTCTTGTAAGGTTAGCGGCATGAAGATTTGAGTGTTTGACTTAGCCAAGCTTGCAAATGACTAAATATAACATCTATTGATAATTAAGTATTTAGAAGCTAAGAGCCTAAAAAGTTAAAAGAGAACTGACGGATCAGTAGTATAAGCTTAAAAAAGAGCAATAAATTAAGGGAAACTGAAACAAATATGCTATTACAACATGTTGAAAAACGATAAGCGTATAATATATATATTCTTATATTATTTTTTTATATTATTTATTAAATTTTGTATAAATTATTTCGTATTATTTTTGTTTTCTATTTTACTTGTCTTTATAGGTGAATCATCTAAAAATTAATGGAAATAGCTCTAAAAATATCAATGGAGTGAAGTGCCATAAGTGCCTAAGGACCCAAGACCAAGTTGTGAGAAGGAGTTGCAACGAAGTGGAGAAATAAACATGTTTAGATATTTTCGGTGGGTCTGGTGGTCAATTAACCAAGGTAGTGAAGGAGACAACCTAATTTCAGAACTTCAGAAATTTCTGAATGGGATACATGACTGAAAAATTATGATGACCGAGAAAAAAATATTCATAAACTTTATTTTTTTCTCGGAGGGTACGTGATCAAGAAATTAAGAAATCTCGACCTCCAAAGTTACATGGGATGGGATATTTTTAAACGGATTTTTGTGATTATTTTCGAGTTTGGAAGAGTTTCTGAAACCTAATATGATTGGGATTCAAGCATAGGCATTTATACAACTTGGATATCTATTTAATAGATAATTACGGACTTTTTACACATATCTTTAACACTATTTTGTAGGTACTGGAGAGGAAAATCATTCACAAGGAGAAAAAGCTAGGGTTTTGGAGCGGTTCCATCATCGTAACGATTTCATTTCTATTTTCTTATATGTATAACATGGGGTTACTACATCCATGAGTAGTTAAAAACCTAATTGATTGAGGATGAATTCTAGCTTCTAGACATGATTTGAGTTATTATAAGAATCAATTTTGAGGTCTCCTTATGATTATCGCTTGTTTATACTATAATTTTTTATTATTATTGATTGATTGATTGTTTAGGTGTCCAACTAAATTGATTTGTTGATTTAATCTAATGCTAGTATTGAGTTAAGATATAAGTAATCGTCTAATGAATCATACACAAGTAGAGAACACGAGACATTGCAGAGGGATTCTTTGGAGCAATTATGTTTACAAATAACACTAGAAAGTGGACCTTGAGCTGAGAGTCTAACTACTAGGATCAATCTTCAAATTTATTTAAACTAATTTAACCTATCAAGAAAGCAAAGAAATTATAAAAGAAATCGATGAGATGAGATAGTTGGTTAAGGTCTCGTCTTTATTCACAAACATGTTCTTGTACTAATAATTAGAATTGAACTTTTAATCTCTTATTTTCAAAAGCCCAAGAATACTTTGATAGCAAGAATATCCCGTTGATTTCGTAAAATCATCACACTTACATAAGACGACGCAATTATGAATCCTACTTAGTGAACAACCTAAAGTGTAAAAGCACAATTAGGTTTAATCCAACAAGAGCGTTAAGATTTGTGAAATAGGCTAATAAATGCAATTGACATACCCGAATAGACAATAT
Source organism: Papaver californicum (assembly GCA_023531435.1). Lineage (NCBI taxonomy): Eukaryota > Viridiplantae > Streptophyta > Magnoliopsida > Ranunculales > Papaveraceae > Papaver > Papaver californicum. Next base: position 3,403,214 of record JAJJMC010015431.1, on the reverse strand, counting down.
AAAAAAGGTCATGGTACACATGTGAGTACACAAAAGTATCATGATAATACTTAATCACACTATGCTACTTGTATTCAAGGAATATCACTTTTACGTATAATAAACCCAAAATTAGCTATAAATATGAAAACAAATCGATTCACTTCTGGACTTGAACAAATAGGTATTCAATCATATATGACAATATTTGAAGTGAATTATGAGCGATAATGTGAGACAAAACTAATATATTATTTCAAAGAACCATGTATTCTGAAATTCAACCATTCCTAACCAATAATAAAATTAACTATCAGAAAATTAAATTGAAGAAATAAATTGTAAACCCTAGACGTTGAGAAATCTTCACCGCACGAACCCACAAAAAGGAATAAAAGAGGTGAGAAGAGAACTAATTGAAAAACTAGATACCTACCTCTCTTGTTGAAGTTGCTATTATATAGCTTTCTACCTTGCACCAAATCCCGCTTGGAATATAACTCTTTTCTAATCAAACCCTATCTCTTCAGTTTCCAAAAATAAATCAAGCCCAAACAAACTTTAACCCAAAACAGGCAGGCCCATAGCTCATAACAAGCTCACAGAGTTCCCAAGCTTGTCAGTTTCCTGACAAGGAAATTTCAATCATTCAATAGTTTATAGTTAAGCCTGTCAGAAACTGACAAGGCAACTTCAAACAAGCCACGGTAATTCTCTTAGGCATTTCAGCGAGCTCATAGTGTGCAACTTTTATTGAAGCTCCGTCATGAACTGTTGGTTAACTCAGGCTTCCATATTTCTTCCTTGCAATGTGGTTTCAACATTTCAAGAAAAATCCAACACAATTTATACAATTTTTCATACACAAATTCAATCAATTTCTTGGCAGCAACTCTTCACCTCGTTCATGGAAATAAACACATCAGACCATTTTCTCTATTCCATATAGCAGCCTCCAACTCCTCTCAAAGTATCCATTCACTGATTTCTCTTGGCCAAATACAAATTCAGACACTCATCACTACCTCCACGGTTTCCTTGAGTTTTCTGATTCTTCTTGGTAGTAACATTTTCTTTGTGAACCTTTCTCGCTGACATAGCTAACCTCATCTTCCTACACTGAAACCCATTCTCTCTAATTTCAGTTTTCAAGAGAAAACCAGTAACATATTCAACACAACCCATTGTTCCCTCACTGTTGTCTTTCTCACTCATCTTGTTCTCGCTTGATTCTTCCCTCATACCCATCTGTCATGTTTCTTCTAACCTAACTTGAGCAAACCCATTTTTCCTGTTCTCTTTGGTTCCTTTTATTCAATTAGAAACACTCAACCATTTTCTGTCTGGTTTCAAACCTTATTCAAACCCATCAGACTTGCCCTAACTATCATGGTTACTGGCGGCAGACTTGGTTCAGCACAAGGAGAAGACGCCGGAAGAAATTTGGTGTAACTAGTCACGGATCTCGACCTAGATGCTAGGTTTATATATTTTATATAAGGAGAGAGTGGTGATGTCATCCCATAGTAGTGAACAATTTGCCTTTAACAATTGGACTCCCTTTAGCACTTCTTTGTAAAACAAGTGGTTTCCCCATAATAATTTATGTTTTCTACATAATTGAGACTTGAGTGCTCTTATCTCCGATTTTATCAACATCCAACGCCTCCGAGCAATGCGTTGATCTCCTATTTCTCTTCTTTTACTTCTTATGACTCCAAAGTACCGATAAAATCCCAAAACAAACGTAAAATACACAAAGTACAAGAAAAATAATTAAGAAAAACATAAATAATTGATATTCAAATAATGTATTTTAGTCACTTATCAATCATCCAAAATATCTATCCTGAAACCTTCATAGAAAAAATGGAAGATCCTTGTTTGACAGTCTACTCCGATGAGATCATAGTTAATTTCAGGGGGGGAAAGGGGGATAGATTTCTCCGATCATTATAATTTCCGGCAAAAATTTGCAACCAGGAACGGAAAAGCAAACTTATTGCTTGTGCCTAAAGTTAAAAGCCCATTGCCTTGTGTAACATTCTTTATAAGATCTTTGTTAAGCTTATTGCCCAAATATTGAAGCCTACGTTAGATCCTCTAGTTGATAAAGCTCAATCATCTTTTTTCCCTGAAAGACTCATCATAGATAATATATTAATGCACAAGAGTTAATTCACTCCATGGGTCTCTCTAAATCTGTCTTAGGTGCCTTTGCACTAAAAATTGACATTAGTTAGGCCTAACTTCATGGAGATTTAAAGTCAGTGCCTTAGAGCTTATGGTATAATGGGAAAGTCTCATGATCTCATAATGCATTGTGTAAATTTTTTATCTTTCTCTATTATTGTTGATGGTACCCCTGAAGGGCATTTTACTAGTGAGACATGGCTCAGGAAAGGTTATCCCCTCTCTCCTTGTTTGTTTATTTTATAATTTCAGGATATGCCTTGTATTACGAGGAAGATAGAAGGTGTTGATTTATACAATGCGTATAGAATCAATGGATGCCCCCTGCAGTGTCTCATCTTATGTTTGCCGATGATATATTTCAATTTGGTACTCTGGATGACATGACCATTCAATCTCCCAAGACATTCTTTACATTTATATGTTAATTGGTCTGGGAAACATACAAACCTCGATAATTCTGTTACTCTCTTTAACAAATATGTGAATCATGAAAAAAACACCAGATTGCTGCTAGATTAGGAAGGAAGAAATACGAGGTAATGATTAGTACCTTTGGTACCAACTCCTCAATCTAGCTCACAGAATCAAGTCCTATGACTTCCTTATTGAAAACATTTGAAGCCAAGTTGGCGGGTGGAAGAGAACTTTCCTCAATCATACAGAAAATATAGTTCTTATTAAGCATGTTCTGGGCCTTATTCATCCATTATATATGTCCACAACTCTTTTCCAAAAAGATGTCATTGAAAAACTTGATAAAATTATCAGAAATGTTTTGGGGGATACTCCCATAACACAAAGAAGTTTTATTTCATCAATTGGGCAGTATTCATCAAAGATAAAGAAGTTGGTGATCTTGGTATAGATCTTTGGCTCATCTCGATAGATCTGAAATTGCTAAACTAATCCGAAAGTTTTTTGGGGACAGGATTGCATGTGGGCTGCAATTATGAATGCCAAGTACTTGAGAGGGATGTCCTTATGGAATACTAAAGATAACTCTAGGAGCTCTTCTACATGGAGAGCTATGTTAAACCGCAGAAATGACATGAAAGCTGAGTGTGTTTGGAGTGTGGGCAACGGTGACGCCATCCAAACCTCCAAGGACCTTGGCTGAATCAACTTCAAAAAAATATGTCTCAACTTAAAGATGGAAATGACAGCTGCAACCTAAAAAACGTTTGCGAGCTGATCTTACATAATCTTATCAGGTGTAATGAATACCTGATCAAAGGCACTTTTACTGACCAGCCAACTGAGCTTATCCTCCCTATCTACTTAAAAAATGCAGAAGACCCAAATGATGACAGACTAATCTGGAAACCCCACCCTAATGACAGCTTCTCAACGAAATCATTCATAAAATCTCTAAAAAAAAGATTGCCACTACTTCTAGTAGTAATAATCAAGATTTTCCTTGGAAAGTATTCTGGAAAGTTAAAGAGCTAACCCCAAAAATACACATCTGTATACGGAGAGTGCTTCATTAAGGTATTGCCATTTTCAAGAACATGAGTAAGTTCATTCAGGGAATAAATCAAGAGTAAGGGATTTGTAATGGAGCTGTTGAAGATGTGGAAAACCTTTTTGTCCAATGTTAGTGTTTAAGCCAAAAAATCTTTTCGACTAAACAACTAATCATATTCTCACATATCAATTTAAAGTTGAAATCGAGCAACACCCAAACATCATTGTATAGATTTTATAAAATCATCTCTGTGCCAAACATAAAATCTTTTCTATACGATATATATGATTACTCAAATTTAACATCTTTGAGCTATGATTTTTACAAATTGATTAATTAAGTACAAATAATCCTTCCATAATATAGTTACTTCTCCTAGATTCATACCTAAAAATATCTTCTCTTACTTTCTGAGGTTTTTTCTTCCTATTTTTTCCCGACCCCTTCTTTGTTGTTTGGCTTCTTCTATTTATAGATTTATTTACTGGGTCCCACTTTGTGCAACGTGTCATTTTCTCCAGTTTGGTCATCGTTCTAGATCGATTCTACTTTGGGTCGATGCTCTCGTGTCATTTTATCCAGTCTTATCGTCTTTCTTGGATTGCCTTTTCCTTGGTTCGATCCATTTTATTTCGATGTGCCCATCGTTCTTGTATTTCCTTTTTTATCTGGTGCGATCACTAGGTGACAGATCACTTTTAATTGCTTCTTGGTTCGATGTCTTATATATTCGACACGTGTCTTCCTATCTTTTTAGACTTCTATCATCTTGATCATTAAAATAACTGGAGTAATTATTACTTTTACTTTCTCAATTATCAAGATAAAAAAGTAATCATTATTCTTACTTTTTCGATCTTCCATCATTTAATGCTGTTTGTTTTATTCGATGTACTTCAACTTTCTCGATCATATGTGTCGTTCATGCAATCCATTGCTCAGATGCTTTATGCCTTTTCGATATTTGATATTTTTAATATTGATTGTGTGGTTCTCGCTCTTTTAAATTTAGTTGCTTCCTATCTCGATCTTCTTCCACGTGTCATGCTTCTTTTATTTACTAACAATTTGCCCCCTTCTTCTCTTTTTTACAAAATCATCTAGCGGTTGATCCAAGATTTTGAAAAATGGAGAAGAACTTAACTTTTTTCAGTCTTTTTCTCGCACGTTATCCGAGTTTTCCGCTGGTATTAATTGCATTAGCACGTTGATTTTTCCGGCTCTGCATTTATTGTTTCTATACATATGATTGTGTCAGTTACACTTTTTTCGATAGAATTAAATCTTTACCCATTTTATGGCGGTATTAATTCTCTCCTTTAAATACCCTGCAACTTTTTACTGTTTTCTCATAGTTATTGCACTTTGTCTTCCTTAAACTTTTCAAATTCCCCCACTACTCAGGAGTTCTTTTCTTATCAGTTGATTCCTTCTTTACTTTGATCTGACTTTTGTTCACTTCTTTTCTTCATGTAAGTAATTTTTTCTTGAACTTATGTTCTCTTTTCATGATTGAAATGATGGTTATAATTGATTTCTAGATAATTTCTTTTTATGCTAAATTTCTCTCTCTTATGCTTCTTTTCCTTCAGATTTTACATCATGCCTCATAGAAAGTCTAATGCTTCTGGTGACCAAGGTGAGAGCAGAAGATCAAGTAGGTCTACTGCTTCGAGATACGCCATCTCTCGTCGTGATTCATCTCCTGGTATTCCTACCCCTGCTGCACCCCGCACCGTACGTAATTCTACCCCTGACATTCCTAATCCTGCCCCTAAAAGTAAACGGGCGTTGTCTTCTTATAGTTTTCGATCTATGGACATCGAAGAATTTAAGAGGACACATAATCTTCAAGGATTTAAGGTTTCTTTCTTTGATGATACTTCCGACATGTTGACATATGATTCTATGAGAAATTTTCATTATAGCCATCACAGATTGTTAATTTTTGCTGGTGCCTTAGAAGCTGGTCTTCGTCTCCCTTTGTATGACACAAAAAATCCTTTCCAATTTATAGTTCTTGCTACTCGTAATAGAGCTCCTCATACTCAACCTCGATCCATCACACAATATAATGGTAATTGGTGGCGAATTCTCGATGAATGTATTCTTCGCAGTGAGGGTCGCACCCGTCTTACCTGCTATACTCCCGATCCTTCTGAACGTGCTTACTATACACCTGAGAATTTCCAGAATACTTATGGTGATGGTATTACTATTAAATTTTTTGTAAAATGGAGTGTTAGTCCAGTTCGCAAATGCTCCCAAGGATTTCCCTTACTTCGAGAGGTTGACGACCCTAGAATTAAGATAGCTCCATATACCAAAGTCGATTTTCCTTCAAATGAAAGAATCCGTCGGGAACACGATTACAGATGGTATCGTACCCCTATTTTGATTGAAGGTCCTTGGGTATATGGTGACATCCCCCATAATGAAATTCAACATCTTCGAAACTGTTTCCCGAGTTATTGTCCATGGAGATTAAACTTTGATGATTATAGATTTGAATACAAGGTTCGAATTTTTCATTTCAAATTCCATTCTTTTAGATATATTGTATCGATCTTTAGTATCTTCTTATAATGTTTGAACCTTTTTGGTTTCAGGTCGATCCTTCTTTGGATATCGGAGTTCCTCTTCCTTCATCTGATCGCGGTGTTCAAATTGTCGAGGGTAGACAAAGGGTCGAGCCCATAGTTGAAGGTAAGGGAAAACGGAAATTGATCCTTGCAGCAGAGAAAAAGCAGAAAAAGTCCAGAACTCTTGTGCTTTCCACTGAGGTTATAGGAGGGATAACTTCAAATTTAAACAGTGGAGAAGGAAGTTCTGTTATTGCTTTACCATTGGATCAGTCCGATCCTATTGATGTTATTCCCGTTTCTTCGATCCCAGCTGAAACTGGGGTATCAGATCAGTTCGATCCTATTGTTGCACCTCCTTCTGGTACTTCAACCGATTTTTATAATATTATTTCTCCATTGCCTTTTGATTTTGTGCTTGATACTCCCGTACCTGATAATGGTATGTTAGGGGTTTTTTCTGGTTTTCCTCAAGAAGAGGGAGACGATGTTGTTATTGATGAAGATATTGTTGATGTAGTGAATGAAGTAACTCATGTTGACGAAGAAAATTCGTTGGAAAAGAATAATGCTGATGTAAATCCGACCGGTGACGTAGAAAATATGAATGTTGGAACCAATGTCACTATTGTTGAAGAATCGAATGATATTGATCGTTCTGAAAAAGAAACTTTTCCTCCTTCTGGTACGATCGCTCCTAATGTTTCGATCCCTACCGAAGTCGAGGGTACTACTGGAGTTTCTTCAGAACCGATCGTACCTACTGAGACTTTGGTTCGATCTTCTCCTGTTGCTGTTGCGGTCGATGCTGAAACACCAAGTGCCGATCCCGTCATTCTGCAATCTCTTTCTGACCAAATTGCCAGTGTCAGAACTGATGAAGGTCTTAATTTAATCGGTGATGAAGAAGAGGCTTACAAGTGGTTTCTTTCTCGGGGGCTTCTAAATATTTCATCCGATCCTGACATTGTTAAGTCTGATTCTTGTTTCATGTCTCGATTCCGTGATTCTCTTGGTGCGATCCCCATAGATGAAGCTCAGGATGCGTGGTCTAAGAACGATATTCTTGAGCAAACATTTCCTGTGAATCCTCATTCTTCCTTTACTGAAGTTTTAGCTGTTGCTGAGAGTTCATCATATTCACTTCCACAGCAAGCTTTAGCTCAACTCCAGTATGGTAATGATTGCTTATTTAGCGGTTATAAATTTTATAAGGCTCGAGCCACCATGTTGGGGTTACTGTTTAAGAGCGAGTCAGTAAAAATGAAGGCAAGAAATGATTCACTACAACAAGCGAATGATGAGTTGAAACAGCAAAAAAATCTTCTCCAACAACAACTTCAACAATTCCAACAGCTTCAACAACAACATCAGCAACAACAAGAACAACTTCAAACTATCGAAGTTCTTCAGAATCAAAATCAAGGTTTATTTTTCACTCCTCTTTACTTATTATTCTATTTTATTAATCTATATGAAGAATTTAAATTTTATCCTAGGTCCAGTGGAAAACTCGGAAACCCTATTTAGGTACGATCGTAGAATGGTACAATTGAATAATCATGCAAAGGAAATCTACAAAGAGATGAATGTGGTTAGAGAAAAACTAACTCAATTGAACGATAGTTTTGATTTAGCCACTTGGAGGCGTAATAAAGCTGAGTCAAAATACCAAGAAGTTGTAAAATTGCTTACTCTGAAAGAAATAGAGTTTAAATCTGTTATTAGAGGTACTTTTTTGGTATACCTGATCTTTTGGTTTATTATACCATAAAATTTATCTAATATTTTCTTGTATTTTCAGAATTGGAGAGAAAACTTAATGAAGTTAGAGATCGAGCAACTCAAGCAGAAACTGAACTCAACACAATGAATGATACAGTGAAAAACATCACTGAAGAGTTAAGGACTGCTGAAAACAAGGTGTCTCTTGGTGCAACAAAAGTTCGGAGTTTACAAGCTCAATTGTCTGTTGAGCTTTCCAAGATTGCAGCTCGTGAACAAGAAATTGTATCATTGACTACAGAATTGAATGAAGAAAAAGATCAAAAATCAAGCTTTGTTGCTCAAATAGAAAAAGATCAACAAACGATCGAAGAGCTTCAAAAAGAAGTCAACTTTGGGCGCGACTTTGTTCATTGGGTTCGGCAGGATGCTAAAGCAAAAATTACGAAATCCTTCAACACTGCTTTAGATCGTGCACAATCCGATCCTTCAGTGCTCAGTAAACGTGCTTCTGTGCCTGTAGTTCCCCCTCCACCATCGCGACCCAATCTTCCCGATGCTTGATTATGTTCTTTATAATTTCATCTGTTGTTTGCTTCACCAACTTGTACTCTGTCTGTTCTTGTAGGAATTTTCTTTTGTAACCTTTTGATACATTTTTCCAAAGTTGTTCCCTGCACAAGAGAATTTGATTAAGTAATATTTTTGGCTATCATATAACTTTCCGAGTACCATGAATTGAAGTACTTTTTACCTCAAATCATGTTGTTCGAGATCCCACACATACGAAACAAACCCGAGCCAGGGGTAAGATACAGGGTTGGTCCCGAACTGTACTCTGAAAATTGATAAACCAATAATAAGGAACTCCTTCTTTATAAGAATTTCGTTGTTAGTGAAATTCTTTAAGGATGTTTACCTTTTGTATATGATTGTGTCGTCAATCGCAACGCAATCCAAAATATGATGTTCCTGGAGTAATTTTGAGCGCTCAAAGTATTAAGAAATTCCGGGATTAATGGAATTTTGATCAATGATCATTGTGTTTTCCAAGATATGATGTTCTTGGATTCAAAATATATGATATTCCGAGATTAATGGAATTCTGATTAATAATTACAGTATTTTCCAAGATACGATGTTCCTGGAGTGATTAAATTATAAAAGTAATTACTGAATTAGTTGGCTATGTACCTGCCTTTTGTGTTAACATCGCGTTGTTATTCACGGATAGTAAAGCTTTAAGTATTGTGCATTCCATGGATGCTGTAAAACTTCTCCTTGCATATTCTGGAGATAGTACGATCCTTGTCCTGATGACGCTTGAATTATGTATGGACCATCCCATGTTGGTGCAAATTTTCCTGCATTTTTATCTCTTTGGTATTCCGTTATTTGTCGTAGGACATATTGGCCTTGGACAAAGTTTCGTGATTTTACACGTTTATGGTATTCTCGAGCTAATCCCCTTTGATAATTTTCCATCTTATGGAGTGCTACCTCTCTTTTTTCTTCCAAGTCATCCAATTTTTGTAACATAAGATCTGAATTAAGATTTTTCTCCCATGCTTCTGTTCTGGTTGTAGGTAAAATAACCTCTGTTGGTATTACTGCTTCCGTTCCATAAGTGAGAAGATAAGGTGATTCTCCAGTTGAAATTTTTCTTGTGGTTCTATATGCCCATAATGTATTATGTAACTGTTCGCACCACTTTTTATAATATCCGTCCAATGTTTTCTTCAAGTTTGTTGCGATTGTTTTATTTGAGGATTCTGCTTGCCCATTGCTTTGGGGGTAGAAAGGTGTAGATTTATGCTTTTGAATATTATATGTTTCAAATAACATATCGATATTCTTTCCTTGGAATTGTCTTCCATTATCAGAAACTATTGCTGCGGGAATCCCAAACCTACAAATGATATTCTCGAATAGAAATGTAAAAACATCAGTGTCTCTGATTCGTGCTAATGCTTTCGCTTCTACCCACTTGGTGAAATAATCGGTAGCCACAATTAAATATTTTCTTTTCTTTGTTCCTTCAACTAATGGTCCAACTATATCAACTCCCCATTTTGCAAATGGCCATGGACTAAGTATTGAATTTAATTCTGTAGCTGGTGCTTTGATTTTCTTACCAAATCGTTGACACTCTTCGCACCATCGAACCATTTTTTCCGAATCTTTTAGCATAGAAATCCAGTAATAGCCTTGCATTTTGGCTTTTAATGCTAACGACCGTCTTCCGCTGTGATTTCCTGCATCTCCATAATGTATTTCTTTAAGAATTCGCAATCCTTCTTTTTGAGATAAACATCGAAATAACGGTCCAAGGAAAGAATTTCGATAAAGGATTCCATCTCGAAGTTGGTAACTGTTTGACTTGAGTTGAATTTTCCTTGCTTCTTTAGAATCTGTTGGTAACACTTTATTTTCCAAATATTGATGTATCGGGAGCCTCCAATCTGGTTAAGTGGGGTACTCCGTATTGCTGGATCATCAATTTCTTCCATCGCACTATCTTCTTCTATACTGTTTAATGTTTGTGTTCTTATGGATGGCTCATATATTCTCCCAATTTTTACTGCTTTAATGGTTGGATCATTTATCATAGATGAAACATATGCAAGTGCGTCGGCATGTCGATTCTTTTCTCGGGACAAATGTCGAAAAACAATATTTGGAATACGATTTGTTAAACTTTGTACAAGGTTTTTATATCTTTCCAAATCTTCATCAATCGTTTGATATTTTAGCTCAATCTGTCTAATTACCAGCTGCGAGTCACTTGTGAGTCTAACATCACTTATTCCTAGTTCAATAATGAGTTTGAGAGCATGGACCACTGCTTCATATTCTACTATGTTATTTGTATGCTCTTCGAACTCAAGACGAAATGAATGTACCACACGTTCTCCCCTTGGTGCTGTAATCACGATGCCTATTCCTGCTCCTTCTTTATTTCGCGACCCATCAACAAAAACTTCCCATCGTCGTAAACTATTTGAATCCAAAACATCCAATGGCTCTTCTTCTTCACACCATGGCAGTCCTTGAATTTCATATTCCTCCTCAATTGGAAAATCTGCCAGAAAATCAGCTAGAATTTGAGATTTCTGCGCAGTTTGTATTTCATAAATAATGTTGTATTGTTCCAGCTGAGCATTCCATTTTGCTATTCTTCCTACTTTTCCTGTATTCTTTAAAACTGACTCCAATGGTGCTTTTGTTAATATACGAACGTAATGAGTAAGAAAATAAGTGCGTAACTTCTGAGTAGCAAATACTACTGACAAAATTAGTTGTTCAATCCTGGTATAATTTCTTTCTGCTGAATTCGGAGTCTTGCTGATGTAGTATATTGGTTTTTCAATCTTTTCATTTGTTCGTACCATTACCCCACTGATAGACACATTTTAGTGACTAAATTGCACCTTAATTTCTAGTGAGTTAGTATTCGATTTTGTGTCTATTACGTGTTTTTATGCTTTTGTAGGTACATTAGAAGAATAAAGATTTGTGGAAAAATTGGCTCAAAAAGTGTTCAAGGCACCCGGGAAAATGGATCAAAGCACCCACACTTTGGATTGGGGCACCCCTGGATCGGGTCAACCCAGCGGGTCAACCCAGCGAGTCAACCCCGCGAGCTGGATCGGGCCGAGTCACCGGGTTAACTCATCGGGCTCAACTGTGTCCACTGTCAACTAAAATCAACGTGTTTTTTCGCTTCCAGATTGTTCCAAATATTAGTAGATATCCCACACAAGTTAGAACAATCGAGAAACAGCAAAAAAATCCCGTGAAATCAGTTGAAAAATCATGTATATGGCCGGAATTGGGTTTCGATTCGGTTTGGGATTTGTGGGCTATTCTAGAGAGTTCTATTAGGTTTAGAACTCTCTCTAGGGTTTCTAATATCTATAAATACCAAGAGAAGCCAAGAGAATCGACAACAAAAGCCTAGAGAAGAAAATAGAGAATTCCGGTGAAGCTCCGTCAACATCCGGTCAACTGCTACTGCACCGGCCGGCTGTTCTTCATCCATCACTGCCGGAGAAGAAGACTGAGTAACATTTATAACTGTTGCTGATTTGAATTTTCCTGTTGTCTATTACTTCAAACCATTTGTTGCTTAAACTCTTCTGTAACAGCTGAACCCTCTCCTGTAACGCATATAAGCGTATCAAATCAGCTGTTACAGCGTAATTCAACCTTGTAATCAATATTTTGAGCAATGAAATCAACTTTTGAGCAAGTTTTCTTCACCATGGGCTAAGTCTATTTACTGGGATGATGGAGGAGGTTTTTCTCTCAATTTTATGTGGTAAGTCTATTTTTAATTAATTATTTTTAATTCTTTTATTATTATTTGCATGGATTTAAATTAGAAAAAAATGGTTTTTATTAAATAGTTATGTTCTCTTTTGATGGGTCATGCTTAGTTAATTACTCTTGATGTCTCATGCTTAGGATTTACAATTATTCTTTTAGGAAACATATTTTTGGCAAACTTGAATTAAATTGTTAAAAAGAATTACATGATTAATCACATAAATTGTTAGAAATAACTGAACCTTGATTCCTAGTTTTCTCCATATTTTCTAAAAATATTCTCTAGTTTAATTTCCTGATTTTTATTAGTTTAGATTAAGTTTAATATTTTCTAAAATCATTACCTTCACAAGTTCGAGAATCGAACCTCTTTTTACCACTATATAAAATCACATCACCCACTGATTGCATTTTCTGTTGCCGCTATGTATAAAGTTAATATTTCTTCTGGCTCTGGTTTCTGCAATGCTGGCAACGTGGCAAGATGTAATTTTATACTTTGAAATGCTTGTTCACAACGATCGTTCCATTCAAATTTATTTTTCTTCTTAAGTACATCGAAAAAGGGCTTGCATCGTTCTGATGATCTTGCAATGAATCTACTCAATGCAGCCAAACATCCATTTAACTTCTGTACACTTTTTATACTATTTGGTGATGGCATATCTGTTATTGCTTGTATTTTCGCCGGATCAACTTGTATTCCATCTTTTGTAACCAAATATCCCAAAAATCGCCCTGAAGTAACACCAAAAATACATTTCTCTGGATTTATTTTCATTTTAAATTTTCGTAATGCACCAAAAATTTCAGCCAAGTTCTGTAAATGATCATTCGATAATTTACTTTTTACTAGCATATCATCCACATAAACTTCCAAAGTTTTTCCAATCCATGGTTTGAATATCGCGTCCACTAAACGTTGATATGTTGCTCCTGCATTCCGTAACCCAAATGGCATTCTGGTGTAACACTACAATCCCCGTGGAGTAAAGAACGATGTGTGTTCCTGATCTGCTTCTGCTAATGCTATCTGATTGTATCCAGATTGTCCATCCATAAATGATAACATCTCATGTCCTTTAACGGCATCTACTAATTGGTCGATGTTCGGGAGCGGATAACTATCTTTTGGACACGCTTTGTTTAGATTAGTAAAATACAAATTCTTACTCCACCGTTCTTTTTCGGGACAATCACCATATTAGAAATCCATGTGGGGTATCGTACTTCCCGAATGAATCTTGCACTTAAAATTTTAGTTAATTCTTTTTCCACTGGTTCATGGTATTCTGGTGCGACCTTTCGTATCCGTTGGCGAAAAGGAATTGCATCCGGACGTATTTTTAATTCGTGTTGTACGATGTTGGGATCGATCCCCGGCATATCTTCCATTCTCCAAGCGAATACATCTACAAATTCACAAAGCAATTTAACTAACTGTTGTTCCAAATCTGCTTTTATTAACATCCCAATTCGCACCTGTTTGGGCAATTCTGTAGTGCCAATATTTATGACTTTTGTTTCTTCTACTGGGGCGTAGACTGGTTTTGGAATCCCAATTGGAGTTGGGGTTCCCTTTAATTGCTACATCGTCCCTTTATGATGTTGGACTTCCTGATTTTCTTGACTCTGACTGCTCTCTCCTTTTTTATTTACCGTTTTATTTTTTGCATGCTTTTCTAAATATTGACTTATTTCTTCCTCCTTTGCTTTAACTCTTTGTTCTTTTTTTCTTTTATGTTGTAGATGCTCCTGTTCCTCATTCATTCTTGTTTCTGTCATTATACAAAACTTAGCATCTTCTTGATCACCCTTTATCTCCATCTCTCCTTGCGGTGTTGGAAATCGCAAATATTGGTGATATGTTGATACCACTCCTTTCAATTGGTGAACCCATCGTCTTCCAATTATAGCATTATATGGTGATGGTGCATCCACAACACTAAACCTTGTCAAAATGTTAATCGGTCCAGCTGAAACTTCAAGATCAATGTCTCCCTTTGGCTTGGAAGATATTCCATTAAACCCGTAAATGATGTATCGTGATAGGATCAGCTGATCTTCTTTAAAACCCATTTTACAAAATGTATTATAGAACATCACATTTAACGAACTGCCCCCATCCAAAAGTATTTTCTTCACATTCCAGCCTGATATCAATAATGTTAATACAAGAGGGTCATTATGCATCTCAATTTCTTGGTTTACTTCTTGTGCAGAAAATGTCAAGGGACACGCCATTCAATCTTCCCATAATTCTGTTTGTCTTCCTTGAACTTTAAAGACTTCATGGTTCCGAATTCTCTTGCACAGTTTTTTATTGATTGCTACATTTAAATCCGTATTATCTTTTTCCGCATATGATATCGTATTAATTGTTTGCTCATTATATGGAATGCGTATTGCCTTGCTTTCATCATGTTTCTTTATTGGTTCAATTTTCTGAACAAATTCCTTTAACTCTCCAGCATCGACCATCCTTTGTACTAAGGCTATAAAATTTCTACAGTTGTTTGTTGTATGCCCTTTATATCTATGATACTCACAATAGTCTTTTGAATGTTGCGTAAACTCTGGTTGATTTCCCTTTGTTATTGGCCATTGAAAATTTGGCCGATTCTTCAAAATGTTAAATGATCTGAAATATGAAATGTTAAGCTTGGTGAACGTTCTTTCTCGAAATTGCTGAGCGAAATTTTTACCATATCCTTGTCGAGGGTGCTTTAATTCTCTTGATTCGAATTTCGGAAGAAATTTCCTTTTCTGATCAGGTGATTCCTCAACTGAATTTGTTCTCCTTGTATTTCCTTGACTTCTTGGATTGATTCTCGATCCTTGCTCTTGTATGTCTTGGAGCCTCGTACATGTTTCTATTATTTCTCTTAACTGGCCTTCAGTTTTTGGGTTATTTCGGTGAATCTCAACAAAAAGCTGGCTTTTCCGATCAGCAATCCCCCATTTGTAATGGTTTATAGCTGTTATTGGGTCTAATTCACCTATTGCTTGACATATCGCATGCCATCTGGCTGTATATGATCGGATCGATTCTTCTGGCCAAGATGTCAATGAATAAAGTTTGTCCTCCCCTGAATCAACTGGTTTATTATACATGTATGCTTCAAGAAACTTCCTCACCAACTGTGCATAATTATGGATGGCGGTAATCGTACCACAACAATGCCGTCCCTGTTAAACTAGATGGAAAACATCTGCACATGATTGCTTCATGATCGTCCCACCGGGTCATCACTCGATTATAATACTTTAAGTGTGACGTTGGATCCTTGGTACCATCGTAACATTCGAATATTGGTATATTATATTCTCTTGGTAATGATACACATGTTAAATGTTGTGCTAACGGAGTTCGCTTTGCTTCTTTCAATACCTCTTCTATTCTTCCCCCCTCTTTATTTTTTAATCCTTTAATTTCTTCTTTCATTTGTTCCATCGTTTCCAAGCATGTTTCCCA
>JAJJMC010015431.1:3353041-3372460 GCA_023531435.1 Papaver californicum | reverse complement strand
ACCCTCTCCTGTAACGCATATAAGCGTATCAAATCAGCTGTTACAGCGTAATTCAACCTTGTAATCAATATTTTGAGCAATGAAATCAACTTTTGAGCAAGTTTTCTTCACCATGGGCTAAGTCTATTTACTGGGATGATGGAGGAGGTTTTTCTCTCAATTTTATGTGGTAAGTCTATTTTTAATTAATTATTTTTAATTCTTTTATTATTATTTGCATGGATTTAAATTAGAAAAAAATGGTTTTTATTAAATAGTTATGTTCTCTTTTGATGGGTCATGCTTAGTTAATTACTCTTGATGTCTCATGCTTAGGATTTACAATTATTCTTTTAGGAAACATATTTTTGGCAAACTTGAATTAAATTGTTAAAAAGAATTACATGATTAATCACATAAATTGTTAGAAATAACTGAACCTTGATTCCTAGTTTTCTCCATATTTTCTAAAAATATTCTCTAGTTTAATTTCCTGATTTTTATTAGTTTAGATTAAGTTTAATATTTTCTAAAATCATTACCTTCACAAGTTCGAGAATCGAACCTCTTTTTACCACTATATAAAATCACATCACCCACTGATTGCATTTTCTGTTGCCGCTATGTATAAAGTTAATATTTCTTCTGGCTCTGGTTTCTGCAATGCTGGCAACGTGGCAAGATGTAATTTTATACTTTGAAATGCTTGTTCACAACGATCGTTCCATTCAAATTTATTTTTCTTCTTAAGTACATCGAAAAAGGGCTTGCATCGTTCTGATGATCTTGCAATGAATCTACTCAATGCAGCCAAACATCCATTTAACTTCTGTACACTTTTTATACTATTTGGTGATGGCATATCTGTTATTGCTTGTATTTTCGCCGGATCAACTTGTATTCCATCTTTTGTAACCAAATATCCCAAAAATCGCCCTGAAGTAACACCAAAAATACATTTCTCTGGATTTATTTTCATTTTAAATTTTCGTAATGCACCAAAAATTTCAGCCAAGTTCTGTAAATGATCATTCGATAATTTACTTTTTACTAGCATATCATCCACATAAACTTCCAAAGTTTTTCCAATCCATGGTTTGAATATCGCGTCCACTAAACGTTGATATGTTGCTCCTGCATTCCGTAACCCAAATGGCATTCTGGTGTAACACTACAATCCCCGTGGAGTAAAGAACGATGTGTGTTCCTGATCTGCTTCTGCTAATGCTATCTGATTGTATCCAGATTGTCCATCCATAAATGATAACATCTCATGTCCTTTAACGGCATCTACTAATTGGTCGATGTTCGGGAGCGGATAACTATCTTTTGGACACGCTTTGTTTAGATTAGTAAAATACAAATTCTTACTCCACCGTTCTTTTTCGGGACAATCACCATATTAGAAATCCATGTGGGGTATCGTACTTCCCGAATGAATCTTGCACTTAAAATTTTAGTTAATTCTTTTTCCACTGGTTCATGGTATTCTGGTGCGACCTTTCGTATCCGTTGGCGAAAAGGAATTGCATCCGGACGTATTTTTAATTCGTGTTGTACGATGTTGGGATCGATCCCCGGCATATCTTCCATTCTCCAAGCGAATACATCTACAAATTCACAAAGCAATTTAACTAACTGTTGTTCCAAATCTGCTTTTATTAACATCCCAATTCGCACCTGTTTGGGCAATTCTGTAGTGCCAATATTTATGACTTTTGTTTCTTCTACTGGGGCGTAGACTGGTTTTGGAATCCCAATTGGAGTTGGGGTTCCCTTTAATTGCTACATCGTCCCTTTATGATGTTGGACTTCCTGATTTTCTTGACTCTGACTGCTCTCTCCTTTTTTATTTACCGTTTTATTTTTTGCATGCTTTTCTAAATATTGACTTATTTCTTCCTCCTTTGCTTTAACTCTTTGTTCTTTTTTTCTTTTATGTTGTAGATGCTCCTGTTCCTCATTCATTCTTGTTTCTGTCATTATACAAAACTTAGCATCTTCTTGATCACCCTTTATCTCCATCTCTCCTTGCGGTGTTGGAAATCGCAAATATTGGTGATATGTTGATACCACTCCTTTCAATTGGTGAACCCATCGTCTTCCAATTATAGCATTATATTGTGATGGTGCATCCACAACACTAAACCTTGTCAAAATGTTAATCGGTCCAGCTGAAACTTCAAGATCAATGTCTCCCTTTGGCTTGGAAGATATTCCATTAAACCCGTAAATGATGTATCGTGATAGGATCAGCTGATCTTCTTTAAAACCCATTTTACAAAATGTATTATAGAACATCACATTTAACGAACTGCCCCCATCCAAAAGTATTTTCTTCACATTCCAGCCTGATATCAATAATGTTAATACAAGAGGGTCATTATGCATCTCAATTTCTTGGTTTACTTCTTGTGCAGAAAATGTCAAGGGACACGCCATTCAATCTTCCCATAATTCTGTTTGTCTTCCTTGAACTTTAAAGACTTCATGGTTCCGAATTCTCTTGCACAGTTTTTTATTGATTGCTACATTTAAATCCGTATTATCTTTTTCCGCATATGATATCGTATTAATTGTTTGCTCATTATATGGAATGCGTATTGCCTTGCTTTCATCATGTTTCTTTATTGGTTCAATTTTCTGAACAAATTCCTTTAACTCTCCAGCATCGACCATCCTTTGTACTAAGGCTATAAAATTTCTACAGTTGTTTGTTGTATGCCCTTTATAGCTATGATACTCACAATAGTCTTTTGAATGTTGCGTAAACTCTGGTTGATTTCCCTTTGTTATTGGCCATTGAAAATTTGGCCGATTCTTCAAAATGTTAAATGATCTGAAATATGAAATGTTAAGCTTGGTGAACGTTCTTTCTCGAAATTGCTGAGCGAAATTTTTACCATATCCTTGTCGAGGGTGCTTTAATTCTCTTGATTCGAATTTCGGAAGAAATTTCCTTTTCTGATCAGGTGATTCCTCAACTGAATTTGTTCTCCTTGTATGTCCTTGACTTCTTGGATTGATTCTCGATCCTTGCTCTTGTATGTCTTGGAGCCTCGCACATGTTTCTATTATTTCTCTTAACTGGCCTTCAGTTTTTGGGTTATTTCGGTGAATCTCAACAAAAAGCTGGCTTTTCCGATCAGCAATCCCCCATTTGTAATGGTTTATAGCTGTTATTGGGTCTAATTCACCTATTGCTTGACATATCGCATGCCATCTGGCTGTATATGATCGGATCGATTCTTCTGGCCAAGATGTCAATGAATAAAGTTTGTCCTCCCCTGAATCAACTGGTTTATTATACATGTATGCTTCAAGAAACTTCCTCACCAACTGTGCATAATTATGGATGGCGGTAATCGTACCACAACAATGCCGTCCCTGTTAAACTAGATGGAAAACATCTGCACATGATTGCTTCATGATCGTCCCACCGGGTCATCACTCGATTATAATACTTTAAGTGTGACGTTGGATCCTTGGTACCATCGTAACATTCGAATATTGGTATATTATATTCTCTTGGTAATGATACACATGTTAAATGTTGTGCTAACGGAGTTCGCTTTGCTTCTTTCAATACCTCTTCTATTCTTCCCCCCTCTTTATTTTTTAATCCTTTAATTTCTTCTTTCATTTGTTCCATCGTTTCCAAGCATGTTTCCCATTGGGTTCGTAAAACCTCTTTTTCTTGTTGCCTTCTTACTCGAGATGTCGATCCTAATAGGACCATTCTTTGATCTGGATTCCGGTGTTCACTTCTCGATATTTGTCTACTTGACATTACCTCCTGATTCCGTATTTTTGTCACAGCTGGTCTTTGCTTTCTCTGAATTACATCTTTTAAAACTTGATTTTCGGTTGCAAGTAATTCAATTCGATGGTTGCTTGCTTTTTGCTCCTCTCTCATTTCATTTATTTCTTCTAATAAATCCTGTATTTGCTGCATTCTTCTTTGAGAACTCCCATGATCTGAAGAGTAATTCTGAACCACTGTATTTGGTGTTAATTCTTGATTTGGGGTATGATTTCCCTCGTTACTTTGCTGTTGTCCTGGTTCTCTTCCTTCCTCCTGTCTATTCTCCCAGTTTTCATTACCATTTTGGTTCCCAGAATTTGCGTCTTGAGACATAATTTTCAGATCCTGTTGTTTCTTAACTATTCTTCGCCTTGCTGATTGCTTTCCTTGCTTGATATCTAAAAATATCTCAGAAAATTAGTCAAATGAACTCTTATACATCAAAATCATAAGAGATCCTATTTATTGCTTTAACTGTGAATTCTTCCCATTACAAATCTGATTTTTTCCTAATTCATAAAATCCTTCTTTTCCTATTCTTAACTATCTTTTCAAACATTTTTCACGTCTAATAAACATACTTATTTTTGAAATTAAAACCTTTTTTCCTTCATCAGGTAGGATAAATCCTTTAATCGTCCCTGTTTCTAGCGCCAAATTGTTTAAGCCAAAAAATCTTTTCGACTAAACAACCAATCATATTCTCACATATCAATTTAAAGTTGAAATCGAGTAACACCCAAACATCATTGTATAGATTTTATAAATCATCTCTGTGCCAAACATAAAATCTTTTCTATACGATATATATGATTACTCAAATTTAACATCTTTGAGCTATGATTTTTACAAATTGATTAATTAAGTACAAATAATCCTTCCATAATATAGTTACTTCTCCTAGATTCATACCTAAAAATATCTTCTCTTACTTTCTGAGGTTTTTTCTTCCTATTTTTTCCCGACCCCTTCTTTGTTGTTTGGCTTCTTCTATTTATAGATTTATTTACTGGGTCCCACTTTGTGCAACGTGTCATTTTCTCCAGTTTGGTCATCGTTCTAGATCGATTCTACTTTGGGTCGATGCTCTCGTGTCATTTTATCCAGTCTTATCGTCTTTCTTGGATTGCCTTTTTCTTGGTTCGATCCATTTTATTTCGATGTGCCCATCGTTCTTGTATTTCCTTTTTTATCTGGTGCGATCACTAGGTGACAGATCACTTTTAATTGCTTCTTGGTTCGATGTCTTATATATTCGACACGTGTCTTCCTATCTTTTTAGACTTCTATCATCTCGATCATTAAAATAACTGGAGTAATTATTACTTTTACTTTCTCAATTATCAAGATAAAAAAGTAATCATTATTCTTACTTTTTCGATCTTCCATCATTTAATGCTGTTTGTTTTATTCGATGTACTTCAACTTTCTCGATCATATGTGTCGTTCATGCAATCCATTGCTCAGATGCTTTATGCCTTTTCGATATTTGATATTTTTAATATTGATTGTGTGGTTCTCGCTCTTTTTAATTTAGTTGCTTCCTATCTCGATCTTCTTCCACGTATCATGCTTCTTTTATTTACTAACAGTTAGGTTGTCGTTACTTCTTTCTTTGCGTCTATCATGTATTTTAGGACTCAAATCTTACAAAGGAAAATATATCAAGAAAGTGCCAGTAATTTGGCTAAATGGTAAGGGCTCTTTTGATATTGATAAACAATTAAAACCAATACAATTTGAGCATCGTTAGAGAGGCGCAGCGGTGGTTTGATTACAGAATTCCTCAAGCCATCGATGTGAGCACCGAAATTGGGTAAGTCCAACCGAAGAAAACTAGTGTTAAATGAGAACTGCCAGATGCCAACTGGAACAAGCTCAATGTGGATGCGACATTTGTTAACTATGACACATGATGGGCTTTGGTGGCCAAAGATTCTGGGCGACATTTCAAGGTAGTGGGAAAAATAACCGCAACGTGTATAATTCCTTGAAAGCTGAAGCTAGAGCCGTGTTGCTAGCTATTTATATGTTCATTTAGTTCAACTCAAGAATGTTATCATCGAAAGTGATGCTGAGAAGGTGACCACCATACTCACTGACAGGGAAAAGTCAGTCCCATGGAAAATCCAGTACATTGTAAATAAGATTAAAACCATGGATACTAAGCCGGAGGAAATGATTTTTGTTTTCAACCAAAGAGACGGGAATTCTGTAGCACGCACTCTCGCAATTTACTCCTTAAAAATCCACTTTAATTGTTACTGGTTATCTTTTACCCCAATCTAATTGTTGATGGTGGAAGTGAAGCTAGAGCTGATTGCTAGCTACTGAATATGCTCATTTAGTTCAGCTCAAGAAAGTTATCATCGAAGGTGATGCTGAAAAGGTGATCACCATACTCACTGACAAGAAGAAGGCAGCCCATAGAGAATCCAGCACATCCTCTATCAGATTAAATCCCTGGTTGCGAAGCTGGAGGAAATGAATTTCAATTTTGACCAAAGAGATGGGGATTTTGTAGCCCATACTCTGACAAGTTACGCCTTAAAAAAACACTTTAATTGTTGTCGGTGGTTATCTTTGTAGGGATGAGAGTTTTCGCTCTTAGCATTGTCTGTGTTTGTTGCTTAGTATAAAAAAAGAAAAATTAAAAAATTAAAAAATTAAGAACATAGGCATAGATTATTTACTCGATACTTGGGTGGAGTTTAAACTTGATTTGTTCAGATATATTCTTTCGTACCACATATAAAAGCCGAGTTTTATATTTTGGTTGTTCCATTAGATAGACGGAACTTTAATTTCGAGATAATTTTTCTACATGTTACTTTTTTTATGATACATATGTATTATTATAATTAAATTAATGTTTTTAGTATAAGAAATAGGATAAAAGGTAAAATAAGAAAGAAAAAAATATATTTATAAAATAAAAAAAAATTCTTAATTTTTAAGATTTTACCTATTCCACCTAAGTATGTGGTACATCGGAAGTAAATAATAAGCTACATGTCTAAGCCCTTGTGGTGTTTGGACACTAAAAAGAAAAAGTATGGACTTTGAAGTGTACGGACAAAATAATAACAAATTCTGGTCTGAACCTTGATTTTGTGGATGGAGGGATAATATTACTCCCTCCGTTTTAAATTTTTTTCGTCTGTTTCCAAATTATGTTCAGCTTCTGTTTATAGTCATATTTTCTCAATAAATTATCAAATATACCGTTATTATTTTATATTATAAATCCATTTTATATGGGATCCAATATAAAATTATAAAAAATATCTATTAAAACAGGAAACAAACATGAATGGTATCTCGTTAAAAATATTTTACATTTATTTTCTTCAATAAACTTTTAAAAAATTTAGATACTTTATTTATTTTATTTTTATTTCCTATTATAAATAAATTTGTTACCAATTTATATGATTCTTAGTGACCAAATTAAATTTAATTTTGACAACTATATGACATTAGTTAAGGGTAGTCTAGGAAATCAATTGATAATATTTTGACTTTGTCAAAGCGAACTAAAATTATGAAATGGAGGGAGTATCATTTTACATCGCTATAACTTTCACTTAGATCAAGTATTATGGTGGAAGAATTTCACTATCCAAGTTCCATGCCACCTAAGCACTTGGAATAGATCATGGAAATGTAAGTCTAACAGTAGAAATGTTCCAAAGCGGCAAAAAAAAAAAAAAAAAACGTTTAACACTATTTGTAATGGTATTTCTCAAATGTAGTGTATTTACTTTTATTGCTCTGACGGTGTATAGAAGTTCTGAAAAATATTTTTTTGAAAAATACGAAATTATCTCTGGGATATGATATAGGTTGCTGACGAAACAAAGATGGAAATTAAAAAGTTGTTCATGGTGGTTTTTTGACAAGGAAAAAACTTGTAAATTCGTCTATGAACCCCTAGTCCATGCTTATAGGATCTATCAATGGTCATGGGAGTTATATACTAATCCCATATCCCGTCGAAGAATATATATGTGCTAGGGTTTCACCCATCTGAACTCTTTGTATTTAAATATATTTAATATATTCATCGAGTATTTCAGTATCTATACTGTACTCACCTTTGTTTCAAACTACATTGATTGGAAGGCTCTTAGATGGACATCCACTGATGTAAAGCAACACCAGAACTATTTCAAGTCGCATAACTTCCACTGATTGGGGAAAATGACACATCCCAAAACACAGAGAAGATATGCAGTGGCTGCAGCATTGACCTGGTCATCGCTAAACTCTGGATTGATCTCTCCTTTAGCCTTGGTGCCTTTGAACATTTTCATCAGTTGAACCATGCTGAACTGTCTGGTTTTGTAAGGAAAGCACCGTTTGAACTCATCGTCGGATGTCGCTCGATCCCAACCAAGGCTCCTCTCAGTGTCAAAAGAAAGTTGTTCCCAGCTTAACTGCTTCACATAATCAAACTTGACCGCCGTACAATGATCAACGAGACTTAGAATCTGCACCACATTATCGGGGGTGATCGTCATCTCTCCCCACGGCATGTGGAAGGTAACGTTCTCAGGATACATCCTCTCCATAAAGGATGATATCGACACCCGGTCATGATGTAACATTGAATTCTCGAAAGCCGTAGATAACCCCGAGTTTAGTATAATTTGCTGGAACCGTTCACACTCACCATCTAACGGCCAATCTTTCATCTTTGTTGGTGCAGCCATAGGTTTGAGTAAACGAACCACATCAGAATGGTCCTAATATACATGACGAATTAAAAAATAATTAGAATAACAATTAACACTTCTACGAATAAAAAGACAATATGTTAAGAATGGTGTTTTATAATTATTACCTCAATTGAGTAAATTTATTTCGCCCAAGAGTCTTTGTACCCAAATAATAGATCTCCCCATCTCTTGGTAACCCAGGGATTTGACCAACTTGTATACCCTTCATATTCAAAGAGGCGGGGAACTTGTGTCCTCATTTCTTCTTAACTGGCTTCTTTGTACCACTTCCTTCTCCTTGTCTACCACTTGGTTCCCCTTCATCTTGGTATCTATCTTGTGGAGCACTTGGTTCTCCTTCTTCTTGGTTTCTACTTCTTGGAACACTCTCTTTTGTCTTCTTGCACTAGCAGTTACTTTCTTACCCCCTTCATGACGAGGCCCCGAAAGAATTGTATCGCGGGAATGCTTAGATCTCCTTTCCCTAAAAAAACAAAAGAAAGAACAATTATTTCCAACAAGACACCGTTTAATCACTACATAATCGGTAAACAAAGTACATTAAACTCAACCGATTGTTCATAATCGGTATTCAAAAAAACAAATTAACTACCGATTGTGCATAATCGGTAGCTCGGGCTCTACATTATCTACCGATTGTGCATAAAAAATGGAACATAAAAGTCTAAGCTATGGACACACATACAATCGGTAGTTACATAAAAAAATTAACTACCGATTATGTGTAAATTTTGGTACAGGAGGACAATCGGTAGTTAGTGACTAAATATAACTACGGATTATGTAGTATGTTTTGAGGAATCACTAACTTTCATAATCGGGAGTTTAACCCTATACGAAACTACCGATTATATGTAAATTTGGGTCCAGGAATATAATCGGTAGTTAATGACTAAATATAACTACCGATTATGTTTAAACCTATACGAAACCTAACTTTCATAATCGGTAGTTTAAACCTATACGAAACTACCGATTATGCATAAATTTTGGTCCAGGAATATAATTGGTAGTTCATGACTAAACATAACTACCGATTGTGCATGATGTTCATGAGCAATGAAGAACACTAACATAATCGGTAGTTAAAAACAAACACGAAACTACCGATTATGACATATAACCTAAAACCCTTGATATTCTATCCTTGATTCATTCGATTGAAGCAAAATAAAAACAAATAACGGTAAACCCTTACCTTATTGGAGTCATTATAAAGTTCTGGAGAGGCTGATTGTCGGAATCAGTCTCCGTTTCTAGGTCATCATCTTCGTGTTCTTCGTGTTCTTCACTATGTTCTTTAACGATCTTTCTATTTCTTATTCTCTCTGCAAAATTCGGCCAGTTAGTATCAGCAGGTTGACGGGTTGTTTGCTTTTTTCTTGCCATCTTTAGATTGTAATTACGACGATGAATTGGTTTACGATTATTCGATGAATTGGTTTACGATTAATCGGTTTACGATGAATTGGATTGTGCACAATCGGTAGTTTGAAAACAAGAGAAGAAGAAGAGAAAACAGAGAGAATTAGTAGAGAAGAAGGTGAGAATGGTAAAGGTTTAGGTTTTTAATATTTTATTAGTGAAAGGGTTAATGGTAATTGTTTGATTACTGAGAGGGTATTTAAGTATTTTTACATACCACTAGGTTATCCCATAGCCACATCTATGGGATGGGTTTAAAATAGTAGCCCCAAATTGGTTTTGGGAAGCCCTCAATGGCCAGGAAAATCAAAGGTCCAACTTCAGAGGGTATTTTCCTCACCGCGGAAACACTATAGGAAGTTAGTGAGCGTTGATCGCTTTTTAGCGACAAATGAGAATAGGAATGGTAGTTCAAGTCCTAAAGATGGTGTATTTGGGGGGTATTCTACCATGAACATGTCATCTTTGGGATTTAACGCGGGAGGTTCTGAGTAAGGTATGACACTTTCCGCAATGTTGAAATGCTTACCTTCATCAAATTCTTCAAATATTTGTGAGTCCACTGTGAATAAGGTGGATGTACAGGGAGATTTTCCAATGTCTCAAGAAAAGAATGTGAGTTTATTGAGTCCATATCGCAATCCATTTTCACTTGCACAGCTATCACAGCAACAGAAGCAGCAATATACGTTTGATCATGGCTTGTTGATCCCTCTATCTTTAGAGTATGCACAGGTAGCAAACACCACAAGACTCTCTTTCCCTCTCAACCATCTGACAAACTTACTTCTGCTATCAATCTGCCATGTTATCGACATTTACCAGTAACTATCAGGATAAACTCACCTTTGATGCTTCATTGCTTCTAATTTCAACAGGAACAAGTGACTGGGCTACAATTGCTACACCTTCTCCTGGCCTGTGCTGAAGCAGTGGCCAAAAATGACTACACCGTGGCGAAGGTATACCTTGTTCAACTCAACTCAATAGTGACCCCCTTTGGTGACTCCATGCAACGAGTCGCCTGCTGCTTTACCGAAGCCCCTCTGAAAGACTTTCTGCTATTATCACCACCAACCCTAACCCAACCGATCCGAAAAATGACACGCTTTTTCCTGATTTAAACTCATTAGACACTCTCAGAACTTACCAAGTTGTCTACCAAGCTTACCCCTACTTAAAATTTGCTCACTTCACAGCTAACCAGGCTGTCTTTGAGGCATTTGAAGGTGAAGAGAGAGTTCATGTGATACATTTAGACATCCTTCAAGGGTACGAGTGGCCTAGTTTCATGCAAGTCTTAGCTGCTCGTCAAGGTGGTGCTCCATTTCTTCGTTTAACTGGCATTGGGTCCTCACCAACATCACTAGGAGAGACTGGTTGCTACTTGGCGGAAATAGCCCAATCTTTGAAAATACCGTTCGGGTTTGAAGCAGTTTCAGAGCCTTTGGAGGAACTAAATCCCCATACATTTCAAAGACGCCTAGGAGAGGCACTGGCTGTGAGCTCGATCAACATCCTTCATCGTGTCTCAGGTAATTCTCGTGCAAACCTATTAGGAGTGATCCATGACCAAACACCAGAAATCTTGATCCTCGTAGAAGAAGAAGCAAGTCATAATGGACCTTCTTCTTGGGACGATTTCTCGAGGCATTACACTACTACTCTGCAATTTTTGACTTAATGGAAGCGACATTCCCAAGCAACTCAGAGGACCGAGCCAAGGTAGAGAAATATATTTATGCACCTGAGATCCGGAATATTGTAGCATGTGAAGGATCAGACCGGGTTGAAAGACATGAGAAGCTTGAGAAATGGAGGAAAGTAATGGAAGGAAAGGGTTTTAAGCGTATTCCCTTGAGCGAAAACGCAGTGACTCAGTCGAATTTATTATTGGGATTGTATTCTTGAGATGGATATAGGTTGACGGAGGACAAGGGCTGCTTTATGTTGGGTTGGCAAGATAGACCCATCATTACTGCCTCCTCCTGGCGTTGCTAATTGGCGCGTCTATTCTTTTGCAAAGCAAAGGATTTTAATATGCAAGCTTTTTAGTATCTTTTATTTATTTACTTGATGCAGAGCTTTTTAGTATCTATAACCTTGTGAACTTACATTTCCTTAGAAAAACCCTGTGAAATGCATATGCACAGGTTTACATTCTAGCATTTCTGGTCCGGTAGCTGTTTTTACTCCAGAGCAGTGTAGTACGTACCGACCGGTACGGGCGATATTTCGTCGGTTTTGTCGGTATCGACTTTCAACCGAAACAAAATGCACCGTACCGGCGGTACGTTATTTAGCCGAAAAAATTGGTCGATATGTACCAATACCGGTTTTACCCGATATTTTTGAATTTTTTTTAACCGTTAGATTAGAGAGAAATGGTGATCCAACGCTCCAGATTCGCTAGAGAAAAATAAAGCCTATCATACGCTCTTCTCTCTTCGTTTCTCTTCTGCGCCTCCATCTCTTCATTTCTCTCTTCAATCTCTCTGAAGTTCAGGAACCACCATGGTACATAGACGCTGTTCTCCCATTTACGTTTGAGACATAACCCCCCAACGCGTTCTTCAATCTCTGAAACATAGACTCTCTTCAATCTCTCCATCCCAATCTCATTTAACTTGTTAATTAGGGTTTCTCATCTTTTTCTTCTTCCACCTCTTTTATTCTCTTCCCACCAATTTAATAGGTATTCTTCTTCCAATTTGTTGCTTTTTGTTTTAGTATTAACCTTTGATTAGATTTTCTACTTAATTTTTGTTCTCTTTAATTATTCACAATTTAGGGTTCCCTGTTTCTGTTTAAAACCCAATATATGATTCTGTAAAAAACCTAATTTTTGGACAATGGTTTGGTTGTGTTTTCTGGTGTTTTCATTGAAATTAAAAATTTAGGGTATATTATTCTCTTGATACAGGTATGTATCACTGTCTAAAACAGATTATAGTGATCCGTTGGGGAACTTACATTGCAGTTCGATTGAACCCAATTAGTCAGAGAACTTGGATCGCTATCTAGACTGCCTTAGCATTTAGATATATTACAGCGTCCTTTTACAGTGTAACCTTTTTATTTATATGTATCATGTGGTGCTGATGTAGTATGATTGATATTTAAAAGGAAGTTTAATTTTCTTAGAATCTCTTATTACTTGAATTCTAAGGTGTCCATAAATATAGTCACTATTTTTTTTTCTTCTGCTGTTAATGTTTATATATGTGCCTTTGCCTTGGGTAACGTTCTACTCTGAAAATCCTTTCTTGCATTTGGTGCAGCAAGGTATGAGTTTGTAGGAATCAACCATATGTTACTTCTAAATCTAATGTTAAGACTTACTACTAGTTGTTTGGCAGAGATTTGAGGTTTTGGATCATCTTTCAACTATGCTGTTTAGAGATTGGTTGTGGAAGTTGTTTTGCAGGACGAAATTCTTGAAAACTTATAACTTGGTTTCTAGGTATCTGACCCAAGTAATCCTGATTTGGTGTACTGGGATTCCTTACCATTGCCTTTCGATTTATCATGGACACCAACTTCGTGGGCTGGATTTTGGTATTTATTTTTGTTTTGAGTTTAAGTAGAGGTTGAGCTATGCAAGTATTGATTCAACTGTTGTGTAGTTCTTGTTTGAAGTTTGAAGTTTGAACAGGTTTTGTACAGTTCCTGAATAAATTGAAGTTCACGTCAGTTTTTAGTCACCTAGCATATGTGAATTGGTGTCAATTGTCAGATCTATTTTTTGCATCTCAGGTCTGAACTTTTGGGTATGAGAAACTCACTGCGGAGATGTAGAAATTCTATCTCGGTGTCAATCAGTTGAATGGCATGGACACAGCCATGTTTGTGTGTTGTTACTGAATGATTAGGGAAAAGCTAAAGTAGCTTGGCTTTTAGAAGTTTAATTGTTGTCAAAATGTAATTCTCATACAAAATGCATATCATGTTTAAGTTATTTTATTTATGGAACTGGCACTGTATCTTGTATCAGGTCATGAATGCTGGTATCTGTTTTATGCGTTTGCATGGAATGGTAGATAGGGATTCTGTCTGCTGCTAGTTCAGTTATTAGTTTTTTGCTGAAATATCTTTTATACGTAATTGATGTATCTGGCTAGGTGCTGGTTCTCACTTTTGATTTCTTAACTTCTTAGTGAGCTGACCTGGATTTGCATATTTAGGCCACATGTTTGGACAACTTCAAGCAGTTGATCTTTAAAGTACTGAACCAGCACTTCGCGCGGGTGCTTTAATAACCCCACTAGTACTGTAAAGTTCAATCCATTAAAACTCATTTTTGCATGCAAAAGTTTCATATCAAGCTGTAAACAGATTGTTCCTGCTGACATAAATATCAATTCCAAGCATTTGAACTTCTATTAAGTTTTCCCTATAACCTGTAAAAGTACTTGTTAGTCTACATAGAAACTGATGTAATTCAGAAATGTACAGTTGTTTTGTTGAATTAAATGTTCAGTTAATTAAAATATTATAGCACTTTAGACGGTGAACTTTAAAGTTGTTCTTGTTTCTCTTGTGTTTCCATTGAACTATGTATGGAATCTATGGTGCTATATATTTTGGATGAGTACTAGTTTTTCTTTCTAAACTTTGTGAAAAAACGTTTGTTATAACGTGTTAAAATATATGTATAGTATAAAATGTGAGTTAGTATTTTTTTTATAAAATTATAGGTATAAAATATATGGACCGATATTTTACCGATATTTAAAACCGAAATTTTCCGGATACATTGACGTACTAGTGTATCGCTCTCGACCGGTACGAACTGAAATCCGGTATGAACTACATTGCTCCATAGGAATGTAAACAATGAAACAAAAAAATGGGTGTTCCCCTTCAGCAGAAAAATTAACAAAGTATATTTGAAGATTGCTTTAGTAATATGTGGATCTCGTAATATCACTGCACCATGCACCGTGCTTTGGTCATAATGTCTCATGAAAGAACAAACTCAAAGGAGATAAAAAATTAGTGCTAATATCAAAGTGCTGTAAATCAATGTATCCAATTTGTATCTATGTTTTTCACTCTTCTTTCTCACTGGAAATACAGGAGATTAAATTTAGGTGGATGCACCACATCACGGGTGCTAAGAATTTGACAAAACATTCTATGAAGTTAAAAAGAGTTGGCATCTACTAAAGTACACAGGCACTACCTGGTTTATACATTATATATAACATTATCATCAATACAGCAATACAGAAACATAAATGAACGGCACTGCTAGGAACGATGTATTAAACATGATTTTCAACTCACTTGTGTTTCCAGCAACGAAAACATCTTGGCGCGGAAAGTAAATATCTTCAAAGCTAAACCTCCCATTCTGCACTTTTGCCGTCACATTCAGTCTTACAAGATGGAACAGAAACAAGAACTTTTCCTTGGAGAATCGTTCAGTTTCTTATCTGTTTTTGCAAGTAAGAAACAAAACGTCAACTTCGGGAAAAAAAAAGGCATCACAACCAACGGATGACCCTACAGGATAAGCCTTTTCTCTAACGTTGAAGATCACAATGTATGTCAAAATCAAATATGAATATGGAGATCTGAAGAACTAAATGAAATTTTCGTTTATACCATTCAAAAATGTAGAATAATGATGCACAATTGCGTTCTCACAGCACTCTGAATGCGGAATGCAAAAAGAACTAAGGCACAACGTACCTGTTTTTGCCTTTGCTAAAGATGGCTGCACAACAACATGCATGGTGATAAGCCCTCCAGGGAGTTCACCAAAAGGATTTTTATACTGGCCAACTGTCTTGCTATTTTCCAAAATTTTACCGGCACTTATTAGCTTCACGTCATTTGCCACCTTGGGTGCAATTTTTTTATCTACAAGAAACCAACTTTTTTAGTCGAAGCTTGAACACAAACACACAATTATCGTAAACTGCCCAGTTCTGCTTGAAAAAGATAAAGAATTTGCCCCTAACAATTGAGCTTCTTATATCCCTCCCAGTAATATACAAAAACATTGTTTAAAATTTTTACTCTTCATTTACAAAAATGCGGTGAAGTTTCATTAAGTTACTCTCAGCACCCCTCAGTTACCACCAAAGAATCATATTATACGAACGCAAGTATTTAAGCAAAACTCAGTCTTTCTACAAAGAAACTGCAAAAGCTTCAATACAAGATACAACCCATTATTCAGTTAAGTAGAAAATATGGTAATTGGCTTGCACGATGTAAATTAAGCAAAAACTAAGAACACCCGGACACTCCAATTCTCTAGACGATGCAATAAGCAACCAACTAATCGGTTGCATAAACACAACGGCAATTTGTGCGATAAAACTGTTTCATGATTTGACTTCATTTCAACCAAAAGCTTACAAATTTTAGTATTTGATTTCCTTACTAGATAATCAGTAAGCATTTCCAAGACGAGCGAGTATATATACTAAACCTATATGACCCGTTTCGAGGTTTTCGTATATTATTTTGTTTGCTAATTATATCAACTTTTGGTTCAAATAAGAATACAAAATTTGTAACAATTAAAAGAAGTAAACACCAAAATTCAAACCTTTAGGCCAATCAGAAACTATGCGTTACTTAAGCATCGAAACATTAGAAGCCGAAGAATGTCGAATTGGACCAATATCTGTTCCATCATATAACCTAAACTTAAGCTCAACCAAGTCTTCTTCTGGCATCGATCAAACTACTGAATCAGCAAACCAAAAATTTCTGGGATTGAATTCAAAGATCAATTTGGGAAGCCCTGGAAGAATTAATGGATCAGAGGTTTTAATTTTGAGGGTTTTAGATTGAGATTGAAGAGGAAAGAAGGAAAGGAGAGACTGTTTCTGCTAAATAGGGGTGATAGATTATAAATAAAGAATGTAAGACTATTACGTGTCTAGCTTAAAAGTGCGTATTAGCTTTCCGAAAGCATTTTACTTGGGGAAAACATTTACTTCCGTTAATCCTAATAAATGTTTTCCCCAAAGTGGTACGATGGATTCCCTTCTTCCACCCTTAGACCAAGGGGTTATGGGATAAAGTGTTTTAACGTTTTATCCCTTTTATAACCAGAGAGTGTGAATTATATTATGGGATAAGGAGAAGAACATCCTACGCGAATGAAGATGACATGTTTGAACACAATTTTCAACTTAAGTTGATCAGTCGTTCGAGTTTTATTTTATTAAAATAAAATTACCAAGAGGATGAACATGTGTTTCCTGGAATAAAATCGAGTTTTACAACAAAAACTCCTGAAACTCACTTTTTATTAATAACTTTTATCTCATCACCCCAATTTTATCTTCTTCGAAAATGATAAAATTCAAAATTTAAAGATATTTTCGGTTTGATCTTTATAAACCTTCATTGGCGTCTTACAGGTAACTCTATTGTATCAAAAGTTGAAGTTGATTTAGGGTTTATGATTTTGAGTTGAAAATAGGGAGAATGCATGTATATTCTCTATATAACAATAGAGTTTTTTGGAGCACTTTCATTCATCGAAGCTTGTGATTCATCGGATCTTCTGGTTGATTTTGGTCCCACCAAACTTTTAAAAGGAAACTTATTTGACGTGACCCAACAAAAGATGTGAAAAAAGATTTCTAGCCCCACGAGATTATTTTTTATGGACAACGTATTTTTTGTTTCCTAAATCAATTATCTCGGATAAATATTGTTGAGAAAAATATTTAAATGAATAATCAACCACACGTTCACGATTTTATCATGATAATCAAAAAAATTAAATCAATCATGCATCAATCACACAATCAATCACATGATCATCGCATAATAAAAAAAATAAAAAAAAATGAAATGTCCAATGTTCGTTTTATAGTTCTTAAAAATCAGTATTTTTCTAATTACAACTCCATTCTATTGGTTAAAACTACAAAATAAACTATACCTATAGATTACACTTCCAACAATTTTTTAAAAAAATAGAATTAATTAGACTGGTCGTGGGTACTAACCTTTTGATCGGGCGATGAATCTCTTATGCACGTAACTTTATTAGTGGTCCTGCACTACAGTTAAAATTTACATAATTGTTAAAATTTTGGGAGAAAAAAGAAAGAGTAAAGATTATGATCTAGAGCAAGCTAATAGAAGAACGAGCATGAAAATAAAAGATCGAGCAATATCAGAATCATAAGCCTGATTTCAGTATTACTTTTTTTAGTTTTGTTTCTGCAATAATTAAAAATAAAATAGGTTTAAAATAAAAGATGGTTTAAATGAAGCGTATTTTTGAATTTGTAATGTCCTAATACGTTACGCATTTTACGTGCAAAAATATATGCAGCCACTAATTGCGGCAATATGAGGCTATCCAAATTTTCGAGGGTTTCACCATTTTTATGTTATTGTTTTCTAAATTAAATATTTTTTCCAGGATTGATATTTTGTTTAGATGGATTTTTTTGGCTTAGTTGCTCTCTATATAAAGCACTCGAGCAGAGGTGGGTTTTCATTGTTTTCTTAGTGATTTTTTCCCCTGCTAGGGTTTCGATTTTATTCTTCTTGCTTTTATGTTTTTTGACTCTACTATTATTGGTGATACACGTCGTGTCTTTATACTTAATATTCAGTTGGCTTGCAGATGCTAATGGTGCTTCTTTTTATTGTAATAGCGATGAATCAGCCCCCAGCGATGCCGTGTATAAATGAGGTGACATTGTTCGATATTCTGTTCTTCATTATTTGTGGTTTGAGATTTTTATTTGTACTCGCGAGTGTGTTTTTTGTTTTGCAAATGTTTTTCTTTTAAAGATGCGTTAGTTGGTTTCTACTGGTGTTTATATCTGCTGTTACAGAGTTTTTTAGCCATGAAAATCTGTTTTATTGTTTTTTTTTGTATATATTTATAATCAGAATTTATGATGGTCAATAGCAATGGGTATCATAGACAATATCGCTTGTTTGGATGTTACATGGCCATGATAGTGATTTCGAACAAGGTATGGTACCGTGGAACGCTGTTTTTGGTATTGTTAGGTATTAACGCATGGATTGTTATTGCCAGGTATACATGATTTAAATATGGAGAATTTTAACTTGCATGTAATTGCAGGTGTTCAATATGGAGACTTTCAAATGGTCTTTCGACATTCTTTTCTCACGTTTTTGATGTAATTCGTAAAGTGGTAAGAAAAGTTCGTTAAGACTTGTGAAGATTTGGATTTAAATTTAATTTTTAAGACTAAAAATAATAAAAACTCAAGTAAAGATGATAATCAATTTGAGAGAACACTGAGGCTAGGTTTCCACTATTTTCCAATTTTTATAACGATTAAATTCAGTAATTAAAATCATGCAATTTTAAATTTTAATTCGATTCTAAAATGTTGCAATAAGTAAATTCTTAAAGTAGCAATTGTATAACAAAAGCATGGAATATCTAAACCCTAGGTAAAGCATAAACCATCTAACGAAATCACAATTACTCTATAAAAA
>JAJJMC010015431.1:3209568-3353031 GCA_023531435.1 Papaver californicum | reverse complement strand
TTGATATGATTCGATCCTCGGTATCTCTGAGTATCTCTTAATCGTCTTTGATGTATGAATATATGTATTTGATACTGATTCTATGTGGATATTCTCTTCACCAAATCATTCCCGAAAATATTTCTCTCGAGAGAAGAAAATAATCATGATCTGTGATTGAAGATTTCTAGTGATTTTCACGTATCTTCTGGTCATGATTTATCACTTAAGTTATGGTAATCATTCTATGTGATTTTTGACCCAAAAATCACGTGAAAATTATACCCAGAATATCAACAGAATATAATCAAATTTTCCCGCCATTGCATTTTACTTTGAATTTGGGCATGGGTGCCCCAAATCCAAAGTATGGGTGCCTTAATCGATTTTTGGGAGGGTGCCTTTAACAAAATCTCGGGTGCCTTTAACACTTTTGATAAGGGTGTTTCTAGCACTTTTAAGCCCATTTTTTTTCCATATTTATTTATTCCACCAAAGTATCTGCAATCACATAAAATCACACTATTAGCACAAAATCAAGCTCTAGCAATGAACAAATTAAGGACAAATAAGACACGAAAACGTGTCTATCAGTTTTGTTAGCAAGCCTTATATTTAGTTTCAGTTTTATTTCCTTTCAATTTCTGAATAACAACTCTAAATAAAGTATCAAAAAAGGCTTGCATAGTTGCACTATTGGTATTTACTAGTTTTCACTGGAAATTCGTGTAAGTGTTAGCTTTTAAAAAGCAATTGGTTTTACTCGATAAAATTTATTTATCTCTTCTCATCACAGGTTCAATGGCCCTCACTGGATGGAAGGAATGCTTTAGTCCCTTGGGCGCACATGTTGAATCATAGCTGCGATGTAACTTTGCGGATCATTCAATATGATTTATGTACATTCTAATGTATTCCAGAGTCTAATTGGATGTCTGTGTTAGGATCGATGCTATAAAGAAAATAAAATAAAAATAGGAACACACACGATTTACTTGGTTCACCCAAATTAAGCTACGTCCAAGGAGAGGCTGCATTTTTCACTATGATCTCAAAAACAAAGTTCCAGAGGAATACAAAGATGATAATAATCCTAATACAAACCCTAGATAGGGCAACTCAATATATATAATGACTACTCAAAAAAAATTAGGTCAGGATCCACAAAAACATAACACTCTCCCACTTGGGGACTGGTCACATCACAACGCGCCCTAACTCCACTCTGAACAAACTTAAAAACACACCGATCACTCGCAACAACTCTCTTAATCAATCATCAAGCTCGAAGACCCACTGAAGCTGCACACAACTTCAGTTTCTCAAGGGTCACTGGTTTTGTCAACATGTCTGCTGGATTCTTTGCTCCGTAAATCTTCTCAAGTGTCAACTGACCATCTTCTATTAAAGATCGAATGGAATGATATTTAATATCCACATGCTTGGTTCTGGAATGGTATGATAGATTCATCGCTAAGAAAACAACACTCTGACTATCACTATGCAAAACTCCATTTCCTTTCTTCATGCCCAATTCACCCAAAACACGCTGTAACCATATCATCTCCTTGATCTCCTCAGTAGCAACAACATATTCTGACTCTGTCTACAGGCTACTATCTTCTGTAAATTAGAACCCCAGCTCACAGCAGTATCACCCAAAGTATACACATACCCAGTAGTACTCTTTCGACTATCAACATCTCCAGCGAAGTCAGCATCAACATAACCCTGCAACTTCATACTAGAACCTGTGAAACAAAGTGATGTATCGGCTACTATCCCTAGCTCTTTTCCCTCTTCTCGCTTTGTTGTACGCACTTGTATGTTTATTTATCTTATTCTTCTATCTAAATTGTTGTTAAGTTCTAGAGGGTGAATTGAGTTTTGCTAATTCAATTCATAACAGACAGTTCTATCTTGGACACAACTTCTCAGTTGGGGTATATCATCTCTCATTCTTGAGGAGTACCCGAGAACTATTGTGTTAATGACAATTTGCTGAGCAGGTGGCTCTGTCCAGTTTGTGCATCAACATCAGAGTGTTCATATTTTTCTAACGTTAACAGTTTATTTTTCTGTTTAGTTTATTCCATTGTTGCAGAGACAACTTTAGGCAGCCAGCTCCTGCTGGTATATAAGGTTGTCTTTAGTTTCCCTCCTCTTTAAGCTCTATCTGGCACCCCAACACTTATTCCTTGGTTATAATGATCAACTCCTTGAATTCATCAACTTCCCTCCTCGACTCCACAACAATCAAAGGAATGGTTTGCAGGATACCAAGGAAGAGCTTTAGAGCGTCAGTGAACTTCCCATTTGTGGTTAACTTGCACATCTTATTTTGCTGATTTGCTTGCAGAACAAGCATTGATCTAACCTTACGCTTAGAAGTAGGTGTCACCTTAGATGCACGCCCAGAACAAAGGCGCTCGCTTGGAATCACGCCCCCCACAGAGGCGCTTGCTTAGAATAACGCCCCATATACATGTGATCTTTTACACGCACGCCCACTACAGGCGTTTATCCAGCAGAATGCCCAACACATGCGTTATTCCAGCCGGACGATTTCATGCGTGCTTCTAACGTTACGCTTGATTGGACGTCCTCTTGGATGAACGCCTGATGGGATAGAGTTTTGGTTCACGACCGTCTGACGCCCGTCTAGGTTAACGCCTGGCACCAGACGGGGACTCAGCGTTACGCCTGGAACGAGACACACATCTATGTTAATGCTCTACTATAATTGGGTTTGGTCCAGTTCTGGGATCATATTTGATCCCAGACAGTAAAAATTCCGGACCAAACACTAAATATACTCGTCCCACTATGCTTAAATTTGGACGGATCAAACACCAAATTTAGGTTTGGTCCGTCATTTGCTCGCCCCACTGTGGGTGCTCCGAAAGGCGCTGACAAGATAATAAAGCCTCTTCAACAGAAGAGGGCATATCAAAAATAAAACCAAGCTCACCAGTAAAATAAGTCCAAATACTTTTTGTTGTAGAACAATGCAAAAGACGATGCGGCGTAGTTTTAATACCTTGAAAAAACAAGCAAGAGTTAGGGACTGTATGGCTCGACTTGATCTCAATCCCGTCTTTTATTATAAGTTAATCAAACTGATGACATCGGAGGCCATGACAAATCCCCCACTGAATCCTATACATATGACCGGATGCTATGACATAAAAGATTATCTCTCATGGACAAACGACTATGGCATATACACCAAAGAAAGAAAATGATCTTGGGAGGAGCTTTAATTCTCCAAATCAAAGAAAATTTTTCATGTTCAGTAGCACCTATAGGAGGAATAGTCATAACATGATTTTACGTTAATAAAAATGCACTTACGTGAAGGCCACCACTCAATAGTGTCAGTTTCGGAGTTGTTCAACTGAATAGACTGAATGAAATTATTTACCACCTATAATTCCCTTCTAGCAACATCACTTAGCCTCTGTGGGAGCTGTAAATTCTGACGAAGAACATCAATATCATCTGCAATAATTTCCCCGACCAGTTTATGCTTAGAACGAGCGGCAGAGAATAAGGCCGGAAAGAGTTCACAAATGGGGTCAGTAAAAAACCCATCTGTCTTCCCAAAAACGGACCGATATGCCGTTGTAAACCTTGAACCTAGAATATCGAACAAATAGTAGCATTCGTTGTATAATTCCCTTCCAAACTGATTTACCGTAAGGACTATTGGGAGCTTTAGTTAGCCAAGTAGAAGTATCCTCACCGTATTTTTCTGTGATAATAGTTTTCCAAAGCATATCGTCTTCTTTGATATATCTCCATAACCATTTTGTTACAAGAGCCCGATTCATAGATTCCAAGCTTTTGACACCAAGACCGCGATGCATCTTTTTCCTTCGGATGATATTCCATCTAACTTTGTTGTTATCATTCCATAAGAAATTCTTCATGATTTTTCCTAGCTTATAGCTTATTGACGACCGAGCTAGGCATATCAAAAAAAGACATATAATAAACAGATAACTGGAAAGCACACTATTAGTAAGTATTATTTTACCGGCTCTAGACGACAATGACTTCTTCCATCCTGTAAGTTTCTTAGTAAATCTATCGATGATTCTATCCCACTCAGTAATTCCTTTATACTTATCACCTAGAGATAACCATAAGTAGATAGTAGGAAGGATACCATTATAGCACCCCCAATAAAGAAGAATACTCATTGAGATCACCAATATCATCAATTCCAAAGATATGATTTTTCTTAAAATTAATCCGTAAATCAGAAATAACCTCGAAGCACAAAAGAAGGAGTCTAAGGAATTTAACTTGTTCAATGTCAGCATCTAGGAAAATTAGGATATTGTCGGTAAACTGAAGATGACTAACCATAGTACCATTATTAGCAACTTTAAAACCGCTTAAAAGACCTTGAGATTGAGATTTATTCATTAATCGAGGTAGAGCTTCACCAACCACTAAAAACCAAGAAGGGGACAAAGGAACACCTTTTTTTTTTTTTTTTGCTAAATCACATAAATTTTATTAATTAGAAAAAATAAATACACAAGATAAAATGAAAGAAAAGTTACATCCAAATAATTATAAAACTAAAGACAACTAAGAATTAGGTTACGGCTTGAGGACTTCACTTAAGGATTCGTGAAGCCCGGTCAGACTATCTTTTACCTGCTAGTTCTTATATCCGGATCTTGTTCTTATTGATCTTGAGGTTTTCGTAATTTCAAATCAGGAACGAGATAGATAAAAATCACAAAGTTCTATTCGTCTCAGACTTTGTGATTCATCAGGATAGATATCTGGATTCTTCATTGATCGATTTAGATTGTTCTTAACATATGGTTAGTAATCCAGGCTTCTCAGCTAACTGAGTGTAAGTGTTCCGGATTCGTGAGTTTTGCTAGCTTTGTCTATTGCAAACAGATTTCCAAACCTATATCAAAAGGGAAATCAAATAGGCTTATCATTTTTCTAAACCTATATAAAAGGGAAATCAAATAAGCTTATATGTTAGAGGAAGATTGGTATTAAAAGTCTTCACTGAGGTTGAAGC
The DNA here is from genome assembly GCA_023531435.1 of Papaver californicum. Taxonomy (NCBI): domain Eukaryota; kingdom Viridiplantae; phylum Streptophyta; class Magnoliopsida; order Ranunculales; family Papaveraceae; genus Papaver; species Papaver californicum. The sequence goes on along the minus strand of JAJJMC010015431.1, from coordinate 3,347,996 downwards.
AACTCTTAGGATGTAAAGGACGTCATTTAAAGAATCAATTGTGTAGATCCTTACGATGTTCAAGAGACGTGAGGAGCATGACTGTATTTGAATTGCTTGGAGGGTTAATTCGGTTTCAACTACATTCCAGTCCGAAGTCTGATAGTAAACTAGAGTCTGTAGAGGCTTAATACAGTTCGATGTTCAAATCTGGACGAGGTCTTAGGGTTTTTCAGCAGGTTCAGTTTCCTCGTTGATAAAACTTATGGTGTGTTGTGTTTTTCCTTTTCCGCATTATATTGTTTATCTTTATAATAGGATTAAACAAGTAGTATATAAATCAATCTAGGTAGTTTAAGTCCTTTGATCAATAAAGAGACTTGTTCTTGTTGAATTCGTAACTTGAAATATAGATAAAAAGTTTCATACTTAGCAGAATTCAGATCCTCTTGATTTGGCTACGACTAGCTAGATTGATCTTGGATATTGATTTTTGAGATCGTTCAAGAACTCTTCTACACAATCAGGTTCACAAACTTTCAAGTCTAGACATACTGATTGTGGAAGAGATAGAAAAAAAATTTATATACATATTGTTCAAAGATCTTAATTAGATCTACTTGCAATTGTATTAGGTTTTTTCATACAGGTTTCCACATGAAAAAGTTGGTAGTGTACTTGATACCCTCTCCTTTTCATAGGTGGCTCCCATCAAAAGAAAGTCAATCAGCTCATGAGCAGAAATAAATCTATTAAATCTTGTCATACCAGAAGTGATATCAGCAGGTTCAATACCATTAGATCTTTATGAGAAAATCTGATTTCATTAAAGTCACCACCAATCACCCCAGGAAATTGCCACAACCCCCTAGCCTCCTCCAACTCTCTCCAAAAATATTTTCTATTGATAGGAATAGATGGAGCATAGACACCAGTAAACATCCATTCAAAACTACTTCCATAAAAAGAACAATGAAGATATATAGAATGAATTCCAATCAAAATATCAATAACATTGATTTTACTGAAATCCCACATACATAAAGTACGTTTTTTGGACCAAAGTTGGTGCTACAAATTTGAAGTTTGTCTACTCTAGTGGGAACAAACTTCAAAGTTTCTTCGCAAGAGTGTTTCCCCAGACAATTTGGACTTTGAACTTTCCTCCTCTTATAAATTTATCTTGGAAGGGGATAGTTTATTTGATCTTATAAAAAAAACTTTAACACTTTCGAATAGCGGATTGTTTGGTGATTTTAATCGTTATGATATATTTCTACACTTGTTAGCATATCTGATCTCAACCTATTGAAGGGTTTTTACTGGTTTCCGTCTTGGACCGATCCTTGGAATAAGCTTTGAATTGTAATTTACACTTGCGTAAATATAAATTTTTTTAAAATGTAGCACTCAAGAAATAAGAATAGGAGAATGAATATGCACCGGATTTAAAGGTTGCACAATGTTGTACTTCTACAACATGGACGCCACATGCCAGTATTCAAGATGAGTTTACATCATGGCGTCATCCATGACCTGAAAAAAGGGTATTATCAAACCGTTTTGATAATAAGGTGCCTCTTTCAATGCCTACAAATACCGTTGACCTAGCAGCAACCGTCAAAGGAACGAAGGCTGACAAGGCACAAAATCATATGGTCTGATCCAAGTGTTTGTTTAAGTAATTCTTTTGAGATGAATATGTTTGAGCACTACGAGTCAAACTCACACAATTATTATTTAAGGGTGGCGACAAAAATGATCACAAACTCCATAACCTAAACTCACATGCCATCTCCTTTTAACTCTCTCTTACACAAAACACATTGATGATCAGAATTTGCATAAAAGAAAAAGACAACCAAAGAATAATAAATCAACCAAATACCCTGACTCATGAAACCAACTTTAAGAAAAAGAAAAGAAGAAGAGAATGAAGACTTGAAATAAAAAAGAACATGCCTCTGCATACATAATTCCTTCACTCTTTTTTCTTGTAATTTAGAGACTTTTTCTTTTCCATAGTAGTTTGCATTAGCCTAAAACATGGTATCATGTCACCTCTAAAACATGTTTTTCCTATGTTCCTACCTTGGACGCGCGATTGGTTTTTTTTGCTGCAAGCTGGATTTCGAAGACAATCAGGTCTATATATTTTTAACTCTGGAAATGTACGTATACAAAATCTTGCTAAGTCGCCTTTGTGTATCTTAAAGATCAATTGGAAGGGAAGCCAATAAGCACACAAATTTCTTTAAGATAAATATCAATTAAAGTACAATAAAACGGGGGAGCCAAACCTTGTTAATCTCCACTCCTCTCTCTTTCGTATGATCTACTAGTAAGTTAAATGAAAAAACAAAAAACAAAAAACGCATTACGAGGGGTACGTGTCCTAGAGCCAAAGGGCACCAGCATCCTTGAGCAGAGGAACAAGAGACCCATTAATATGAGAAGCCATGACTCTATCCATAGCACCAATCAATTTCCCGCCAATAAACACAACAGGCACAGCTGAGTTGGAAGAACAACCACTAGCACTCAACAGTCTCATCAATGCAATCTCAATCTGTTTCCCACTTATGGAGTCTCCGTCGAGCTCGTAAACTGTTGGATTCACACCCATTCCACATAAAAGTCTCTTAATGGCATGACACATACAACAATTACTCATACTAAATATTACTACTGCATTTTCTGATGCAACTCTTTCGATTACCTCAAATGCAGACGGTGCTGTTGTCGTCATGTAATTCGACGACTCCCATGTCTCGGCCGCCCTCTGCTGTTGGTAATGCATTTACAACAGGATGTCTAAAATATAACAAGGTATAAATAAGAATTCAGATAATAGAGAAATTTGAAGTCGATGGATTGAACAGGAGGAGATTTATGAGATGCAGTGAGTTTGGGTTAACATTTGGTGAGGTGGTGGGTATTTATAGGGAGATGTAAAGCTTAAAGAATCATAGGAAAAGAAAGTGAAGTGAGGGTGGTTTTGAGAAAACACATAATAAGACAGGCTCTTTTACAGACTTGTGTTGTCTGGTAATTAAAGTGAAAAAAAGAAACAAAGGTATGGACAATTGGTAGTTTACTACATACGGAGTACTTTTATATATATACTGTTTGATGAATTTTGAGTTGAACTATACTGGTTCCCCATGCGCATGTTGATTTTCTCTGGCCCTTGTTTCTCCTTTCCCACCTAATGCCTGCGTAAAAGAGAGTAGAAAATTGGTACTTGTTGAATGGTACCTGACATGTTTAAGATTTGTTTTGATTTTTATTTACCTCTTGTGCTGCGTAACAAAATCGGTCTTTCATCACTTTGTCTTTTTATTGATTAATTAGGTATGTTAGTGTTGATTAGTAGTTGTTTGTTTTTGATGTTTGAGCGCCCACCGGCCAATTAGAATAAATTCTCGAGATATGTAATTAGCAGTGTCTCATTTATAATAGAGGATTAATGTTGTCTAGGAACTCTAAATACAGTTTCCAATTCCTGACTGGGAGAAAACTGCACATCTACGCATTTGAATAAAAGCAGCAAGCTAGGCTACAAAAACTAAGGATAGACGGTGTTGTTGTCGTCGCCGTCGTCATCAAGGACGCAATCCATGGTCTTGTTCTTTGAATGTGGTCATGACACGACGCTAATTGGTGAATTATGGATACCACCTTTTAACGATTTTACCACTCTTTTAGCAAAATAACTGAAACAAAAAGGGGCCATTACAAACGGATAAAACTTTGAGTTCGATTTTAAATAGGCGAAGCACATGTTTAAAACCGTAAAAAAGACCCTCAATTGCGGTTTCTGTTTTTATTACTTAATTAGTATAAACTTGTCTTGTCGGGTGCTTAATTAATCAACTTAGCATGCCTTAGTTAGGAGTATAATAATAACCCTTAAACACACACTGCTTAATTTTCACAATCCCGATAACATGGGAAGGCCACCTTTGACCGAATTCAAGAGAAGTCAAAATTATTGCTATACATGATGAGGCTCACCACCTTTTGCCAAATACAAAATCCCAAATACAAAATCCCAATACCTCTCGTCTCTCTCTGGTACATCTAACTAGTGATGCACATGCATGTACATAAATTATGCATATTTACACACGTCATGCCATGATCATGCTGTACTAGTTAGGATTACGACAGTTTTGTTCCTCTTGGACAGTTCTGACTTTAACACGTCATCATCTACATTCGATGCTTCCGTCATGAGTCATGGAGACATCCCACATGTGAAGAATTATAAGATAATACCTAAAATGGCCTAAATGACAACAAATGGTAAAGGTTGTTAGGTGGATAGGGTTAAGATATGGAGTCATGAGCATCTGAATAAAGTAGGTGAGACCTAGAGGAAAAAGGTAGTTCATATGAATGAGTGGTTTATCTATATATATATAATTTTTATACAACAACGATAATGGATGGATAAATGGGATATTATCACCCACAGTGAAACAACTAAATAAGTAAATAGAATGAGTAAATATTAATATTTCGGCTCGATTAGAATTGATCGATATCGACCAAATCTTAACTGATCGGCCTAGGTTTAAGGTGATAACGGCTAGTTCATCTAAGTAAATTTATCTTTTCTTTATTTCAAACTCACAGTTTCTATATTCATAATTTCCAACAATTTTTTTCTAATCTCAAACAGTTTTTGATTAATTATTCATTAAAGCTTTCTTTGTGAGCCTACGTCAAAAGAAAAAAATAACAAATTTACCACAGACACAAAATGCAAAACAACTAAATGATGAACGAATGGGATCAATAAATGCTTAAATTTGAGGATTTACCTATCCAGTCTCAAGTTGAACCGATTATCGATCGGTTCAACTTGAGTCGATCGATAATCGGTTCAACTTGAGTCGATCGATAATCGGCCAAGCTTAAGATGATAACAACTAGTTCATCTAACGGTTTTAATTTCATCATCCATAAATTCATGTTTTTCTCATTTCAAACTCACATTTTCTACACCCGTAACCTCCAACAAATCTTTTCTAATCTCAAAAAAAAATCGATTAATTATTCATTAAAGTTTTCTTTCTAAACATACATCAGAAGAAAAAAAATGTCATATTTATCTCAGACACAAAATGCTTCTTTATTCTTCTTTTTATTTTCTTGTTGAAAATTAGGAGTATATTGGAAATACTAACTTACGACATTAGTAACACCAATTACAAAAGCAATAGAGCCATATAATGTAGGCGAATGATAATTTTCGATCCGAATATTAGATTTATCTGCAAGAAGACTTTGCCTAATACAAAAGGGGGGAGATAGATCACAAATACGATTACATGTAAAATTCTTGGCTTGTTTAGCTAGAATGTCAGCTGGACTGTTTCCAGTTCTAGAAATAAAAATAAATGGCAAATTATTCAGGTATAAACTCTGGCAATATTGTTAATTCTTTGTAACACAACAGAATCATTGCAAAATGACAAAGAAGTCCAAAGTGTGTCCAGATTCTAGACAACCTCCCAACCACCTGCAGTATGAGAGGTGTTGCTCACCCCTCTAATCCACTGTTTTACATTCACTTTTTTTCTTTGAGGTGAGTATAACATAAAAATAAAAGGTAGAGATTAAACACATTCATGAATCTATGTGCTTATATGTTTAACTAAGTGATCTGGTGGTTCCTAGTATTGCTTGATAATATTCTCCTGGGAAATAATTTTTTGTCTTATTATATGCTATTATATGGGAAGATAATAATGTTTATCTCTTCTTGTTGAGCCCTTTTTCTCCGTCAAGATAAGTCCATGATCAAAAGATTATGTGATCTTTTGTTCTTTGGTTCCTTAACTATAAAAACCCAACGAGATTGTCAAGATTATGTTCACCTAAGAGATAAAAAAAGTTACTAACGAAAATTCGACTCAAGATGCTACTACATCGCTAATAGTGAGTCCAAAATGTAATGACTCGATGTGGGTATCAATATTTCTTATGATATATGTAGAACTCTCCCTGTCTATGGCTCCAAAGGAAAGTCGAGAACATGATCCATAGGAATAGCTACATATCTAGCTAAGAAGTTTATGCTCTAAAGATAAACCCATCTTATCATACTGTTGATATTTAAACTCAATATCTCAGTCTTTGGCGAAAACTCTTTTGTCAAAAAATTATTTTAAATATTTTAGAAAACATCTGTCACCTCGAACTACGTTCGCACCTATTTTTAAAAAGATTTATTTAATATAATTCATTATAAGTACAATTAATGGATTTTTCTTGTATATACCAGAAACCAAGTTTGTCTAAATTTGGTCTATAAGTTTTTGTACCTTCTCTGATAGTTTACTTTTAAATAAGGAAGGTTATAAAATAATGCCAAAAACTTCCTTCAAACTTCATTGATTTTCTGAAAGGCTTGTCTTAAAAGTTTAACCATGTTTTTCTCTCAAGCGTTAATTCTTGTAATAAGATGATGTCTGGACGATGTTGCTTCGTAATAAAAAATTTGTTTTGAATATTCTGATAATAACTTAATTAGCTTGTGTTCAAAAAATGAGATTTTTATGCTTAAGGTGAATACGTATTTTACATATTTAGAATGTCAATTTAATAATAGTATTTGCTAAATTTTTTGTAAATTGTTGTGTATTACGTTTGTTTTTGTTTAATTATCTTTTAGTATGTAAAATCATCCAAAACAAGTGAAGAAGGACCAAAGACCAGGTGTAACTCGTCCAAAATCATGATTTCTTGTCATTATCATGTAGAGAACGAAGAAACGAAGGCAACGGCGAAAGAATGAGATCATTCCAAGGTCGTATGAGGAAGTTATAAGCAAAAAAAAAAAATTAAAGGTCAAATGGTCATTTTAAGGGCAACTGCTAAGGACTGCCAATTATTTGAATTCTATTAAAAGCACCGACTCATATGATAAGGGCACTTTGTCTTCATCATTAAGTTCACAGGGCGAGAAAACCTAGTTCCGGCTAAAACTTATAGTAAAGGTCGATGTGGATTTTGCTGTGTATTAGGGAGTTTGGGTTAGTCTCGAGGTTTAGATTAAAATCAAGACTTATGGGTTCGAGTTAGAGGATAGTGATGGCTCGGTGGCAGTGAATGGAATTGGAAGTGATGGAGAAGATCGAAATTAAAGAAAACAGAGCTTGAACTTGAAATGGTTGCTGCTAGTTATGACCATAAGAAACTTGAAAGAGGATTTGGGTTGAAGGTCAGTTAGTTCGAGCCTGTATTTTATGATGACGGAGTTGGCAGTAGATGGCTATTTGGTGGTACTTGAAACAGCAATATACAGCTCGGTGCAGTGACACTGTGATTGAGAAGATAATTTTGGAGATGACGCAGCTGAGAGAAAAGTGATGTTGAGGCTGGAGTCTGTGTGAGATGATTGATGGAGGTTTGCTGTGCTCGAGATTGGAATTGAACGGAGATTGTTTTGCTGTTGGTTATAGGATCAATCGAAGTTTCAGATATTACAGGGAGAAGACCTTGTCACTACAGCCATGAACAAGGAAGAAACAGGGTTCGGCTGAGATTGATGGTTCAAGTTGGTCTTGCTCAAGATTGACAGAGTCGAGAAGAAGTTGATGTCTGTGATGGTTTAATGGGCTTTACTTGGATTGGTCTGTCGAAGAGAGTTGGAGGCAGTGAAGATGGAGAACTCGAGCTGTGATAGAGCTGTGAAGTAATTGGTGACGCTGTTAATCTTTTGAGTTGAGAGAGTTAATGGTGGCTGTAGGCTGTGATTTCGAGAGAGAGCCTGTGATTGATAGATTCTGTTGATTACGTGAGTTGTACTAAGGGACGAAGAAGGAAAGTGGGTTTGATTTTGGATTGAATTTGAGAAAAAATCAGGTGAAGAAGTTTAAACAAATTAGGATACTGGTTCGTGTGGGATTGTGATTGCAGTTAGCGTGGTTGAGAAGTTGAGATGGTTATGAAAGTTGGATTGCTCGGGATGTAAGAGTTTGAATTGCATTTGAACACCAAACAGCACCGAGAAGTTAGTATGAGAAACTGATATTAGATAATGGATTGAACGGAAAGGATTAAGAGGTGATTAGAGTTTGTATGGGGTTAGAAGTTGGGTCCTTAGCCGATTAGTAATTACAGGGAGTAAAACCTATAAAAGGCTATTAAAACCAACAGAGAAAAACCACCACCTCCTCTCACGCCTGCATCTCAACAGAAATCTCTCCCATCCAAACCTTCACAGTTTGCATCTCTACCATATAGGGCTGTCAATGGGTACCCGAATACTCGGACCCGTCCCGAAACCGGATGAATTGAGTCCGGGTCCCAAAACTGGATCCATTAGTGGTTTTGGACCCTAACGGGTAGGACCCGAATAGACCCGATATTAAACGGTTCCATCTGGGTCCTACCCGTTGGGTACCCGCGGGTAATCGGGTAATTTGTAGAGGGTTAATTCTGTAAAATTAGATAGCAAAATTAGGTCATATATATAGAAAAATTAAATCTGATTCACTTCATTTAATTCTCTCCGTTTCTGATGAGAAGAGAAAACTTCTTCACTTCACTTCATTTCACTTACTAACTTACTCACTCAATCATTGTAAACCCATCTTCTTTTCCGACCACAGCACAGCAGTACATCACCACCAAATCTCTCCACCAGATCCACTTTCTACACTTGATTTCAAACAACCCATATCGGCTGTTCACGAGGAGAAACAGAAAATTAATCTTCGCGAATCTACTCCCAAATCTTAGCTCCTTCTGTCGATCTTTGGTTAGTTTCTTTCTGTATCTCTGTTTATTTTCTGTTTTAGCAAATTCAATTGGGGTTTTTATTTGATAGTTCATTTTCTAGGGTTTGTAATTTCCTAATCTTATCTGATTATAATAAGGGTTATTATTTGATAGTTCTTTTTTCTTTTCTATGTTGGTGAAATCTTGATTGGGTACTTTATATAGCTAAGGGCACAGATTCATGATTGTTCCACTTATACTATCATGATTGTTTCAGTATATAGTAGCATATTCATGATTTTTCTCGCTAATACAACACAACAAAGAATAGGGTACAACTGAAAAAGGAAATAGTTTTAAGTGTAGAGCACTGCTTGCTTAAGACATGAGTGCGAAAGAGTGAGAAAACTGCATTAACTATAGATCCATAAACCAAGAAGTTGTACGAGACATAGAGAATCTCTATGGTGGTCTTATTCATTTTTTTAGTTTTGAGTAAATAAAGAGATAAAAAAATCATTGACCAAAAATAATAAATTCATATAATTTAGTGCAATTTGCTGCTACAATGAAACCCCTTATGGTTCAACTTCAAGGCTTTGTTGATGAGAAAGAGATCAACATATTTTTTGGACCTGTGCCACCAAGTTTTTCTGTCCAGAGTTTAACCTTTTCTTGTATCCATGGAGATTTGGTGATAATTACCATGAAGCCATAAAGAACTAATTCTGTTTTAGCATTTTGTCATTTGACATGGTAAAGTTGAAGTGGAAAGAAGCAATGGGTTTTCACTTTTGTCTCTATCACCACCCCTTCCCTCCATATGTATTTGAAAAACATGACTTTTATCTTTCTTTTGCTTCAAAAAGACAACCCTCAGAGTTTTCCTTCATATTTTCACATCTTGCGCAGTGTAGTGGATCATTGGATTTCCCCGAAGTGCAGTACTGCAGTGGTTAGCATGTGCACAAAGTGCTCATACTTCATATTTATACCTCAGTTCAGTGCTAGATATTGTTTTATGAAAGATTGGAGTGAACTGTGAAGTCACTATTTCAATGACCAGGTCATAAATTCCCTTGTAGTTATTACATACAGGCAGTTTGGAATTGCTGAAACAACTTTGAGGAGGATAACAATAACTGATAAGCAGTACCACCTTGTTCTTTACCTTAGTTAAAATGAATGGATTAGGAATGCATCTAAGTATTATTTTATCAACTATTTGGTAATATTACCAATTGACATCAGTGCTATTACAACCCCTTTTGGAATCAATAATGCTTTTCAGTTATGACCTGTGAATTTTTATGGATGCATATGTTATCTCATTATCCAGTTGAGGTTTTTATAAGCATAAACTTATGAAAAAATCACATGTTAATTTCATTATACTTTACTCTTTCTCCTGATTTTTTCATATATGATATCTTTCCAGCATTTGTTTCATCTAAATATCATGTATTGCCTGTTTCAATGCAGGACCAAGACTGCTGTGTCTATAATAGAAGAAGAACTTGGAGGCCCAGTAAACAATATTTTTGATCGGTTTGATTTTGAGCCAATAGCTGCTGCTAGTCTTGGTATGTTGATTAACTTTTGAATGTAGTTACTCATTGTGTATGTAGTTTAGTTATGAAACTAAATTGTAACCTTTTAAACAAACAGTTCTGCTTTCTGACCTTTTCAGTTGGCCCAGTATGATACTTGGGCTATTTATAAATTATGTTATTGTGTATTTATTTTGACGAATTAGAAGAAGGGAAATCCTAGTGTAAGAGGAGTTGTTCTTCTCCTTCACAAATGTTGCTGCAGTTGTGGTTTATTGCTGCTCCTATTTGTTTGCACTTGTTGGTTAAAAGAAACTAAGAGGCAAATATTACTCTGTATTGACGGAATGTTGTGTAGATGTTTAGTACAGATTCTGCAGAACAAGTGCCGGCCCAGTAGCCTAATTCTGTTTGACCATCAACTGACCAGTTCTCTATTGGCTTATATCAGTATAGCCTCCATTAAATGACCATTCACACTTCAGATGTTATCTACCTTAATCAATATATGTGGCATGACTTGTCAAATCCTCTATATCCAACGTTACCGGCTCTTCTGCTCTGGGTTCATTCCTAGCCTGACTACGACGTCGAAACTCTTCTCAATATGACTTAGTCACCCTATTTTAAATAATGATGCAAGAATTTCTTTTATTTCTGTTATTTACTTGATACATTTTCGATTGCCATCATTCACTATCCTCTCATTCGAATGTCAACTTCTTTAAAACTTTATCTAGGAAATTTGTTTGCGCAATTTTCCAATCATTTTCAACGGTATGTAGAGTGAGCTCTTATCTAAATCATAGTTGTCAACAAGATCCTCAAGGGATCCACTATTCTCTGTAACCTTTTTTTTTGGACCCCCTTAAATTTCTTGTATTGAATAATCAGAACAACTTCAATGTTGGTTGATCAGTTAACCAGAATGTTTTGCTAAAAAAGTTGCCAAGAGGATAGTTTGGCTATGCTTGCTGGGTCATGGACTCATGGGAATTATATGTGCATAAAAAATAGCAAATGTTTGCTCGAGTTGAATATCTTACCTCTTATTGGTATCCAGGGTGGAAAATTGGTTGTTATAAATCCGGAGTCCAGAGCTGCTTTGCTGGTAGCAGGACAGGTAATTTAGTGATTCTGCAAATTTATGACAATTTTAAATGAGTTTACTATTTATTCGTGCAGATGCTTACAATTCATTTATGCACATACATTTACAGGCCATCCACGACCAAGATGTATAGGAAGCATGTAAATGAAAAAGATTTCACATGCAATAGAAATCAAAATTCAGCTTTACACTAGTAATTTATTTTCCGCAACATATTAAAATAACTATTCAAGCTGCAGTTAGATTCTTATCCAATGCCATGCTATATGTGGAATGGACTCTTCTTAAGTGGTTTCCTAACTATAGGAGGTTAGTGATTCGTATATCGAATTATTTCCATTGCACATACTTTCCCCGCTTCTTTTTTTCCCTTGGGAGACATCGGATTGAGCTAAAATTTTCTTGCCGATCACCTTCTGATGTTAACTTTCTGAAGATATGCCATGCATCATGTATATATGCCTACATAAAGCCTTATTAGACGTTAACTAACTGTGTATGCTTATTAAAATGACTCTCCTTCTTACTTTCGAGTAATAGCAACTGATCCCAAATGTTTGTGGGGTTTATTGCAGAACTAATATGCCAAAACAAAAAGAAAGTGGAGTTGGTGATCAATATACTCGTATACCTCAGCTAAACAGCTAACTGCAGCTGGTGATTCTAGTTCTATGGATACGTCTCCACCAGTTCATCTATAACGTAAAAGAACTTCAGAGGCATGGAATGAATTTGAGCAGATAGAGGAAGATAGGAAAGTAGTTAAAGGAAAATGCAAGCACTGTAACTTAAAGCTTTGTGCGAAAAGTGCAAACGTGACTAGTAGTCTGAACAAACATTTGAAAAGTTATGGTTTATTCAAAACAGCACAGAAGCAACTTAACCAAATGTTCTTGAAAGCTTATGTGAAATAAGATGGGGCAGTAGCTGCTTATAACTTCAAGTTCAATCAAGAGGTAACTCGTGACCGAATTGCAAGAATGATTATTTTCATGAACTCCCTTTTTCCATGGTGGAGTATGTTGGTTTTAGAATGGTGTTGACATCATTACAACCCAACTTTATACTTGTGAAACGCAACACTGAAAGGTCAGATTGCATGAAGGTTTATAATTCTGAAAAAAAACTTTTGTATGAGACTTTTAGTAAGGTTCAGAGTCGCATAAGTCTTACTACTGATATGTGGATATGTAATAATCATAATAAGGGTTATATGGATTTGACGGCTCATTATATTGATGAGAAATGGAGAATTCAGAAGAGAATATCGATTCACTTTCTCTGGTTCATGTATTGACTGACCATTTTCTTATGTTAGATGAAGGACTTGGTTTGGATAATCCTGCCATTAAGACTATTTTAGATGCAGTTGATCAGCAGCAAGAAGACGAAGGCGATGGAACTAATGCTGATGGCAATACTGAGCAGTGTCAGATATTGTCTGACTAATTTTGTGTTTGCAAAGTAAAGTTTATATACTAGGTCATACTGTTTTGAATCTTTTTGTTGTGGAATTTCTTATGCCTCGACTAATCTATTAATAGTTTTTGCAGGGATACTAAATTTTTTATTTTTGTGAAGTTTCTAAATTTCTAATATGGTATGCTGGAGAGGTTCAGAGTCACATGTCAGGTAAGCTGTTACTGAACTAATGCATTTGTTCTAGAGTATTACCTTAATTTTTTCTTTGTACATGATATCAACACACATCTGTACAGATAAGAACTGAGTGTTATGGTTAGTTGGTTGGTGCCTGATAGACACATTTTAGTGTCTAATTTGCACCTTAATTTCTAGTGAGTTAGTATTCGATTTTGTGTCTATTACTTGTTTTATTGCTTTTGTAGGGACATTAGAAGAATAAAGATTTGTGGAAAAATTGGCTCAAAAAGTGTTCAAAGCACCCGGGAAAATGGATCAAGGCACCCACACTTTGGATTGGGGCACCCTTGGATCGGGATGGGCTGGATCGGACCAACTCAGCGGGTCAACTCGGTCAAAGTCAGTTGACCGAGTCAAACCCAGTTGACCAGGTCAAAGCTTCATCGGCAAACAGGACTCAAATCAAATCGCAAATTTGATGGGATTTCAGCAAATTGATAAGTACGCAATCTAATTGAAGGTTCGTATAATCGATTAGAAGCTCTAGAAGCCGAAGATAAGGGCTGGAGAATCATGAATTTGGACGGAAACAGGAACATGTTTCGGTTTTGGATAACTATCGATTTCTCGTCAAATCACCGAGTTATAATGGGATTAGAACATCCTAGAAGACTCACAGGGCCTATATAAAGAGTTTACAATCTTCAGAATTAAAGGACGAAGCTCCAGAACCACTTTTGCTATTTTCCGTTCAAGTTCCGACATCGGCCGGTCACTGCTGCTGCTCCCGGTGATCGGTGTTCTTCACCATCGCCGCTGAAGAAGAAGACAGTGCAACAGTTTTAACTGTTGCTGTTTCAAATCTGTCTGTTACCATTTCTTCTCTCTTTTGTTGCTTGAAACCGTGCTGTAACAGTTGAACCCTGTTCCTGTGACGTTTATACCCGTTGCTGTTTGGCTGTTGCACTATTATTTCACCTTGTAATCAATATTTTGAGCAATGAAATCAACTTTTGAGCAATCTTTTTCCACCATGAGCTAAGTCTATTTACTGGGATGATGGATAAGGTAATTTTCTCAATTTTATATGATTTAATTATTTTCTAATAATTATTTATAATTCTTTTATCATTAAAATTGCATAGTTTTGAATAGTAAAAACGGTTTTCTTTCAACAGTTGTGCTTTTGCTTGATGGATTATGCTTAGTTAATTAATTTTGATAATCCATGCTTGTGATTTACCTTTGTTTGTTAGCATAACAAAACCAATTTTGGCAATTATTTGGGCTTCAATTATTTAAAAAGAATTATCTGATTAATCACATAGGTTGTTAGAATTACCTGATTCCTGATTCCTGGTATTGTTAAAATTATTCAAAAATCATCTTTAGGTTATTTAGTCTTTTTCTTACTCCTGGAATTTTCTAGAGTTAGTTTAAATCATTATTTTCTAAAATCATCACCTTCACAAGTTCGAGAATCGAATCTTTATTTACCACTTCTAAAATTACATCAGTGCCCTAACTCTTTTTATCATGTTATATTATTTGTCTCCTTAGTGCAGCAATAGTAAATAATGGACCTTGTCAGTTAACTTTTACCCATTTTGATCAGATAATGAGAAACTGGGATTTGTACCAAAAACTTATAGTAAGAACTGAGTGTTATGGTTAGTTGGTTGGTACTTAAGAACATAACTAGCTCCAGCTTTTTCAAAGTAATTGAGGTTTTTTAACTTTGGTTAAAAAGTTTTCATTTTACATGTGTTTAATTTAGTTTAGTTGAATTCTATGTATATGGACCATTATGATATGGTAGTTCAAACATACCAGGTTCCTATAGTTTAGAAAGTGAGGTGTCTTCTCAACTCATAATGGAGAGCATGAATAGAATTCGGATTTTCCATATCTATAGCATGAGGTTCGAGAGTCTCTTATTATTGTCACAGGAAATTTTCAACATATCATTGGATGCAAATTATGTTATGCAGGCTTGGTTTTTCTTAACCGTGTGTTTGTTAGTATTAGTAAATTTTGTACTTACAGCCTCTGGAATCTTAGTAAGTTACTTTCCCTTTTTCGGTCTTGGCGTGCACAGCACATGTCTGCGGCTAGTTCAACATAAAGTGTGGTTAGTATCATGTTTAAGCTTTAGTTGTAATGGTATTTGTAGTCAGAATTTCTCTTACTCTAGAAGTTTCTTTTAGCGCATTTTAAGAAATCTTCCTTTATTTGTTTTAGGATTATATATTCACATTTTTATGGGAATTTATTTTAATTTCATAATCCTAATAGAAGTCGGTCAAATCCTAGGAGGGTATGTATCTATATGACGATAATTACACTTAATGATCTGTTTCAGGTTGCTCTCTGTCTCAGATTGCAAAATCTATTCCTAAAGGAAAAACTCCATTCCTAATAGGAAAACTAGTGTCTTTCCTTGCTTAGAATTAGCCAATATAGAAAGTTATAAACTTAGCTATTTTTTCTTGAATTTCTTAAAGAGGAAGAATATCTTGTCTGTAAGGGTGTGCTAGTTAGTATATATTGAGGAAAAGAGATTTATTTTAAAAAAATAATCCAGAGACACGAATGGGATGAGGAGGTGCAACACCTAGGATATAGAACCTTGAAAGGTAAAGTTGTAAACGTTGTCATGTTGATGAAATAAAGAGATTCAACAGCTAGGGTAAGATAATCTTAAAGGTAAAGTTGTAAATGTCTTCTCTTTGATGAAATAGAGAGATACCACAGCTAGGGTAAAGTAACCTTGAAGGTAAAGTTATAGACGTCTTCTCTTTGATGAAATAGAGAGATACAACAGCTAGGGTATAGTAACCTTGAAGGTTAACTTGTAGAGGTCTTTCTCTAATCAAATGAAAATTGAGTGTCCTCTATTTATGTTTTTACTTGTTGTTTTTGTTCTCTTTTTGGGTTCAAGGTTGATCACCGAACCACTTTAAGAGAAAATGCAGGTTCTTTCTCTTTTTCCAGGCTACGTTTTCCTCTCAGATTTGTTTGTTGAATTTCTCTTCGATAATGAAATAATGCTGCTGTTTTTCTTGTTTGATTTTGGGAAATTAAATTATCGCAAATATTTGTCAAGTTAGTAAAGATGAAATGCTCACGAGAAAAGGCTTAGTTTAGTATGCTATCAAGGAAAGACTTCGATTATGACGTATGACTATGTATCTTATATCTATTTAAATAAGAAAGTATACTTAGAGAAACTCAGAAACATGGTTGACAGAGAGGAAGGTGACTGGTATTTGTTGTACTCACGAGGAGTCAGCTATGTTTTATGATTGTTTATCATGTTGTCTTTTGTAGTACTTTGTCTTACGCTTCTTGTTTCCAGTTAAAAGAAATAAAAGAATCAAGTTATTCATATGTAACAGAATCAAGTTATTCAACTTTTATGCCAGTTAATAAATACCTTGGATAATCTATTCATAGTTTTTGCAGGGATACTATATTTTTTATTTTTTGTGAAGTTTCAAACTTTCTAATATGGTGTGCTGGAGAGTTATACGATGTCGCATGTCAGGTAAGCTGTTACTGCTAAAATGCAGCTGAAACTCATTATACTTTGTGTTACCTTAATTTTTTCTCATCACATGATATCAACACACTTTCTCTGGTACATTTTTTTCAACTTTTATGCCAGTTAATAAAGACCTTGGATAACCTCTGCAGATAACCTCAGACCCTTCTCTAGCTTCTTGCAATTTCATTGGATTTATTTTAATCTTCTTCCTGCATTTTTTGTTTCCTAACCTAGATTCTAAAATATCTTATAACCTTCATTTCCCTTTTTTATTTTGGCATGTGCTTGCTTTCTTTACTTGAGATCAATTTTTGAATAACTACCCAGAGATTTCTTTTTATAGTCTGTTTATCTTCATCTTTCACCTTGCATTGCCTTATCTTTATACCCTGCAGTTCTTTATATTGCTTCAATGTTTTGAAACTCTAGGTTTTGTACTGTCCTAGTACTATAAGAACCACTATAAATAGCTTGTCTTAATTACGTTGTTGAGTACTGTCAACTGTGTACTTGGTTTCTTGTGGTAATATTTTATATGAAAGTCTTTTATCAGTATTTATCATATTTATTAAACTTTGAAATGCATCTGTATATGTTGTAGACATGATGGTTAATTACATACAAACGAAGCTTCTTTTTTATATTGCCAAAGAATATTCAAAGTTGAAAATTATCTCTAATGTTTTGTTAATAGTTGTGAAGGAGAGTTGCACTTGCAGTCATTTTCTTTTTGCAAACACTTTATATATATTATAAGTTTGCCATTTTTTTGTGGTTATATTACGGCAACCTTTGCTTTATAGATACATATGTATTGGTTGGAGATGGATTGTTGAACTCATTACTTACTGTTTTGATATTATATAAGATATATGTGTGTTCAAACTTCAAAAATCAAATTTTAGACTTTTTTGTAATCATTTCTTGATAACCGATAACTACCCGGACCCGACAATTACCCGTTGTTTTAATATGGTCCGGTTCTGGGTCCATAGAATTAGGAACCGGCCCCGGAACCGACAAAAATATCAGGTTCCGGGTCCGGGTCCTATGGTACTCGGGAGGACCCGGACCCATTGACAGCCCTACTACCATCTTCCACCCGTTCACTACACCAAATCAAGAAGAGAAGGAGCAAGCTGGGCCTGGTTTACTATTTGGTTTGAATTTTAGTTTTGTTTTCTCTATATTTATTTTACACGAACTTTATTATTATGATTAGCTAATTATTATTGATTATGAATGATTTCTAAGTTCCGGACGTGAAGTTAAAATAGTGTTATTAATTTATTCGTAGTTTTAATTATTTAGCGATTGTATTTATTATATTTGATGTTTATGGGTAATTCTTAGATTGTTTGGGATGCATACTAAATTAATCTCTGGATTATTCTATCGCTAGTAGAAGTTGTGAGATAAGTGTAACAGTCTAATAATTCTCTATACAAGTAGAAATCGCGAGACCTTGCAGAGGGATTCTGTAGAGCAATTGCGAGTGAAAACAACACCAGTAAGTGCACCGAGCGTACTGAGTTTAACTGCTGGGATCAAACCTAAATTCGCAAACCCTAAAGCATTTGATTGAGTTACATCTTGTAAGCGAACCTCAAGGTGGCTCAGTTGGATAGAATCCAGTGACTAAGCGTACATGTTATAAGGTGATATAAAGAGTTTTGGGGATAGCTAAGAGTACCTGCTATTCTACGGTTGGTGATGAATGGTTCTAACGAAAGATAGATAAGTATACGTATTCAGTCAACGTTTGGTAACGGCGAATGACTCCCTAATCATCTTTTCTTATTATTATCTTTTTATTATTACTCTTTTTAATTCTTTTAATCAACCAATCCCCTTTAGTATTTAATTTCATTATAGTGTTTCTAATAGAAATAGCATCTCAATTACACAAATCTTTGTGGGAACGATCCTTACTACCGCTATATTACTAACATTAAGGATCATTCCTTTAAAATGTGTAGAACTACTAATCCTCTTTCCCCAAATGATTATCATGATTTCATTGCTCCTTTTAATTTTGATAATGATAGTATTATATTAGTTAGAATTCCTTTTGTTGATGAAATTAAAGCTACTACGTTTGATATTAAACCATGGAGCACCCCAGTCCCTGATGGCTTCCCACCTGGCTTCTTTCAATTTACGTGGGATACAACGGGATGTGACCTTGTTAATATGGTGTAAAGACTTTTCATTCGAAACATATTTTGAAACAAGTTAACCATAATTTCATTTCCTTGATCCCTAAAAGCAATGTCCTAAAAATATCGTTGAGTCAGACCTGTAGGTATCTATAACACTTCCTGTAAAGTCAAATCTAACCTATAAGATTCCATAATCAAAACAATTTTTCAAAAAAAATAATTCTTGTTTAGATTTTTTTAACGGCATGAGGGAGTATCACTGATAATATTGTTATATCGCATGAATTGGTTGATTCTATGAAAAAAAAAATAATGATTGGATGTCCATCAAGTTAGATATGTCCAAAGCTTTTGATAAGATAGAGTTGGATATTTTGTTAAACACTTTGAGTATGCTTGGGTTTTATGACTAGAATCAATAACCTATAATATGAAACTGATCCCTCTCAACGAGGGAATAAGGTAAGAGTTGTATCTCTTGTAATTCCCTCATCCAGGGGTCTAGGTTGAAAGATTCTATCATAGAACTCATTCGAGAAGGCTTTAATATCCATTGATGTTATTCCTGATAGATTTTAGTATAGATTTGGTTTTAAGGTGTTTGTTGTAAACAAGAGAGGTGCTTCTTTGTCGCGATTCTCGGAAGGGTTTGAAAAACTGCAGTAATTGCGTGGGAGCGGGACTGTTCATGTTTGGGTGATCCTCTTGGTACACTAGTTGGACTTTCTCTTGGTGGGACGAGGTATAGTTGAGACATACGTATTAGCATGATTTCTTAATGCACATGCATTATCACCATTTTTATTCAGCCCTTGAAGAGTCTTGAGATAGGGAGATCCTCTCTATCCCTATCTCTTTGGTATGTGCATGCAATCATTCTCTAGAGATTTATATAAAGCTGAACAGAAAAATTTTATTCATGGAATCAAAGCCAACAAACATTGTCCTGCTATTTATCACCTCTTTTTTTGCAGACGATTGTTTGATTTTCTTTAAGGAAAATTCATCTGAATGTCGAAATATCATCATTAAGAGTTCAACAAATATTTAGGTCAGTCTGTTAATTTTTAAAAATCTGCACTAACCTTAAGTACTGGAGTTAGAAATCGTGTTAAGAAGGAAACTGGTAATATATTTAATATCAAGAAACTAACGTGAATGATAAGTATCTAGGAGTTCCTCTTTTCCTTTAGATAATCAAGGTACAATCCTTTTCTCATCTCATTGACAAGTATAGTGAGATATAGGCTCTTGGAAATCTAAATTTCTTAACCAAGATGACATAACTGTTTTAACTCAATCTGTTTTAGGTAGTTTGGACACTCATCATATGGAAGATTTCCCAATACCTAAATATCTGAATGATAAAACGGACTCTATCCAGATGAGATTCTAGTGGAATAAGAAACAAGGTAAGAAAGGAATCTATTTTAAAAAATAGGATAACATAACGATGTTTGAGAAAAAATATTTAGCAAACTGCCACTTTGAGTAAAGCTATATTGTCTAAATTGGCTTGGAAAATGCTACATTCTCCATTGCCTTATGGGTTCAAATTTTGAAAGGTAAATACTTCCATAATTTGAACCTTTTTACTAATTGTTTGTCAACTAATGGTTCATGGATTTGGAAAGGTGTCACAGCAGGGTTATACATTATTAAGATGTATGCTTGTTGGGAAGTAGGTAACGGAGAAACCATTCATATATGGAAAGAAAGATGGTTGCCTTCAATACCCTTTACTCTCAGTAATAACTTATTTTTTACTAATTTGATACATGTCTCCCAATTGATTGATACTAATCCTAAAATGTGGAATGTGCAGGTTCTTAATTCTCTCTTTGATCCTCCCACTATGGAGAAAATTGTCAGATTAAGGTTCTTTTTAAGGGAATTTATTATGTTAGATGGAAGCCAAGTTCAAATGGTAATATGATTATAATGCTATTCAAAAGGACTTTAACAAGTGAATATGCATAATAGTCAGAATCAGTTTCCTTAGAAACATTTTTGGTGTACCAGACTACTTGGGAACATCTTACACTTCTTATCAAAGTATATTCAGAACTGCTTACCTACTGGTGACCGAATTGCTAGATTTTTTCTTGATACTCTTACCCTGTTTTATTTATGTGAAAATGGTATATATAATATGCAACATATTTTTATTGATTGCGGTTTTGCTAAAGAGCTTTGGAATGCTAATTATTCAGACTTAATTCACTGTATCTTGAGTATTCGTGTTAAAGATATGATCATTAGTCAATTTTATATGAACAATCATTTGAGAAACAATAAACTCTTTGAATGGTTTGGGTTTATTATTTGGAAATTGTGTTAGGCTAGATGTACACATATCTTTGATAATGTGAAACCTCAGGTACATATATCTTTGATAATATGAAACCTTAGGTACACAAGATAGTGTGTATGATAAAAGTTAACTTTGTAAATTCGAAAAGAGTTCATGCATCTAATATTACTCCTAAGATGAGCAGTATGAATCAGAACTTAGACAAGTGGAAAAGTCTAACAACACCATTTATCAAACTCAATTTTGATGCTGCTTTTAAAGATGATATAATAAAGATGCAGACTTGGGACTAATTATGCATTATTATACAGGTAACTTTTAGAGAGCAAGATATTGTCATGTCATAGCAATAGATCCAGAACAAGCTTAGGAAAAATCTCTCACGGAAGCATTGTTGTGGGCCAAGAAAAAAGAAGTGAGATATATGCATCTTGAAGGTGATTATTTTAATATTATATTAGCGGTGAATGGTAGCATAGATTCAATGAAATGGACAACTAGAAATCTCACAGTAGATCGTTTGAATATTTTTCATGGCTTTGATAGTTGGTGTTGCTCTTATATTCACAGAGAATCTAATAATATGGCACATTGTTTAGTCAAACCTGGATTTATAATTCAAACTGAACATAAATGGTTTGATTTTGTACCTTTTAGATAAAATTGCGTATGCAGGAGGATAACAATATATATATATATATATATATCTAATTTAATTAAATATCTCAACACTTAAAAGCCTAGACAAATAGAGCTCCCACGTTAAATACTAATGGAACCCTTGTTTCCTATTTGTTGAAATAAGCCTTTTGTGATGTGGAAATTTTGGTGAGGACACTTGGAGAAATTTGATTGGTGCAAGTATTTGGGTAAAGCAAACTCACTTCTAGATTGGTTGTTATGTTTAAAAATTATTACACTTCTTTTACACCTCATACTTAACTGTACTGAGTAAGAGTCACCTACAATGGACGGACAACACCTCGAATTTACGATTTATATTTAATCATCGTTAATAAACGGCTATGGTTAAATTCTATATTTCATACCTAGGGCTGCACAGGAAACCGGCCGGGACGAAGAACTTGGCCGAAAAACCGAAGAAACCGGGGTCGAACCGAGATCAACACCTGAGGTTACGGTTTGAGTAATGTATAACCGTTGATCCTCAACTTGGCCAGTGGTTTCTCCTCCAAATCCAACCGAGACGACCGAAAAGAATCGATCATCTTTATAACCCTAGGTTTCTAGTTTTATTTCTAAGATTGACCATAATTTCCATCCCATCAATATATAAACTAACTAAACCCTAGACGCCCCTCTTATTCTCACCCGAATTCTTTTATTTTTTATCTTATTCTTCTTTTCTCACTGAGATGAGTGAGTCTCTGTCTTTTTTTTCTTCTTCATATTTTCTTGTTCCTTTCTTCACAGATACAGAGACAGTCTCCATCCACCATTATCACAGCCATCACCACCATAATCACCATCTTTTTTTTTCTATTTTTTTGGTTATTTCTTCTCCATCTTCCTCCTTTTCAACATCGTATGCAGCAGCACCATAAACACCACCATCCAACAACGTATGCAGCACCACCACCACCTGCTACACTACCACCATCAGTAGATTCAGCGTCTGCAGCAGATTCAATGTAATAATAAAATTAGGGCTTTTGATTTGTCTCTACTGTGAATGAATTATTGATTTTGAATGCTTGATTTATGTGTTGGATTTGCTTGTTTTACATTGAGTGAATTGATTTTTGATTTTGTTGTTTAATTTGTTTGTTTAACAGTGAGTGAATTGATTTTTAATTTTGTTAAGTTTATTACGGTTTAGTTATTGTTGATAAATTAGTTCTCTGTGAAGAAGTGAAGTGAAGTGGAGATTTAAATAACTTTTGGATCACCAAAACTTGATTTGAACATGGTGTAATTGCAATCATTATTTTATACATTTGATGGTTTGAGTGTAATTTTATTTGAATCTTTAAAATAGTGTTGCACTTAACAGATTTATATAATTGAGAAGGAAATGAGATGAGTTATCTAAAAAAGAATTGTTCATAGATTTGAATCAGTATAAACCGATTACATAACCGGTACTGAACCAAGTGTTGGTCGGCTCGGTTACGGATTTATTTTTGAAAACTGACCTATGGTCTGCTCGGTAGCCGGTTTTAGCTAAAAACCGAGCCAACCGACCGATGTGCAGCTCTATTCATACCATAAAAAATAAATTAAATTTTATACTCATAATTTTTTTAATGATTACCTGCATCAACTGTGGATTCTCCAAACATGATAAGTCCAAGAATTTTATTCGTTCCTGTGATCTCTAGAACAGAAAATACAAGTATGTTAAGAACACATAGTAGTAGACTATATTGGGTTGACATCGCCTAATGCTCTATTAATTAAACTTATTAGAATCGACAATCTTCGATCCTTATACACCTTTTGTCCCATTTTAGTTGCTTAAATAGTGTTTGCACATATATTAAGAAAATGATAGAGATTAAAATAATTTCCACACATACCCTCAATTATATATCTTAGCAAATATAATTGGCCTAGTTTTTAGAGTCATAATTTGTGCTAGTTTTTTAAGAAAATATTTTGAAAATAGAAACTTCACAACTTCCAAAGTTAGTGGTTGATTTTAAGGTAGGGATAAATTATGAAATTTTATGGAAAAATATGAAAATAAGCAAGTTTAATTGGACTGAAAAAAAACCCTACTTATGCAAGAAGTGGGATGGAGGGAGTATAAGAAATTTCCAAAACTCCCACTTTTGTGAAAAGTGAAAAACAATACTTATTTTGATCGATAAAGTGAAAAGTAATAGCACTACAAGGAAATCAAGCTCACAAGTCACAACCATTATCTACTTCTATTCATCAATTAAAGCGATACATCTAAGTGAAGAAGTTTTTAGTGCATTATAGTTGATGGTTCCTTGGTGTGTGATAGACACATTTCTATGTCTAAATTGTGCTCAATTCTCTATATTACTAGTGCTCGATTTTGTACTTATTATGGGTTTTTATGTCTTTGTAGGTATTTTTAGGAAATAAACTTTTGTAGAGAAATCAGTTCAAAAAGTATTAAAGGCACCTGAAAAATTATAAAGGCACCCAGGGAGTTGGATATAGGCACTGTACATCAGATAAGGGCACCCCCTTCTTTGGTTCAAAATCATAAAAATGGCGGGAATAATTTTCTTTCGCATGAGAGTTATCTGATAAAATTTGGGACCGAGTTTTAGGGGATTGAAAGGTTGTTGTGATATCTCAAAATGAAGAAACAATATAAACATGTTTAAGCACGTCAACTAACAAGTCTCACGTCGTGAAACATGGAGAACAAACACGTTTTCTGCCTGTGAAACTTTTTCACCTTGATTTTCGATTAACACGAGTTTCAATTAGTTTTGGATAGAGATTGGAGTCCTGATCGACTTAGGAAAGTTTTTTAGGGTTCGTTGAGCATATTTAAAGCAAAAAGATCGAAGACAGGGAAAGGGGGAGCTCGGACGGGAAAAACAAGAGGAAGGAATTCTCTTGGAGATTCAAGTCCAGAAAAGATTGAGAGAGGTTGGGTCAAGCTCAGGAAGCTAAACAGAAGAAAAAAAAAATCATTCCAGGAAAGTTCTATGTTGCTGATGTTGAAGAAGACATGAAGAAAAGAGAAAAGGCAACAGTTTCTTCAACTATTTTGCAACGTTTATCTTCATCTTTGCAACGTTTATCTTCAAATGTATCGGTTTCTTCAACCCATCTGCGACGGATATCTTAGCATCTACAACGTTTATCTTCATCTGAAAAACACTTTTCTTCTGTAACAGTAAGAACAGTGGTTTGCAACACCATTACACCATTGCGAACCATCTGTGTTATTATTTTTTCTTCTTTTTACACAATTTTGAGTCATGAATAATTGTTTTGAGAGTGTGTACATCGTGAGGAGCTAAAGCCAACCACTGAGACAATGGAGGAAGCCATATTTCATAAATGAATGGTAACTATTTTTGATTCTTAATGACTTTTGCATTGATTTTTAATTGATTTATGATTTTTCTTAATTAGTTGTGATTATTGTTTGATGGTGTATGCTGGGACTTAAGAGCTTTTGATGCGCCATGCTTATGATTTACAGTTAATGTTTTAGAAATCTACTTTTGGCAAAGAAATAAAGTCAATAAAATAGTTATAATTGTTAAAGAATCATTATAGAAGTCAATCATAAGTGATTTTGGTGGAACCCTGAGTTCCAGTTCTTCCCAATATTGTTAAAATCTTTTACTTATTTTCTAGTTTAAATCAAAATTAGGTATAAAAAGAATCTTCACAAGTCTACGAACGAACTATTTTTACCACTTTTCTAAAACGATCAAGTTTTTGGCGCCGCTGTCGAGGATTTTTTTTTTAGATTTGTTTTTAGTTTTCTTTTTTTTAGGTTAGTTAATTTAATTAGATTTTTATTTTTATTTTTTATTTGTTCTATTTTACGTTTTTGGGTATTTTTCTTTGTATTACATGTTTTGGATAAAAAATAAATTAGAGCCAAAGATTATATTGATTGATTAAAGACTTGGAGTCAAAGATAAATCAAAAAGAACGGAAAAAGAAGACAAATTTATTTTATTTTTTTAGTTAATCTTAATTTTATTTAATTTTTAGGGTTTTATTTATTTTTATTCTTAGAAAATTGTATGAGGAAATTTTTTATTATTTTTGTAATTTTTCTTTTATTTTTGGACTTTTTCTTTGGGTTTTATTTTTATGAGATTTTTTGACTTTATTATTTTTAAACCCTACGGAAGGGTAATTAAATATAACCTGCACAGGGAAGGACGACAATTACGATATTGTCTCTGCCCCTTGGGTTCGTACATTGACATAGGAGTTGAAGGCCTGAGTCGACTTCAACGGTTCATCGCCCGTCTGGAACGGGAGGTAAGACTTTAACCACCCACGAATCCCCTGTCAGTGGGTTATCTTTATTCCTTCATGATGCGTATATGTTGAGGATTGAATACAGATTTACTTTTCTAGTAAAGGGAAAGAACTGGCCATATAAGATAAGGACTCGGATTTCGTCACCGTTTCCTTCTTGCCCGCTTTAGGAACACGTTACCAAACGCGAAACCAAGCCTTAAAATTTGACTAGAAAGAGACTGATAGGGTAGCGAACTTATTGGAAAATAATTCAAAGCGATTGTATTGGTTACTCTGTTAGCCTAATGATAGGATTTCGGATTACCCTATATAAATAACCGCAATCGCACGTCGTCTAACTAGTAGACAACGACAAGTACGGGTCGAACCCACAGGGAGCGGGGACAATGCTGCAATCAATATCTCAATTAACTAATCAGAAATAATATTTATGGATTTTTAGATTAATAAATAAAAGACTAAAACAAACTAAACTAATAAAATAAATTAAATGAGAGAGTCGGTAACCAGGGTTTTCAGTATCCACCACTATTTCTATTTAATTACTGAATTGAAACATAACTCATGAATATTTAGAGTCGCAAATATCACTGGGACGCCCTAAACATGGTGCATCAAAAGCCCTAGTCTGAAGCATACACCATAAAATTGCATTAGCGAGAAAATTATACGAAACTTATTATAGGTCCACAAATAATACCTGGATATTCTAAGCATAATCCATCAAAGGATTTAACCCGAGCATGAAATATCAAATAAGTAGGCAAATATATTTGCAACAAGTAGATTTTCAAAATAACAACTGTATACTAGAAGCATGGAACATCAAAAACCTAGGCCAAGCATGTACCATCAAACGACATCACAATTGTTTAGTAAAATTCAGTAAATAAAAATCATGAAATTAATCTATTCAAATCAAAATACTCTGTATCAAATATTTTATTTAATTGATCTAAAACTGTAAGTTGTTTCAACATTAAACCCTAGCTACAAATTAATTAAAACATGGAGATGGGTTTCTTAAAACCCATAAAAATAATTAAAAGAGAGAAAGAATTAAACCCAATAATATAGATTGTATAGTAGAATTTTGCCTGGATTGTACAACAGCCGTTCACTTCCTCTCTTCGTCTGCTATTCAGTTCCGCTTCCAACCGTACTTACTCCTGATTCCAACCTAAAAGAAAAGCTAACGAAAAAGTGAAAAAACTGTTTTTTTACACTTCCGTCCCCTTTCTCAATCTTTTCTTTTTCAATTTATAGTCCCCCACTTCACGTGTTTAACCTAGGCATAACCAATGTAGTACGTACCGGCCGGTACGACCGAAATTTCGGGGGTTATACCGGTACCGGCCGGGGAGCGAGACGAATTTTACAAAACCGGCGAAACGGTATTCTCCGGTAAAATCGTCCGGTACGGGTTAAAACCGGTTTTACCTGATCTAACCGGTTATACCCGATATGTTTTATTGGCCGTCAGATGAAAAAACTAATCTAATCCAACGGCTGATATTCGCGTGAATCAGGTGAAAGTTTCGATCTGCTTCTTCATTTCTCTCTGGCTTCTTCCGCCTCCATCTCTGCCTTCTTCTTCTTCAGCGCCTCCAACAGAGAGGTATGGTCTATACTCTATCATAATCACATGCTTTCAACTCAACCCTTTTTCTTCTCTATTAACCTGTTTTTGTTTCTTGATTCAGTTAAATCATCGTCTTATATTTGGGGGGTTTTCGTTATCTGTTAGATTTTACATCATTTTTGTTTGTTTTGTTAAATCTAAAATTCCGGGGGGTTTAAATCTGAAGCATTTATTTCTATACAACTTTATTGATGTATCAATATGAAGCTCAAACTAGTGAGCTATCTAGCTCTCTCATGTTAGGTAGCTGGTGATGGTTAAGTACTGTTTGATTAGGGTTTTTGTGTAAGTTGTTCCTTCTAGGATAATGGATGATGGAGTTTTAGTGTGCATTTTACTTAAAATGTTGATGTGTACAGTACTTGTTGTGTATTCTTCTGATTGTCTCAATCATCATTTTCACTTGTTCCCTTAGTACCAACAAAAATAATTTCTTTCCTCCCAATTTGCAGTGATGTTGTCAAGGTATTTTTCAGATTTGAGAACTATAAGAGTGTGGATTTTGTGGTCCGAGATTCGTTTGAATGTCTTTTGATGGTCTGAAATTTCTTTGAAGTTGAAGTGCTTTCTTTTTGTATAAATGTTTACTGGTCTTTTGATGGTCTGAAATTGCTTTTCGAACATTATCCACCCCGTCAATGGCACTACAAAACCATGACAGCCACTGCAAATAGGAAAAACCAAATTAGCTTTTATGTGGGTGTGAATGTTAATGTGAAGCTGTAATTATGATGTGCTGAAAATCTGCAAGTGGCTTATGCATCTTTTAAAATCTTTGTGGCCAACTTATCATGCAGGCATGAGCAGAAATGACATATCTTTGTTGGTAGGTGATGCGTTACCATTGATATGACATGCTTCTAAAATCTCATCAATCTCTCTTTTCAGTTTTTGTCTTAATTTTGTGTTTTTGAAAAGGAGAAGCAACAATGGTATATCAATAGCCGCACATGAACTAAAAGCATTTCAGTTTACAAAAATTTAAAGATTGAAACATCTATTTGCATCGTGTTCTTGAACTTTTTTTACTGTAATTTACATTGTTTAGACCTGAATTTTTCAGGATCAATAAGTTTCATTGCTGATTTTTTTTTCCGGTACTTGTGAGTTGTCACTGTTCCTCACCCTGTAAGTGCTGATTAATGTCATTCAAAGACCAAATTCTCTAGAATTCTAACCATCATTTTCTAGTCTCTCTAGTTTCTCTCCGGTGCATAGAAAATGCTTATAAATAGCCTCATATTGCATTTCCATTTGCTGTAACAAAATATTCCTTTTTGCTGTTTCGTGTTGAAATATATTTATAGTTATAAAATGTGAGCTAGTATTTTTTTAATAAAATTACAGGTATAAAATATATGAACCGATATTTCACCGGTATTTAAACCGAAACTTCCCCAATATACCGGTGTACCGGTGTATCGCTCTCGACCGGTACGTATCGAAATCCGGTATGGTACAACATTGGGCATAACTTCCTAGCAGTCAAGCCTTTCTTCATGTGGGCTCCATTCCTATACTCTTTCTCACTTTTTAACATGTCACGTGAATGGATGAAACCTAACCCATCACATAATTTGTCCCACCTTTCATTCTCACCAACCGTACACCAGGAACAAGAACTAAGCAGCTTCTCTACGCCTTCACACTTCATTCTTCTCTTTACTTTTTACCTGACCGTGTCAGAACTGAAGGCCGCCCAATCATAATACTTGACAGTTGCGGCTCCAACTAACACTTATGATATGATAGCTATGCATACAATCTAACACGAGTAATAGAATGCCTCAAGTCCAAAGACTCCAAAGGTCCAACGGATTTCCCATTAGGAATCTACTCCGTTTAGCCGTATTTATTTATAACTTCGAATTTTATGCGAACCACCTACTAACAATAAAATAATGAATTTAGTACAATAATAATGACTATAAAATATAAATAAGGTGGTAGAATTGTATAAATTAAGAGCCTATTAAATACCCCCAAACCTATATTTTGCTAGTCCTCGAGCAAAACCAATCTAAAAATAAAATAAAATCCTAACTCACTTTCGCAGGAATCGCGACTACATTTAGCATATGTAATAAGCCTTTAAACCCCTAAGTGGTCTTAGCGGACGAGTTATAGTCTCGTGAGGGTTTACAATAGGTTTACCCACAAAACCTGTACTCCGAATTCTAGCTACCTATGAACGATTAAGGATAAACACTAAACAAACTATTTAGTTGGCGTACTAATTTCTTCGACTATAAGAATCATTACCATGTATGAATCCAATTGTTGTACATGATTTTGTACTCATCGTACTAAAATACATATAAGAATGCAACTCTACTCAAATAATCATCAAACATCCAAAATTGGATATAATTCACATTGCTCGAATCAATCAAATTCAAACACAAGGATAGATTAGAAGATGAACATAGAAGTAATGAATGGTGCATATGTTGACTAAGGTGAACGGTGTTTCCCATATCTGTCTGAAGGTCAGTTCCAGGATGAATCCTATTTTATTATTATTATTTATATACGTAATTTTTTTTCTTTTTTTTTTTTATTTTTTTTTTCAGCAGATTACATGATAGTTTCCATGGATCCTGCATTCCACGCTTGCTTAGGCGACGGAGACAGGGGAAACACACACATATTGCTATCAAAGTGTCTATTTTTTTTATTGAATAAGAATTAAAAATGATCTTGAACTCAACACTCTATTTCATCCTGGCGGCGATAACAATTTGATACTGGGCCCCACCAAATCACTTAGAGAAACATAAAATTGCAAAAAGAAAAATAGAAAGTGATATGATTATGATGATTCCGAGATATGCTTGTTCAATGATTATCATGTTATTTCTAACACCTGAGTGCATTCAGATATGAATAGACCATTTAGCTGGGCACACCAATTCTATAGATAAGAGCTATGTTTCCATCTACCTAGAATGGTTAGTGTCATCCTGAATAATTCATATGTTTCTAAATTTCGGAGTTTCTTATTGGCATCAATATTTAGACACTCTACCTCCAAACCTAAATTTAACATTGTCCTCAATGTTTCAACCCGTGCAACCTAGAATGGTATGCAATAAATATAACTAAGAGAAACAAATGTAAATTAAAGAGAAGGGATTGGAACGTCTCACCTGATTGACGCAAGAAAAGCAGTGTTCTCTGTCACACACATCAAAAGATAGTATAACAAAGAACACTAAAATAAAAATAAACAAAAAGCCTAAAAGAAAATAAAAACAAGAAAATAAAAATCTACCTACTGGATATGTACAGAAAGAATCCCCAAACACTAATAACCTAAAAATTTGGGGATCAACCCAAAATACAATATATACAAATGATAGTTTCACAATTATATTATTGTGACACGGTGACACTGAAACTATCAAAAAGAAGTGATTACCCCCAAACCTAGTTTTCACGACACTCGGAAGTTCGTAAAGAACATAATATGGGGATAAAATAGGGATTGGGGAAATATCAATCGGTTCGTGCACGGTGTTAGGAACAGGCAAGTCCTCTGGATATTTGGATGCAAAGTGATCCAACAAAACTTGAGAAGCACACAACTCTAACCCTAAATTAGGCAACTTTTAGAAGTCTAGGGGTCTAGAAACAACCTCTAAGTCGAGTGAATGATCTTGTGAGATAGATTCATCTATAGAATTAGACAAATCATCTACACAATCATCCACAGGGTCATCTATATGTTCTGTTTGGAACTGAGAGTCACTGCAAGATTGATCATCATCCTCAGCATATAATTTATGGATTGCCTGAACTCTCAATCTTTGTTCCAAACTAAGTGGTATGTGTTTATAATACTTCTCATATATCATTAGAGGATCATCGTCACTTACCTCAGGTGAAGCAAGCACTTCATTATGCCGTGGCTGTCTTAATACTTCCCCCAGTGTCATTTTTTTCGTTTCCGGCGATAGATTTAGAAAATCCAAAAGATTCCTCTTCCTCGGAAAATCAACCTCATGGTACCGGGGTTGGTACTTAGCTGAATAACCACCTATGACGGAACGATATGGATGCGAAGTTCCATACACGAGACGATTATAAGCACAAATTTCCTTATATCCTGGCCCATACATTAATTCCCCCATTGTCATCTCAGATGACGTCTTCTTGGAAGAATACATCATCCTCGAAAGAGTACCTGAAAAGAGATACTAAAAAAAAAAACAAGTCAACTAGAACTAAAAATCATAAAATAAATATAAATATATAAAAATAAAAATAAAAACCTAAACTACGATTAGAAAATCAAAAATACTAATTACAATAATCCACAACTGCTCCCCGGCAGCGGCGCCAAAAATTGATATGATTTCAGATTACCCTATATAAAATAACCGCAATCGCACGGCGTCTAACTAGTAGACAACGGCAAGTACGGGTCGAACCCACAGGGAGCGGGGATAATACTGCAATCAATATCTCAATTAACTAATCAGAAATAATATTTATGGATTTTTAGATTAATGAATAAAAGACTAAAACAAACTAAACTAATAAAATAAATTAAATGGGAGAGTCGGTATACAGGGTTTTCAGTATCCACCACTATTTCTATTTAATTACTGAAGTGAAACATAACTCATGAATATTTAGAGTCGCAAATATCACCGTGACGCCCTAAACATGGTGCATCAAAAGCCCTAGTCTGAAGCATACACCATAAAATTGTGTTAGCGAGAAAATTATACGAAACTTATTATAAGTACACAAATAATACCTGGCTATTCTAAGCATACCCCATCAAAGGATTTAACCCAAGCATGAAATATCAAATAAGTAGGCAAATATATTTGCAACAAGTAGATTTTCAAAATAACAACTGTATACCAGAAGCATGGATCATCAAAAACCTAGGCCAAGCATGTACCATCAAACGACATCACAATTGTTTAATAAAATTCAGTAAATAAAAATCATGAAATTAATCTATTCAAATAAAAATAGTCTGTATCAAATATTTTATTTAATTGATCTAAAACTGCAAGTGGTTTCAACATTAAACCCTAGCTACAAATTAATTAAAACATGGAGATGGGTTTCTTAAAACCCATAAAAATAATTAAAAGAGAGAAAGAATTAAACCCAATAATATAGATTGTACAGTAGAATTTCGCCTGGATTGTACAGCAGCCGTTCACTTCCTCTCTCCGTCTGCTATTCAGTTCCGCTTCCAACCGTACTTACTCCTGATTCCAACCTAAAAGAAAAGCTAACAAAAAAGTGAAAAAACTGTCTCTGTACACTTCCGTCCCCTTTCTCAATCTTTTTCTTTTTATATTTATAGTCCCCCACTTCACGTGTTAAACCTAGGCATAACTTCCTAGCAGTCAAGCCTTTTTTCATGTGGGCTCCATTCCTATACTCTTTCTCACTTTTTAACATGTCACGTGAATGGATGAAACATAACCCATCACAGAATTTGTCCCACCTTTCATTCTCACCAACCGTACTCCAGGAACAAGAACTAAGCAGCTTCTCTACGCCTTCACACTTCATTCTTCTCTTTACTTTTTACCTGACCGTGTCAGAACTGAAGACCGCCCAATCATAATACTTGACAGTTGCGGCTCCAACTAACACTTCTGATATGATAGTGTATGCATACAATATAACACGAGTAATAGAATTCCTCAAGTCCAAAGACTCCAAAGGTCCAACGGATTTCCCATTAGCAATCTACTCCGTTTAGCCGTATTTATTTATAACTTCGGATTTTATGCGAACCACCTATTAACAATAAAATAATGAATTTAGTACAATAATAATGACTAGAAAATATAAATTAGGTGGTAGAATTGTATAAATTAAGAGCCTATCACCTAACTCAAGGTTCAGGAAGATTATTTTAAGTAGATTCGAGCCGCCTTGTAACCCAAGGAAATGTTCCCAAAGAGGCAGTGTTATCAAAGATCATAGAGCTTATCCTTTTTCTATTTTACTTAATCTAATTCAGATTGTTCTAAGAGATTTGCTAAAACTGTAACTAGTTTCCTTTTGGAAGAATAGAAGTTGGTCTAGAAACAATCTAAGTGGAGCCATCATGCTTTTTGTTAACTAGATTCAGTAGGTTTGATTTGGTAGAGTCGGCCTTGTTTGTGTATGTTTAGAACCCCCTTCATGTTAGGATTTATTTTCTTATATTTTTTGTAAATATATTAGGAAGTTTTTGTCAGAAAATTTCGAACTGGTATTATGAGGACCAATACAATGAATATCCGACTGAATTTCAAAATAGACATTATCCGTACTATCAACATGGTGTGGATAGTAGTCGGGACCACCACCAACCTTTTGGAGGTTATTGCTCATAACAGGGTGATCCCAATTACTATTCATATACACACCAGTCATATGAACATGAAATTGAGCAAAATTCGAGTTCTTTGTCTTGGAGGGATGCCCTAAAGCATGTGAGATCTAGTCCTTATAATGAACCTATTATGCCTCTAGAAGAATTATTGAAGAAGTTACGATCTAAAACTCATCATGAACCTATTATGCTTATAGAAGAATTACTCAAGAAGTTATCTGAGATCACACATAGATTTGAATTAAATGTGAGAGGAACAAATAGTAGTCCAACTCTTTCTCTAGAAGAATCACACGAGAAGTTGCGATCTAGTACTCCTTATGATCCATTTGTTTTTTTAGAGGATTCCCTCAAGGAGTTGACTGAGAATACAAATAGGTTCGTATTAAGTGTGAATGAAAGTCTTGTAAAGAATAATATTGCTCAAAATGATCTTCGTTTCCAATATAGTGTTACCCTTGATAATTATTCACATAGTCAAGAGGACGAGGATAGAATTGGTAACACTACTTATTTAAACGAGGTTCAAACATCTTCATATTATTATGAAGATGGGGATAGTATTGGTGAAGAACTTGAAATATATAGGCAGAGTGATCAGAAAATTATCATTCCAATTGTGTTTCATGATGATAGTGTTATTTCTGGTTCAAATCCAAATAATTTTAATGATTATTCACCTATTCAAAAGGAAGAAGATTTGACTAGAGATACCACTGTTTTAGAAGATGTAGAATTTTCTCGTTTTGAAGCCGATAATGGTTTAGAGGAAGGGTTTGTCATGAGACTAGTGATTTAGAGTCTAATGATTCAAAGACAATAGTCTCTGACGAAGATGATAGACTCATAGATAATTTTAATTTGATAGAGTATGATTTGATTCAGGTTGATAGAACAGTTTCCCCAGCGGATTTTGTTGTCCTAGACACCCAACCTTTTCAGGTCCCAGAGGCTCAAATACCAGTGATCTTAGGTCGTCCCTTTTTAGCTACATATAATGTCTTCATCAATTATGGAAATAGAATATCTAAATTTTCTTTTGGTAACATGACTATTGAACTGAATCTATTTAGTATGAGTAGACAACCTTCTTTTGAGATCTATGATTTGGAAGAAGTGAACATAACTAGTACTTCAGTTCAGAAATATTTGCCAAACACTTTGTTAGAAGATCCATTAGAGAAATGCCTAGCCCACTTTGGGTTTGATGTTGACGATGATTGTGTTATTAATGAGGTGAATACTTTGTTAGATTCTGCACCTTTGATGGACACTTATAATATATGGAAAGCTAAGTTTGAACATATACCAGTTTATAAGTCTACCTTATTTCCTTCTATAGAGGAAGTTGAGTGTAGTTCTGACCTTAAGGACCCTAGAATCCAACCAATAGTTTTTAGTCCATCTGAGAGTGATGTCCACCTTAAGTTTGGGGGTACGGACAATTCTTGTGATTGTCAAGTATCCCTGCTTAAATTCCCTCACTTGGGGATTGACATTTGCACCTCTACCATTTTTCAAGATCATCTTCAAACTAGATTCTTTGAGCCTGTTAATATCCAAAAAGAAATTCAGTTGTTAGAAACCCATCCTCTGGTCGATGTGGTTTACCTAGGAAATAATACCAAGATTGACTTTGTTTTCCCACCAAAATATTTTCTCCCATATGTGGGAACGTATGAATTTCAAATGTATCAGTTATTAAGTTTTGAGACTAAGCCTAATTACTTTAGGGAATTGGAATCGACACATTTGTTTAAGAATGACCACTTTCATTGTAGTCAACTGTGTGAATCAAATCTGATTGACTTTAAGGATCCATAATTATTCAGGTTAATCTTATGTGCTTCAAATTTATTAGTTAAGTTTTTCCAGACTCTACAACCTGATTCTTTTGATCCTACCTACAAGGAAATCCATCCCATGAAAATATTTTATCTAGACCTTTTTATAGAGCCTGAACCTGAACCATAGATAGAAGTAGTTGTCTTAAACAGAAAATTAGATAATGTGTACTCGGTTTGTTCATTTTCTTGGCATGCTGCAGTTTCCTTTTATTTGTGATAGCACTATTTGATTCAGATGACCCACAGTTGTCCTGGATATGGCTAAATGATTTTATGAGGTGACTAGTCCTTTCTTAGTATGGTTGAAGACTTTAAACTTAACACTTCTTGGAAGGTAACCCATGCTCATACGACACGGTAATATCTTTTCTTAACTCCTTTCCTTCGATTATTAACAGTTTCTCCTTGTTCATGTTTTAATCATTCATTTTTAAAACATTGAGGACAATGTTAGATTTAAGTTTGGGGGTAAGGGAGAAACTTTTAGTGAAATATGAAACTCCAAAGTCTAGAAACTTGTGAGCAATTCAGGATGACACTAACCATTCTAGGTATCTAGAAACTTAGCTCTTTTTCTGTAGGAATTGGTGTGCCCAGTTAAATGGTCTATTCATAAAAGGATGCCTAGTTCAGGTGTTATAAATAACATGATAGTCGCACCATATCTCGGAGTCTATCTCGACCATATCACCTTCTGTTTTTATTTTTGCAATTTTTGTGTTTCTCTAAGTGATTTGGTAGGGCACCAATATCGAATTGTTATCGCCGCCAGGGTGAAGTAGAGTGTTTGAGATTATTTAGACTATGATTCAAACAAAAAAATCGAGTATTGACACTATGATAGCAATATGTGTGTGTTCTCCCTGTCTCTGTCGCCTAAGCAAGCATGGAACGCAGGATCCATGAGAACTATCATGTAAGATGCTGATAAGGAGCATGCGCTTGAATTCATTTGATCCAATCATGTTGTCAATATATTTAATAAAATAATTATTTTATTTTCAATAAATCGATCGTTGGGACCCTTGTATATACCAGCTGAGTCGATATTAGTATAAGGAGTAAGACCAGTGGGAGTGTATCTCAATCCATTAGGATTCATCCTGGCACTGACCTTCAGAGATATGGGAAACA
Organism: Papaver californicum; assembly: GCA_023531435.1. NCBI lineage: Eukaryota > Viridiplantae > Streptophyta > Magnoliopsida > Ranunculales > Papaveraceae > Papaver > Papaver californicum. The sequence continues at coordinate 3,311,052 of JAJJMC010015431.1, read as the reverse complement.
CCGTTCACCTTAGTCAACATGTACACCATTCATTACTTTTATATCCATCTTCTAAATATATTCATGTGATTGAACTTTGATAGATTCTGAGTATCGTGGTCCATTGTACAACTATCTAAGTAGGGTTTTGAATTCTTGTATTAATTTTAGTACGCTGAGTGCAAACTCGTGTACATCAATTGGAATCATATAGGGTAATGATTCCCATAGCTGAAGAATTTAGTATGCCAACTAAATAGCTTGGTTAGTGTTTACCCTCAGTCGTTCACAGGTAGCTAGGGTTTGGAGTATACCCTCACGAGACAAAACTCGTCCACTATGGACACCTAGGGGTTTAAAGGCCTATTACATATGCTAAATGTAGTCACGATTCCTGTGAAAGTGAGTTAGGATTTATATTGTATTTGTAGATTAGATTTGCTTGAGGAATAACAAATAGTAAGTTTAGGGGTATTTGATAGACACATTTTTGTGTCTAAATTGTGCTCAATTCTCTATATTACTAGTGCTCGATTTTGTACTTTTTATGGGTTTTTATGTCTTTGTAGGTATTTTTGGGAAATAAACTTTTATGGAAAAATAGGCTCAAAAAGTGTTAAATGCACCCCAAAAAATTTGATAAAGGCACCCATGAAGTCGGATATAGGAACTGCACATCGGATAAGGGCACCCCCTTCTTTGGTTCAAAATCATAAAATGGCGGGAAGAATTTTCTTTCGCATGAGAGTTATCTGATAAAATTTGGACCGAGTTTTAGGGGATTGAAAGGTTGTTGTGATATCTCAAAGTGAAGGAACAATGTAAACATGTTTAAACACGTCAACTAACAAGTCTCACGTCGTGAAACATGGAGAACAAACACGTTTTCTGACGGTGAAACATTTTCACCTTGATTTTCGATTAACATGAGTTTCAATTGCTTTTGGATAGAGATTGGAGTCCTAATCGACTTAGGAAAGTTTCTTAGGGTTTGTTGAGCCTATTTAAAGAAAAGAGATCAAAGACAGGGGGAGGGGGAGCTCGGGCGGGAAAACAAGAAGAAGGAATTCTCTTGGAGATTCCTTGCTCCTATGGTGTAGAAAAAGGTTGTATCAAATCCAGAAAAGATTGAGAGAGGTTGGGTCAAGCTCAGGAAGCTAAACAGAAGAAGAAAAATCATTTCAGGAAATTTATGTGCAGCTGCTGAAGAAGACGTGAAGAACAGAGAAAAGGCAACAGTTTCTTCAACCGTTTTGCAACATTTATCTTCATCTTTGCAACATTTATATTCAGCTGCAACGGTTTTTTTAACCCATCTGCAACGAATATCTTAGCATTTGCAACGTTTATCTTCAGTCGAAAACACTTTTCTTCTGTAACAGTGGGAACAGTGGTTTGCAACACCATTACACCATTGTGAACCATTTGTGTTATTATTTTTTCTTTTTTTACACACTTTTGAGCCATGAATAATTGTTTTGAGGGTGGCTACATCATGAGGAGCTAAACCCAACCACTGGGACAACAGAGGAAGCCACATTTATGAATGAATGGTAACTATTTTTGATTCTTAATGACTTTTGCATTGATTTTTAATTTATTTATGATTTTTTTTAATTAGTTGTGATTTTGTTTGATGGTGTACATGTATGTTGGGATTTAAGAGATTTTGATGCACCATGCTTGTGATTTACAGTTAATGTTTTAGAAATCTACTTTTGGCAAAGAGACGGAGTCAGTAAATGAGCTATAATTGTTAAAGAATAATTGTAGAAATCATTCAAGAGTTATTTTGGTGGAATCCTGAGTTACAGTTCTTCCAAATACTGTTAAAATCTTTTACTTATTTTCTAGTTTAATTTAGAATTAGGTCTAAAACGAATCTTCACAAGTCTCAGCAAACGTACACATTTTTACCACTTTTCTGAAACGATCAGTGTGGAGTCTGTGGACGGTAATGTTATGTAAAACGTTTTCGATTAAATAAATTTAGGTTAAATTGCATCACGACCGGCACCAAAGAGGTAGTTGGTTAACAATTAAGAACTATCTCTTACGACACTCTCTGCCGGATCACTCTATCTTTTACCGAAGAATTACATAGGTGTAATTAGCTTCATACATGGGTGATACTCAAAGATAGACACTAAATATAAGGAAAATGGTGGAATTATACTAACGTCAACGTTGTTATGTGTGAACAACTATCAATTTTCATCAACATTTTAGTAGGAATAAAAAGGGCTTCGATATAGGGTATAGAAAAAATAAAGGGCAACTATCAATTTTCATCATCATCATCATCATCTGTTTCATTTGAAATATACTTTTTATTTACATGAGATTATAATAATCTTTATCGGAACTCTAACTCTATCTCTTATCAAAGAGTTATATTCGATTAAGTTAGTTTCATATTGCGGTGATACTCAAATACAGATAATGAAGCTTGAGAAAATAGTAGAATTTCTCATAATGAAATTTGAAGACCTTGGTTGGAAGGTCTAACAAAAAGGTACGAGTAACTATCAACTTTCAAGAATCACACATTCAAATAGGTACAAGAAAGTGCATAGCACGTGCACAGATCTAGTATTTCTTATTAAAAGAAAAAAAATTGGTATGCATGTCACGTTAATCTTTATATATGAACCCACATTTGGGGGGTATCTCCACTAATTGGTGGATGTTGAGGTTAAAATCATCCTAGGTATTCTGATAAGGAGTATCCTAAAACTTTAAAATGACTAAGTTATACCTTTTTCATATTTTATTTATTTATTTTTAATTTTTAATTATTTCTTAAAAGAATAATTTTTTGTTATTATTTTAAAATAATGGTATAAGATAAAGAATCACATGAAATTAGATGGGAGTCTGGCAACAAGATGGGCTCCAGCCTTTTTTGAATGATAACCAATATCCTACGGAAAAGAACATCTCCCACTTTAACATTCGCATAACCATGTAATTCGCAGTCTCTTCAGAAAATTTATGGTATCACTGCCAAGCTCTCCCAGAGTGGTAAAGGAGAGAGCACCACAGCCAAAGTCTTGAGTTGTACACTTCTCCAGATATTTGTTTCGTTTCTTAATACAACATTGTTAATTGCTTGACCAGGAATAAATGTACGAACACCACCACCCGTGAAAGAAGAGGCACCAGTTATGTCCATGCACATGTCATGCCCATTATCTCAATTATAAACCAGGATATCTGCTGGTCTCAATGCAAAACCATCGGTCGAAAGAAAACCCAAAGCCACCTCTTTCCTAGCTGGAACGCCTACTCGATAACACATATCAACAAAGGTGCCACGTACAAGATCATGTTTGAACTTAAGACCAACCTCATGGGCACAATGCAAATCATGATCACCAAAAACATCCATCTCCTATCACAGCTAGAGCATATTCCTCCTTCTTTGAAAAGGGGGATCCCAAGCCTGTATCGAAGAACAACACTAAACTGCCTAGGCCCAAGTTTCTGATTAAGCCCATCAATAGGAATGGACAGGAAATAGTCTTGCATGTGTCTTCTTTATTATTAATATTAAATTTTTTTTCTTAAACTTAATTCTTTTCTAAGAAAATTTAGAGCCGGCACTGTAAAATGAAAAATATTATGCCGTTTCCAGTCCGCATTGAAATAGATGGACACCATGCCGATTTTTGTTTTCATTTTTTATTCAGCACAGTATTCATTAAAATCACAACAGTTGACATTGTCGAAAATTTCCAATCATGCCGACCGAAAAAAGTCAACAAAAGTCAGCATGATGTTCATCTGTTTCAATGCCGACTGTCTAGAATCTGCATGATATTCTTCAATTTACCATGGCGACTTTGAGCTTTATAGAAGAAAAAAACATAAAATTTATAAAAAAAATTTTGAAGAAATTAAAAGTACAAGGCATCTTAGCCATTGCAAAAAAAATATATGAATTATGGTTGTTGGTTTTACTTCAAAATCTTTTTATTTTGTTTATATCCCCAATTTATGGAGGTACAATAAAACTTTGGTAAATTAATATCCGCTAAATTCTACTAATTTGAAAAAATATTAATTTATCAATAATTTAATAATTTATTAATATATCAATACATACTAAATTTAAATTTCAAAAATGAGCGTAGGTATCATTTTCCTATAATAACAAATATTTAGAGATTTTATTTTTAATTTAAATTATTTTTCTAATTATTTTATGACATAATGTAAGATAATATATCACATATTATGTGTAAAAATGTATATTCTTTCATGCTAAAATTAAAATGAACAACACAACAATAGAGTGTAATAGTGGGTCCTTCTTCCTATCTTAAAGGTGTCAAAAACTCCACGCTGACAAATGAAATTAAGAAAACATTGTGTGAATACAGTCATTGCGATCCAAATTTAACTCAATGTGATGCAGTTCGAAAGCGTTATTAAGATCATAAAATCGCAGCGGAATCAAAATTGAAAAGTAACCGATAAAATGATTTTCAAAGAGATATCCTAAAATCTACAGGTTTATCAAGACTTCGTTAATTCACTACGAATAACGACTATGATATGATACTAGTATTCAAACTTCTGGGTAAACCAAACTATGCATAAAAATAAAATCAATAAACTCAACAAGTTTAATGAAAATAATTAAAAAAAAATTAATCAAAGACTGTCTCAATTTTCGTTTTTAGAGCTCCTTAAATAGATAACTCCTATTAAGGAGCTCTAAACTTATCAAAAACCTAAAAACTTGTTTCCCAAGATATCTACTATTTTTAGGCAACTTTCCTAACTTATTAAAACTCTTAAAATAAACTTATAGAATCTTCTAAAATTACTCTAAATAATTAATCTGAAAATTAATTATTTTCTACTAAAAATAATATTAATAAAAATGCAAATAATAATAATAAAATTATAGATTTATTTTCCATAAATCTCCCTCCATCATTCTACCGGTGTTGGAGAAGATTCGTCCTCGAATCTTGTCGATATCATGTTTTGCACGTGTAACTTATTGATGACAATCTTCATACACATGAATTGATGCCGTAAAAAAATAATCTATACCCCGTATAGCAGCATGAGGTATGATGGAAACCCAAAAATGATCTTCATAAGTTGGTTCAACAAATTCTCCCTTATGATAGATATGAGAAACCATTTGTGTACCACAATAATCAACAACTGGTTTACTTTCGGGAAAAGATAACTCATTAATATCAGGTATTACCGAATTAATAAATTTATCAGGATTAGATGACTTACCATGAAACTCTATCAATTCATGCGAAACTTCTTGGGGCAGTTTTTCTTTGTTAGAAACAAGATGTTCTTCGCCTTTTTGAGAAGTAAATTTCAATATCCTCCTCATCGTCGGGATACTTATCAAAGATTGGAGTTTTATGCCAATCAATAATAACTTGATTTTGTGTAACCTTGTCATGACGACAAAACACATCTTCAACGTCGTCATCTTCACTATTGTTTTCTTCTATAAGCGAGCATGGTTTAGATATAAATTTTGATGACTTGTTCAAATAATGTTGTACTGCTTCTAGAATCAGAACCTCCTTCTTTAATTTGATCAGATCTTTACATCTTACCAAATCTCGTCTTGGTGAAAACTTATTAACCCTGAATATTCTTCTTAGTAATATCTTATTAACCTAGAATCGACCTTGCTCTGGTAATAACTGATGCAACTCAAAAGTGTTATTAAGATGATAAAATTACAGCGGAATCAAAATTGAAAAGTAACCGATAAAATGGATAGAAATTGATAGAAATTAGTTGATCTTCAAAGAGATATCCTAAAATCTACGGGTTTATCTAGACTTCGTTAATTCACTACGAATAGCGACTATAGATATGAGACTAGTATTCAGACTTCGGGGTAAACCCAACTATGAATAAAAATCAAAATCAATAAACTCAACAAATTTGATGCAAATAAAATAATTTTAACTAATAAAAAATTGTCTCAATTTTCGTGTTTGAAGCTCTTTATATAGATAACTCCTACTAAAGAAACCCTAAACTTATCAAAAACCTAAAAACTTGTTTCACAAGGTATCTACTGCAGTTAGGCAACTTTACTAACTTATTAAAACTCTTAAAATAAACTTCAAGACTCTTCTAAAATTACTCTAAATAATAAATCCGAAATCTAATTACTTTTTAATAAAAATAACATTAATAAAATACAAATGATAATAATAAAATAATAGAATTATTTTCCATAAATATCCTCCATAACAATGAGATTATAAAGAAATTGCTTCTTGAAAGATTTAACATACAATAATTATTAATTTATATATTATTAGGCCCTATTGAAAACTTAGAAAATTTGTTATCTTATAAATTTAGTGGAGTTATTAATTTAGCACACTGTCCCAAATAAAGACTGACAAAAAAATATTATTTTAACAAATTTATTAATTTACCGTATATGAATTTTAAAAGGTTCTACTGTATCTCCAAATGTGGGTTCCTATATATTGGCTTGATTTTTTTTTTATCCTTTTATTTTCTTTTTCTGTTTAAACAATGGCCTGATTTTTTTTTATAGAAACTCCATCGTATATAATACCAATTTATCAAACCTAACGATTTTAGGTGATGATGAGAAATAATTTGGGGATGCTAATGAAACAAAATAGGATCATTATGAAGTAATTTTAACAGACCCCTTATCCACATATTTTTTATAATGGCTAGTATACCTTTGATTAATTAGTGTTAATTAATCGTATTAGTTGTAAAACTTTTATGATTTTTTATCTTATTTATTTAATAAATTTTTATTTAAAGAAAAAAAACAACTAATAATCGATAGTATGTAAACTACCGATTATACAAGTAGCCCAAAATTATTTTTTTTCCAATGTTGAAATTTTGAAGTCATATAATCGTTAGATTTGTAAAGTTCAATATTTACCGATTATGAAAATAACCCCATATATAAAAAAATTCATAGTTAAGAAATTTCGAATTTTTCTACTTTCACAATCGGTAGTTTTGGCAGATCAGATACCTGTCGATTGTGAAAGTAGTTCCAAATATAAAAAATTTCAAACTTATAAATTTTTGAATTTTCCTACATTCAGAATCGGTAGTTTCGACAAATCTTATATCTACTAGTTGTCAAAGTAGCCCCAGATATAAACTTTTCAAAACTTAGAAAATTTAAAAAATTTCTACATTTACAATCGGTAGTTTCAACAAAACAAATATCTATCGATTGTGAAAGTATCCCTAAATATAAATTTTTCAAAACTTAAAAAATTTAGAATTTTTCTACTTTCACAATCGGTAGTTTCGGCGATTGATATATCTACTAGAATGATTTTGTGAGATTTGAGGAAAGAAACTAATGATATAACTACTCTGAATAATCATGTATAGGTCCAAATGACGTTGAATGTCATATTCATATGCCGACTCTCAAAAAATTATTCGCAATCAGCATTGTCAGAATGAGGGTCGATAATACCGACTGTGATAATAAGCAGTCAGTATTGATAAATTTTAATCAAGAGAATTGATAACATAGTAGGCATTGTGTGCATGATGGAGACAATACCGATTGTTATAGTCGGCATTGTCTTCATCATGTATACAATGCCGACTATGGCGATAAAATTGGATGTAACTTATTTTTCGAATTTCAGTTTGATTTTCGAAGAAGTATAGAATCCAGCTCCATTTAATCTTGAGTATCCCCCAATTTTCATTTAGATTCTTTAGGTTTTAAGGGTTTTTTAAATTTATTAAGATAAAGGGCAGTATAGTATTTTCATCACAAAAAACTACCCCTTAGTCTAAACTCAGCCACATTTAATCGTGAGTATCCCTAATTTATGGATGTATCCCCAAATATGGGTTTTTATTAAACCACTTGCTTTATTCTTAAAAAGAAAAATCAAACCAATGACCTAAACAATTATGTCGGATGTATAAAGACCGTTTTATAAACAATTATGAAAAAGTGACTATTTTATAAAACCAATTAACAAAGAGTGACCGCTCTGGAAATGACCCAAAGAAAAATCAGCCAATGCGGGTATTGCGTGTGATTCTCACCGGACAACTTAGAAGATCGTATAAGCGGGAAAAAATGAATAAACGTGCCATTGTACCAGCTCACCGAGTTGATGATAGGAAAACTAGTGACGACGAAAGGGAAAAAGTTATTTGAAATCTATAGTAACTCAGGCCTTGGCCTTCCTTACAGTGATGAAATCAGGTTTCCTTATGAATCTCTCAGCATACTCTTCAGGGAGGTAGGAGCCTCTCTTGGCCATAAATTCAGAAGAAAAGTCAACTTCTCTGTAAGTGTGTTCGTAGCAAATGTTTTCATAGCTTTAGCAGATACTCTTCTATCTTTGATGCAACCACCTAAGAAATTTTGGCACTTCTAATGCTTCGACAGTACTCGCAGAAATTGATTGAACCTTTATCCAATCAAAATCCAACCCAACTGCTCATTCCAACCACTTGTTACTGCGAGAATTTCTGCCATGTAAGCCAATTACCTGAGCTCCAATGTAACTGCTGGCTGCTCCTCTAGCCACATTACTAGCACCAGCGAAGCTGGGTTTCCTCTTCCATCAACATCACATTACATCAATAGTTGGCCTTCATTAGGTGGCTAAGGTAGCAAGAAGCTTAAGAAATGAAGCCTAGTCATACTCGAAAGGTATGACATGTTTGACTCTTCTCGTTGCAACATCAAAGTAGTTTCACAAGAATTATGCATAGGCTCATACGACGAGAGTTTCCACGGATTAACAAGTGGAGTTTCATCTTGTAGTGTAAGAAAGTTACTTGTCATTGTCAAACTTCTCTGATTTCCACTATGCAGCTCGCTCACCCAACTTTGCAACCAGCCACAAATCTTTGCACATTCTAATTCATCCCCTGATAGCTTTATAGGACTTAAACAAATCAAGCAGAGGTTTAACCCCCTTGTTAGAAAACCATTATTATCAAGATAAGAGAATGAACTCGAATTTTAAGTCCGTCAGTCCCAACAATTTCTGCAAATGTCTAACAAGGTAAATGAACCAAAAACTATTAGTTAGCTTGACAATGTTATGATAAGCAGGTGCCAAAAGATAATCTGATGCTTAAATATACAGCTTTTGTACTAAAACTTCACATGTAGTACTAATTACATACCCTCGCCCCTCATGGCTTTACTAAAATTGCAGGGCAACAAACAAAATTCACTTCAACTTGAAAGCTCGCAGAAAGATTTCTTACTCCTGCTATCCGGGTTATCACCCCCAAAATAAGGCACGTTTACTGCTGAGAGATGGCTGATGATGCAGGCACTGATGACTGATTATAAAATCCACCTTCTGATCCTGGAAATTCTTGACAGAATTTTGAAGATTGGTCGGAAGGCATGCCTGCACCTGCATAACCAATCATAAGTGACAGTGCATGTGGTTGTTGTGGAATTGACAATTTATAACTGTTTGTCATAGATGCGGCACTACTCTGCATGAACTGACTTTGTGGCAATGGGATAGGAGGCAACGCTAAGGGCGATGACAACAAGGAAAGAGTTTGATCTGGAGAGGATGGTTTTTGTTGTTGCTGCTTCTGTTGTTGCATTGATTGCTCAGAAGTGACTGCAGCATCATGTTGCAATGATTCAGGTTGTGGACAAGAAGGTAAGGGATCCGATGCTGGTTGTTGAGACTGTTTATTAGAAGGTGTTGCGTTTTCGAGTTTGATCCTCTTTGCTGAAGAAAACTCAATAGTCGGAGGATGATTTTGTTGGTTCACAGTGCCGTCATCAGACACTAGAGAGTTACGGATAAATGAGAGCATCTCAACAGAGAATGTAGAAGCTGCGAGTTCTGTAGCCACAATGGCAGCTGAGAACTTCGAATGATCCTCTTCCATGTTAGAAGAAATGCTGGTGACTACGGGATCTAGTCTCCCTTTCTCATCCCCGCAAGCCACTGGCGTTTCTGGAGTGATACTTGAAGGTATGCCAGAGACAGTGCTTGTTTCCTTCAACCTTTTCTCAGTTGGCAAATTCCTGCTATTGCAGTTTATTGAGTGTTCGCAAATGTTTTCAACTTGTTCTGGTCGAGTCTGAGCAGCCTGAGAGTGGAACGCCTCACAAATATTAGTGAATAATGTAACGTGAAGCTTGAGAAAGACTAGTTATTGCTGACAAGTAGCATCAACTACTTTAATAGTTAGTTCCAAATAAGGAGACGAAATATCCATCGGGACACAACCAACCAAGTAAAAAGAATAACAATTTATACTACCAAACCAGGTTGTAAAAGTTTGAAATTTTACCCGTAACTCGACACGGACTTGCTTTAACTTTAATTCCTGAAAACCAAATTTGCCATTAATGCATCAATAAAACCAGACAATTTAGAATTCAGATATTGGGAAACCTAACCAACCTGCTCTTCAAGAGCCTTCCTTAAGCGTGAAACAAGACTTGTTCTTGATGATTTGGCTGCTGTCAACTGTTCGATGCTTTCTCTCAGTATACCATGTTGCTCCTGAAGCTCAGCCAGTACAGAGTCATTGAATTGCCCTATCCATCAAAGAGAAACCTCTGAGGCTCTAGGAAAGGGAAAATATATGTTGATATAACTTTCTGTTGTTTCCTTACAGTCAACTTAGATTTACCCATCTTAGGCGATACCTGAGCTATATCACTGCCAATTTCATTATCTACTCTATCAACAAAAGAAACAGCTTTCCTGTATTTGCTAAATAAAGCTTCTTCATCGACTGGGCCATCATATACAATTTCATAACTCAAAATAATTTTCTCCAACATACATCTATCAGACTGCTTCTGCTCAATGGAAAAAAAACAACAGCGAACAAATCAAAAAATGAAGTAGTGAAAACATCTTTGCACCTCAAACGAAAGCGAGAAATCCTTAACATAAGCACACCCATGTACTCGAACCAGGTACTCACCAGTTTTTCTCTTAAAGTTCCTCCATCTGTATTGCTCTTCTCCAAGTTCCGGCCCAGAAGCTCTTCTTTTAATACTTTCCCCTGGATATAAAAAACTTTTCTCTCTTCCCAGATGCCAATCTACATGTGCATAACAGCAAAACAGGATGAACAAAACATAGGACAGAGAAAATATATTAAATAAAAATTAATATACCAACACAGGAGCATAGGGCATTTTTCCTAATATCCAACAAGGAACTGCATTGCACAACAACTAGATGTGCAGGTACCAGTCGTTCAGCAGCCTTCTTTTCCGCCTCTTCTCCATTCTCAACTACATCATGGAGAGCACCTGGAAGAACTTCCCAAAATTCAACAACAAATTCCGGACCCTTTTCCCGACTTCTCTGCATTACATCATTTGCAAGATAGAGAAAAGCCAATCTCTGGTCCTTAGGGGAACAGAACTGTCTAGCCCATGTTTCGACAACTTACTTAGCTTTATTTCTGTGAGACATATAACAGTGTGATAGAGCTACGTACAGTTAATTAAATCAACCAAAGAACAGCGACACATAAATTCAAACACATAATATCTTGATTTAGTTAGTTATGGCCAGGTATCCAGTGTTCTGTACTAAAGCGAAGGAAACCGAAAGTTCAAAAAGTCCCCTTGATTACAAGAAATTACCTCCACCAAACAAGAGTTACTCAGAATAATGTACCACAACAACTGAAAGGCCTCACAAATACACAAAGGATACAATGAATGCATTTCTTTGAACAATTGAGGTTGGCTAGTTTCTCCACTAACTTATGTTCATCAAATATATCACCATCCATGGTTCCCAAAAGTATAATACAACAGAGATGAACACACACAAAGAAACTAATCAGTTCACTAAATCAATTATTTTTCTTAAAATTCTTCCATTTTGCAAAATATACTTTAAACCCTTGAATCATTTTCCGAAAAAATGTAACCCTAAAACAAGAATTATGTCTATAAAAAGTACACAGAACAGAAAAAAAAAGTTGGATATTTTTTTATGACATACTTGAAAAAAGAAGCTATCCTGTTGATATAAATGTAGCTGATGATGAAGGAGAGAAATGGTTATGATGATTATCTTCTCAACTCATTGGTTTTAGTTTCAGTTTGTGGGTTATAAACTCAAACATGTCACTATCCAATAACAAAAAAATCCAACAAAACAATTTTTTTATAAAATCCCATTTGAAATCAACTGTCTAAACTACCCTTCCTTAAACCACTCTCATTTATTTCTTCTCATTCAATTTATAACGACATTTTTTCCCTCTTCAACCACTTCCCCAATTTCATCCGTTCGGATAAACCAAAATCATCAGAACAAGCTCCTGAAACAATATCATTTTCATCTTTATCCATATCATCCTGATCGTCATCATCATCATCATCATCATCATCATCATTATCATCCTCGTCATCATCATCTCCATCACCACCAGTACCTTCAGAATCAAAATCAAAATCTGATTTTCTATTCTGAAGCGGTTGTTCATCATCATCAGTAGATTTACTCCCTTTCCGACCTCCTCATTCTACTATTAACTCAGATCTGTCTATTCTATTCACTGTCTATTCTATTCTCTAACAATTTCAACCTAACCTAAAATCGAAACAAAATCACTGAACAAAATTAAAAATGGTGAAGAAACAAGAGAAAAATAAAAATAAAAAGATCGACAGAAAACTTAATAAAACAGTGAAGAAACAAGATTCTCCAAAAGGTAAATCGAAGTTTCATTGTTCTTCAGTGATTATTTGTGGTTGAAAATAAACATGCATTAATGATTTTTGGTTTCGGAATTTTGGTTTCATCAATGAATTTGCGTAATTAGGTTTCATCTGTTTCGAAATCACTGGTCTCATAATTAGGTTTCAATTAAATTTTTCTGTAATTAGGTTTCACAGATTTTCATCTTGGTTTCATCTATTTGTAGCATAAGTTGGTTTCAGGTTTCATCTGTTTTCACCTTATTTATTTACTTAATGGCTACTTTGATGGAACTAAAATTGCTTTCATCATCTTCACTTTATGGTTTGGACCAACTTTGTTGGTGTTTTTTACTTAATGACTATTTTTATGGAACAAAAATTGGTTTCATCATTTTCACTGTATGGTTGGGACCAACTCTGTTGGTGTTTTTTACTTAATGGCTATTTTTATGGAACCGAAATTGGTTTCATCATCTTCATTGTATGTTGGGAACAACTCTGTTGGTGTTTTTTACTTAATGGCTGTTTTGATGGAACCAAAATTGGTTTCATCATCTTCACTTATAGTTGGGACCATCTCTGTTTGTGCTTATGGTTTAACAACAGGGGAAAAAAGACTTACAAAAACGTATAGGTGCTCGTTGCATCATTTGTGTGCGGTGGCACCTAACGTAAAAGCTTTGATATAGAAAAAGGAACAACACATGAAGGCCCTTGTTGCTTGTCCATTTTGGCGTTTCTTCAAACCGTTCTACGAAGGTACGCTACAAGAAGAAAAATTGAAGAAAAGGACAAAAGCAATTCAGATGATCATAGGGTCATAATATAAGAGTGTCAAGCGTGTGAAACCAGATTGTTTCAAGTTAATGAGAGTAAAGAACATGATATTGCAGACCACGCCTGAACAATTCGCTGTGATTTTTGGTCTACAAATGATGAAGGATGTAGATATAGACAAAGATGATGAGCTGAAGAAAAAGGTAAACATGTTTGCGGTTGAGTATTTTAAGGGAGATAGAAGATGAGGAAAACTGATATTCTGAGAGCTATGATGGAAACTGCAGCAGAGGAAACCAAAGATGAAAACTTCGTCAAGCTATTCGTCCTCTATATCTTGATTTCGATATTTTTCTCAAACAACGTTGGGCAGAATCTGACTTCAAAATTGTACCAAGTATTTGAGATGAATAAGGTATGTTGGCCAGATGTTTTTCATGAGTATCTAATTGAGTCGATAATAAAAGATGAAGAAGTTGATGATGTATCGGGTTGCGTCATTTACCCATTGGTAAGTTAATTTTTTCTTCTTTTGCTTCATAAGTTGTTTGTTTTTTATTTTTCCCGAGTTTGATTACTAATTTGAATGTTGTGTATTGTTTTTTTCAGTATTGGTTTTCCGAGATGTCAAATATCACCTTAAGACAGGATGGGAACAACATGTACGCAAGGTTCGCTACATGGAACCTAGATGAAATATGCAAGGCAGTAGTGAATAATTTTGATGATTTTAGCAAAAAACCAAAAAATTTCTCAAAGGTAAAAGCAACAATAGTTCTTGTTTGTTTATACTTTTTGATATCTGAGAATTAAAATTTTCTATCATTTATTTGATTCCACCTTATTCCAGATGAAAAACAATAATGGAACCAAAAAAGGTTCCATCGCTTATTTAATTCCACCTTATTCCAGATGAAAAAAAATGATGAAAGCAAAAAAAGTTCCATAATTTTTCTTGTGTTCTGTAGATGATCGTTCTTGCTTCCATATAATGAACAAGAAATACGTTTGGTCCAGCGCATAAAGGAAGAAAATATTCCTGTTGAAGAGTACATTGACCGTGAACTGCAGGTTGGTGATGGTTATGAAGAGGGTAATGCAAGTGAAGAGAATGTTGGTGCTATAAATGAAGAGAATGTTGGAACTAGAAATGAAGATAACCCTTACAAAGAAAAATATAAGTGGGCGAGAATTTTGATTAAAAAACTTACAACCGCTGGTAAAAATGGTCTTTCTGAAGAAGATCAATCAATACTTGCCAAATATGATGCTGAGGAGAGGTTACAACTAGAGAAGAAAAATTACGTGAGAATGAAACGTAAAAGAGATGAAACAGAAACGGTTTCGAACCATGAAGAAACGGTACCTGAAACGGTTTCGAACAGTGAAGAACATGTGGAGGTGATATGTCAAATCTTAGATGTGTTAAATATGATCTTGTTTATTTGTGTGTATTGGGTTAATGATAGTTCCATTTGGATAGATTGGTATGAATTTCTTTTTTAATGAAACCAGAAAAGTTTCATTTGAGAATTATATTAAGTTAGATATGTTAATATCAAACATATGTCAATATTGCAGGATATGATAAGCAAAGCTATAAATATTGTGGATGACATGATAGAAAAAGAAAGGGTTTTACGGCAAGAAGAAACAGAACAAGATACTGGCGATGTTGAGATTGAACAAGAAAAGGATTTATTGGTTGAAGATGGTGAACAAAATAAAAAATCTGACAATGTTGTTTTCGAAGATAATGATGAGGTGATAATTTACTTTGATTTGATTTGATTTGATTTGTTTGTTGTCAATGAATCTGATTTTTTTGAAATCAATAAATCTTGTAGGTAATGAATCTTCCTGAAAAAACACAACAAGATGATGCAATGGAACCAGAAAAGGTTTCAGCATATGAAGTTCATATTCAAGGTTTGATTAAAGATTTTGAAGGTTGTTTGTTGGAGCCAGAAAAGGTTTCATCATCTGAAGGTAAAGTTCAGGAGCAACATGTGATGGAACCAGAAAAGGTTTCATCATCTGTAGGTAAAGTTCATCGGATTATTGAAGAGGTTTCAGAGTTAACTCCAAACACAATTGAAGAATTGAAGGTGGCTGAGCAAGTTGAATCTGAAATCAACAAGGCGAAGCAAGCGACAAATAATGTAAGAGAAGAAGTTTTGGAGATAACTCCAAACACAGCTGAAGATATCAAGGTGGCTGAACAAGTTGAATCTTCTTTATCGAAGAATGAATTGAAGAGTGTAATAGAAGAAGTTTCTGAATTGACTCCGGACACAATATAAGATATCAAGGTGGCTAAGCAGGTAGAATTGGAAGCCAAGAAAAGTTCTTCGTCAAAGCCAGAGATCAAGATTGAAGTTTCAACTCAGGGTTCAATTGATAAAAGTGTTCTTCAGCAAATGGAAGATGAATATGCAAAGAAGGGTTCTACATCAAAGCCAGAAAGTAAAGGCATGTGCTACTACTCAGTTATACACATGGCAAAAGATGTAATTGATTTAGAAGATGATATGCCTCATTTCGGTTTGGGATTGACGCAAAGTGACAGTGACAAAGAAGATAATGAGCATGAAGACGTCAGTCCCGAACAAAAGGTGAGTAACATAATATCAAGAATGAGGAAAAACAAAAGGAATATGCAAGCACCTGTTAAGATGCAGGATTATACACCTGGGGAAGTTAAGAAGAAGAAAAGAAACAACAGTGACATGGCATGGGAGAAAAAAGAGCTTGGATTGTACATAACGGGAAGGAATATGAATAACTTGATAAGAAAGGGTGACGTCGCCGGAGATATGATTGAATTCTACATGCTGAAATTGTAAAAAAAACATATCAAAGAAAAAGTTGAAACCAGATGGTACTCTTAAGTACAAAAGAGCAGTTTTTCTAAGCACATATGTCTATGTAAGTTTCCTCTAAATTCTCTTATACAAGTGTCTTTCTGAAACCAAATTAGAACTTGATTTTTGATTTTTTTCTGAATTTCAGACATTACACTCAATCGGGCAAAATTGTCGCTCTGCAATTGAAGCTTTCATCGACAACATAGACTACATTCTAGAATTTATATTCGTTCCATTGCTCACAAAACTTAGTAAAAAGTTGTACTACTGGACATTGCTAGCTTTTGATAATGAGACCGGAGAATTCTCTCACTACAACTTTATAGCTGAAACTGAAGATGAACGCAGCAAAAGTGCTGAAAGCATGAAAGAAAGAATGGTGTCAGCATTCAAACAACATGTTGCAAAGCTCTCACTAGACCCGGCAAGTCAATCAAAAGAATTCGTTTTGAACACCCCTTTGTGTTGTCAGCAAGATATGTAAGTGCTTTAAAATAACTTGTGCATAGAGATATTCTCTTCACTATCTTCATTTTACTCCTTTTTTGTTTTGTTCAATTTAAAGATCTTGTTTTGTTAATTTCAGGAATGATTGCGGCCTTCATGTTTGCTATTACATGAAGAGCCTCTTGAAAGGAAAATTTTCTTCCGAAGCGCATATAAAACAAAAGGTGCATAATATGAGGCCAAAGCTGGCTTGCAAGATCCTCCTTGACAAGTGTGCATACTATAAGGCCAAAGTTGCAACTTAAAGTTGACAGTTTTAGCTTAGGAGGAAAGTTATAATGGAGAAAGACGGGCAAAGATTGCTTCACAGTAGGGTGGAGGAGGATTACTTGCAACATATAGGAAGAGGAGTCAAAGAAAGCTTACTGAGACTAAGGATTTAACGAAAATCAAGCTTTCTACGTAAGGGTAATGGAAAGTTCAGTTATGCAATTTTTTTGTTTCTTTCCAGGTGTGTCTCATACTTTTCTAGGTGCAAGTTTAAGAACTAAGAAGAGTCTTTTCATCGATCACTAGTCTTAATTTATTAAGTTGAATGTTTGGTTTTAATGGTGGCCGTCTTATAAAATATAGTCTTTTAATCAAGATGTTGTGATGTTTTTCTCTTTATTTTGGTTTTTTTGGTTTTTTTTGATACCGGAAGTGACGGATCCATGATGGGCTTAACTAAATTTTTACCTGGGCTGCCCTAAAATTAGGCTTGAAATTTTGAAACCAAAAAGTGTTTTAACATAATGCAGAAAAGCTAAAACCTTAGGCATTGAACAAATATATCACAGACGTAAACAAAAATGATGGAACTAGAAAAAGTTTCATCATTTTTTTGGTTTCATCTTATTCCAGATGAAAAACAATGATGGAATCAAAAAAAGTTCCATCATATTAGAGATGAAAAACAAACTGAAGCATGTGACAAACTATGAAAACTATTTTGGTTTCAACAAATTATAAAAGCCTGTAACTCTGACAAACTTAATCTAAAAATAAACAAACATAAAACACCTGCAACAAACATTTATATGTCTTATTTGATCTCTTATTTGTATTAATAGTTCTCCATTTTTGTATTAATAATATCATTTTCTTTATTTGTAGGTACTTTTGTGAAATTAATAAATATGGAGAAATCGGCTAAAAAATGATAAAAACACCCCCATCAAAAGTGTTAAAGGCACCCAAGATTTTGTTAAAAGCACCCATGGCAAGTGATAAAGGCACCCATACATTGGATACGGGCACCAACATATTTTCAAATTCAAAGCATTTTTGGCGGGAGTATTTTCATCACTTAATTGTGAGAAGATTTCGGGAATAATTTGTGGATTAATTAAGAGTATTTTTAGGAGATAAACAAGATATTATCCTGCTATTATCTTTGAGATACTTTATGCGATTGGGAGACCACGAAATCAAGACAGAGTATAAAATCAGATCACGCAAGTTTATAAGAAAAAATACCGAGTATTATTCTCTGTTAATGAAGATTTGATGGTCTGTGGTGTATAAATAGGATGGGGTCGAGTCATATGGGGAGCAGAGAGTCTTGGGGAGAGATCAGGAGGTGACCAGAAATCAACAAAAAAAAATCCAGAAAGTTGCTGATGCTGCTGCATGAAGAACAGTGTTGCAACTGCAACGTTTATCTTCAGTTGTAACAGTTTCTTCAACCCGTTTGCAACGGATATTGTCACATCTGCAACATTTATTTTCAGCCCTTCTGTAACAGTTAGTCTGTAACGTGTATAAACGTTGCAAACTCATGTTTTCTTTGTTTTACTCCATTTTTATCATTTGTAAACCTTTTTTGAGCCATGAACCATAATTTTGAGCAAGTGATTAATATGAGGAGCTAAACCACATCTCTGAGGCGACGGATGAAACTATTTTTCCAAAGATTATGTGGTAATAATGCAATTATTTTATGATTATTTACCTTGGTTAAAAATTGATTTAATGACTTTTATTAAGCAATTGTGATTTCGTTAGATGGTATATGCTTGGCCTAGGTTTTAGATGTTCCATGCTTTTGCTATACAATTGTTATTTTAAAAATGTACTTGTTGCAATATTATAGAATCAAATTAAATATAAGAATTGCATGATTATAATTATTGAATTAAATCATTTTTAAATTTGGAAAATAGTGGAATCTTAGGCACAGTTTACTCTCAATTTTGTTATCAATTTTATTTGATTTTGCTATTTTTAGTCTTAGAAATTCGGTTTTAAAACAAATCTTCACAAGTCTTGAACGAACTTTTTTTACCACTATTACAAAACTATCAATTTTTGGCGCCGCCGACGCGGACTTGTTTTTAGAATTTTTTTTATATTTTTTAGTTTATTTATATTTTTATTTATTTTTACTTGTTTTATTTTACGTTTTTGGGTATTTTCTTTGTATTACAGGTTTTGGATCAAAAAGAAATTGGAGCTAAAGATTATATTGCTTGATTAAAGACTTGGAGTCAAAGACAAAGCAAAAAGAATGGAAAAAGAAGACAAATTTTTTTATTTTTTATAGTTAATTCTTTTTATTTTTTGGGTTTTTATTTTTAGAAAATTGTATTAGGAAATTCTTATTATTTTTGTAATTATTCTAGGTATTTTTCTGTTTTTTCTTATTTTTGGACTTTGGACTTTGGACTTTTGAACTTTATTATTATTTTAAACCCTACGAAATGGTATTTAAATATAAAATGCAACAGGGAAGGACGACAATCACGATATTGTCTCGGCCCCTCGGGTTCGTACACCGATACAGGAGTCGGTGGCCCGAATCGACTACAACTGATTCATCCCCCGTCTAGTACGAGAGGTAAGACTCGATCAACCCACGAATCCCCTGCAAGTGGGTTTACTGTATTCCTTTCGTATGCATATATGTCGAGGAATTGAATACAAATTTATTTTCTAGTAAAGGGCAAGGATTAGCCATATAAGATAAGGACTCGGATTTCATCACTGTTTCCTTCTTGCCCGCCTTAGGAACACATTACCTAACGTGAACCTAATCCTTAAAATTTGACTAGAAAGAAGACCGATTGGGTATCGAGCTTATTGTAAAATCATTCAAAAGGACTGTATTGGTTACTCTGTTAGCCTAACTTAAAGTTCAGGAAGATTATTTTAAATTTATTAGAGCCGCCTTGTAACTTAGGGAACAATTGCCAAAGAGGAAGGGTTATCAAAGGTCCTTAAAGCTTATCCTGTTTCTATTCGACTTAATCTAATTCGGATCGTTCTGAGAGATTCGCTAAAACTGTAACTAGTTGCCTTTTTGAAGAATAAAAGCTAGTATAGAAAACAATCTAAGTGGAGCCATCATGCTTTTTGTTTGCTAGATTCAATAGGTTTGATTTGGTTGAGTCGGCCTTGTTTGTGTTTGTTTAGAATTCCTTCCGATTATGAGTTATTGCATGCCCAGGACGCCTAAAGTCTTGAGTGAGCATGCCTGGAGAAGAGATTCTATTGGTCGTTTGATCAGTGACGGAAATAGAAACTCTGCCTTTGAAATTAAGAATTTAGGAAACCCTTCTTTTGAGAGCACGATTTTTGGAAACTTTAGTTTTGGGAATTTGTCTCTTAGTGAAGAAATTATTCCTAATTTTCCAGTTGTACCAGAAATGGAAACCTTAAAAGGCTTGTTGAATCTCACTAGGACTTCTCGTCTATCATGTATCAAGTTAGCTGAAACTCAAGCAAACTATGAGCTAAAACCTGGGACCATACAGATGCTCCCAATCTTCTCAGGAAAAGAAAATGAAAACCCTTACTTTCACATTAGGGATTTTGAAGAAATATGTAGTACCCTAAGAATTCACAACATGTCTGATGAAGCTTTGAAACTTAGGTTATTTCCTTTTTCCCTGAGAGACAAGGCCAAATCTTGGTTACATAGTTTTCCATCTGAATGCATCGAGACATATAAACAATTTACCACTGCCTTGTTATCTAAATTTTTCCCTAGGCACAAAATATCATCTATTAGGCAGGAGATTTCCACATTTGTGCAGCAAGAGGGAGAATCTTTGTACAGGTATTTTGAAAGGTTCAACGATTTACTAACACTTAGAAAAGGTTAGACTAGTCCAGATCCTTTATGAATGGCTAGATTATCCAACAACGACCATGGTTGAGTCATTGTGTACAAGGAGTTTTGCTAGTAAAACTGTTGATGAGGCAATGACATTTTTGAATGAAATTTTCGAAAAGACCCATAAATGGGAATGTAGTAAGGAACCCCAGAGAAAATATTTACTGAGCAGAGGTAATGTCAATAGGGTAGATGGAATTCTTGAATCAAATGCCAAAATTGCAGCTATAGCAAAAAGGTTAGAAGCCTTAGAATTAAGTCAATCTAGTTGTGGAATAGAGCCCAAGTCATTTTGGTAAGGACAGACTGTTGAAGAGCAAGCATATGCTCTTTACAATAACACTAGATATGATAACTGTCAGAAGTTTGACCCATATTCAAAAACCTATAACCCTGGATGGAGAAACCATCCAAACCTTTATTGGTCTAAGGGCCAAAATCAAGGTCAGTCTAGTAACCCTCAGGTTTCCCCGGGTTTTGGTTATACTAAGAATCCTTCTGGTCCAGCATAATTTCAAAATCCGTTAGAAAAGACGATCATGAGTTTAGCAGAGTATGTGGTCTCATTAACTCAGAACACTAAAGATTTTCAGCAGTTTGTCAATCAAAGTTTACGAGAAAATCAAAAGATTATTCAGGCTAACAGTCAGGCTATTTCCTATTTAGAAAACCAGGTTGGTCAAATTGCTGAGTCTTTGAGAAAAATAGAAAAAGGCAAGTTCCCTAGTCAACCGCAACCCAATCCTAGAAGAGTTCATGAGTTATCTTCTGGTGAGAAATCATCAAATTATGTGAATTCAATTAAAACCCTTAGGAATGGTAGAATTGTAGATAATAAGGTAAACTTGTCCGATAGTGAACATGTTGTGGTTCACCCTTCTAAGCCTGTAGCTGAAGAGACTGATAAAGTCTCTAAAGAATCCAATTTGGTTCCCGTTGAGCCCGATTTTTTGCCCAAAGCCCCATTCCCACAACTTCTATTACCAACTAGGAAGGAATCCAACTTTAATGATATATTGGAGATTTTTAAGAAAGTTAACATTAATCTTCCTTTATTAGATGCAATTAGGCAGATTCCTACTTATGCAAGTTCCTTAAGGATCTTTGTACGCGAAAGCGAAAGCTTAGTGTACAGAAAAAAAAACCTTTATAGCTAGTCATGTGAGTTCAGTTATCCATAACAACACAATTCCTAAGTACAAAGACCCAGGTTCCCCTACCATTTCTTGCACAATAGGTAACTACCGTGTAGAGAAAGCGCTACTTGACTTAGGAGCTAGTGTGAACTTACTTCCGTATCATGTGTACCTCCAGCTAGGACTTGGTGACATAAAACCTACCAGATAACACTTCAGTTAGATGATAGGTCTGTAAAAATTCCTCGTGGTATTATCGAAGATGTTCTTATTGAGGTCGATAGGTTTATTTATCCTGTTGATTTTGTTATCCTAGATACCCAACCTGTTCCTGACCCAAAAAACCAGATACCTGTGATATTAGGTCGTCCGTTTTTAGCTACATCTAATGCGATCATTAACTGTCGAAATTGTATTATGAATTTGTCTTTTGGTAATATGACTATTGAGTTGAATATTTTCCATATTAGTAAGTAACCTCATGAGCTAGATGACACATATTATTGAAGAGGTGAACATGATAGGAATATTAGTTCAGGAGTTATTACCAAACATCTTATCTGAAGATACATTTGAGAGCTTGCTAACCCATTTTGGCTTAGATTTCGACGATGTTAGCACCAATGATCAAGTGAATATTCTGTTAGACTCTACCTCTGTGTTAGATACTAATAGATGGAAATATAAGTTCGAACTACTACCAATTTCTAATTCTACCTTAATTCATTCGTTAGAAGAGCCTCCTAAGTTGGACCTCAAACCATTGCTAGATACTCTGAAATATGTGTTTTTAGGCCCATCTGAGACTTTGCTTGTAATTGTATCATCCGACTTAGATAGTGATCAGGAAAGTAGGATAGTGACCGTAGTTCAAAACAACAAGGAAGCTTTAGGGTGGACCTTAGCAGACATTAAGGGTATAAGTCATATTGTTTGTATGCATCAGATTCATTTAGAGGATGACACCAAACCTTCTAGGGAGATGCAACGTCGACTAAACCCTAACATAAAAGAAGTAGTTCGAACCGAGGTGCTTATGTTATTAGATGCGGGTATTATCTACCCCATTTCAGACAGTAAGTGGGTTAGCCTCGTTCAGGTTGTTCCCAAGAAATCAGGTATCATTATAATCCAGAATGAAAACTATGAATTAATCCCAACGCGAGTGACACTGGGTGGCGTGTTTGTATTGACTATAGAAAATTGAACAAGGTCACAAGAAAGGACACTTTCCCCTTCCTTTCATCGACCATATGCTGGAGCGATTATCTGGACATAGTCATTATTGCTTGTTAGATGGCTACTCTGGTTATAATCAGATTTTTATTGCCCCAGAAGACCAAGAGAAAACTACTTTTACCTGTCCCTTTGGTACCTTTGCGTATAGACGCATGCCTTTCGGGTTGTGTAATGCACCTGCTACTTTTCAGCGCTTCATGATGAAAATATTTTCTGACATGGTAGCACGGTTTTTAGAGGTCTTTATGGATGATTTTTCAGTGTTTGATTCATCGTTTGATGAGTTCTTGCATCATTTGACATTAGTGTTGACCAGATGTAAGGAAAAGAATTTAGTGCTTAATTGGGAGAAATATCACTTTATGGTTCGATCAGGAATTTTTTTAAGGCATATCGTATCTTCTAAGGGTATAGAGGTAGACAAAGCCAAAGTTGACCTTATTAAAAATTTACAGGTTCCCAAAACCGTAAGAGATATTAGGTCATTCTTAGGGCATGCGGGTTTTTATCGTCGATTCATTAAGGATTTTACCTTGATTTCTAGACCTCTTTGCAATTTGATTGCAAAAGATGTTAAGTTTTTCTTTGATGACGCTTGTTTAGAGGCTTTTGAGAAGCTTAAGACTTTACTCACTACCTCCCCGATAGTCCAGGCACCTAACTGGAACCTACCCTTTGAAATCATGTGTGATGCTTCAGATTATGCTATTGGTGTTGTGCTAGGTCAACGAGAAAACAAATTACTTCATGTGATTACTATGCTAGAAAAACTTTGAATGATGCCTAAATAAACTACACCACCACAGAAAAGGAATTGTTAGCCATATCTTTTGCCTTAGACAAGTTTAGATACTATCTCTTAGGTTCTAAGGTCATAGTCTTTACAGATCATGCTGCTTTGAAGTATCTTCTGTCCAAGAGGGATACTAAACCTAGATTGATTAGATGGATCCTTTTGTTACAAGAATTTTCTCTAGAAATTAGAGACAAAAAGGGTACAAAATATATAGTAGAGGACCACTTGTCTAGGCTTGTTTTTGATTTCCTTGATGATTCTCCTCCTGTGAGGGATAGTTTTCCTGATGAACAACTTTTCCTTGTTTCCCAATTACCTTGGTATGCGAATATAGTGAACTATCATATTACTGGTCGAATGCCCCAACATTGGGGTAAACAAGATCATTCTAGGTTTTTAGCCGAGGTTAAGCATTTCTTTTGGGATGATCCTTATCTGTTTAAGTATTGTCCAGACCAGATTATTAGGAGATGTATACCTGAGAATGACCAGTCCAGTATTATTTCCTTTTGTCATGATCATGCTTGTGGGGGTCATTTTAGTAATAAGAAAACCGCTGCTAAGATATTGCAGTGTGGATTCTATTGGCCTTCGTTGTTTAAAGACACCCACCATTACTCTGTTACTTGTGAGCATTGCCAGAAGTTAGGAACCATTTCCCGTAGTATGATGTCTTTGAACCTTATTCTAGTTATTGAGGTTTTTGACGTGTGGGGCATTGATTTGATGGGTCATTTTCCTAATTCTTTTGGTTATTTTTACATCCTTGTCGCTGTAGACTATGTGTCTAAGTGGGTTGAGGCGGTTTTGTGTAGAAATAATGACCACAAGGTTGTGGTCCAGTTTTTGAATGATAACATATTTGCACGTTTTGGTACACCACGGGTTATAATTAGTGATTGAGGGTTGCACTTTTGTAATCAACCATTTAGGCTTTTGATGAAGAAATATGGTATTACCCACAAAATAGCTACCCCATATCACCCACAGACTAGTGGTAAAGTAGAGGTTTCCAACAGGGAGATAAAACATATTTTAGAGAAAACAGTTAATCCTAATCGGAAAGACTGGTCATTGAGGCTTACTGATGCCTTATGGGCTTACGTACTGCGTTTAAGACCCCCATTGGAATGTCACCTTATCGTGTAGTTTTTGGAAAGGCATGTCACCTACCCGTCGAGATAGAGCATAGATCATATTAGGATGTAAAGCAACTTAATTTTTCGCTTGACAAGGCAGGAGCTCATAGGAAGCTCCATCTCAATGAGTTGGACGAGATTCGTAGAGATGCATACGATAGTGTTAAGGAGTATAAGAACAAAATGAAACTTGTGCATGATAGAAATATTTTAAGAAAGTCATTTTCTCCATGTCAAAAAGTTCTTCTGTATGATACCCATTTGCATCTATTCCCCGGGAAGTTACGCTCTCGGTGGACGGGTCCTTTTATAGTTCGCACTGTTTTTCCTCATGGTGCTATTGAGATTGAGACACTGGATGGTAGTAGTCCTTCAAAGGTTAACGGTCAGAGATTGAAACCCTTTTTAGAGCCTTTTGTTGCAGGTGATGTTTAGGAGGTCCCTCTGGAGGACCCTGCTTACCTTGATTGACCATCAAGGATGTTGTTGTACATTAGTAATTTTTTGTAGGTTTTTTTTCTTCATTTTTATTTTTATCCAAAGAAGGATTCTTATGCTTCACCCAGGTACTATGTTTCTGACTTACCTCTTTATTCATGTAGTTACCTATATTTTTGGTATTGCACTTTAATTTGAAACATTGAGGAAATGTTAGGTTTAAGTTTGGGGGTAAGGGAGAAACTTTTAGTTGAAATGATAAAACTCTAAATTTTAAAGCTTGTGAACAATTCAGGGTGACACTAACCATTCTAGGTGGATGAAAACTTATCTCTTTTTCTATAGGAATTGGTGTGCCCATCTAAATGGTCTATTCATAAAAGGATGTCTAGCTCAGGTGTTAGAAATAACATGATAGTTGTCACCATATCTCGGAATCTATCTAGACCATATCACTTTATGTTTTTATTTTTGTAATTTTTGTGTTTCTCTAAGTGATTTGGTGGGGCACCAGTATTAAATTGTTATCATCGCCAGGATGAAGTCGGGTGTTTGAGATCAAGCCCCATTATTGTATTATTTATACCATTATTCAAAAATAAATAAATAAAAAAAAACAATAAAACAATAAAATAAAAAAATTAATAAAATTAATAAAAATTAAAAAATCGAGTATTGACACTTTGATAGCAATATATGTGTGTTCTCCCTGTCTCTGTCTCCTAAACAAGCCTGGAACACAGGATCCATGAGAACTATCATGTACGATGCTGATAAGGAGCATGCGCTTGAATTCATTTGATCCAATTATGTTGTCAGTAAATTTAAAATATTTGCATTAAATCAACCACTGGGACCCTTGTATATACCAGCTGAGTCGATATTAGTTGAAGGAATAAGACTAGTGGGAGCGTATCTCAATCCATTCATCCTAGCACTTACCTTCAGACAGATATGGAAAACACCGTTCACCTTAGTCAACATGTGCAAACTTCATTTTGTCTATATCCATCTTCTAAATCTTTTCATGTGATTGTACTTTGATAGATTCTGATTATCGTGGTTGAACGACTATTTAAGTAGAGTTTTGAATTCTTGTATGAATTTTAGTATGATGAGTGAAAATCGTGTGCAGCAATTGGACTCATATAGGGTAATTATTCTTATAGGCGAGGAATTTAGTACTAAATAGTTTGTTTAGTATCTATCCCCAATCGTTCACAAGTAGATAGCGTTTGGAGTAAAAGTTTTATGGGTATACCTCTTGTAAATCCTCACGAGACAAAACTCGTCCACTAAGGACACCTAGGGGTTTAAGGGCTTGTTGCACACGCTAAGTGCAATCGCGATGCCTGCGAAAGTGAGTTAACATTTATTTTTATTAGATTTGCTCGAGGACTAGCAAAATATAAGTTTGGGGGTATTTGATAAACACATTTATGTGTCTTATTTGATCTCTTATTTGTATTAATAGTTCTCCATTTTTGTATTAATAATATCATTTTCTTTATTTGTAGGTACTTTTGTGAAATTAATAAATATGGAGAAATCGGCTAAAAAGTGCTAAAAACACCCCCATCAAAAGTGTTAAAGGCACCCAATATTTTGTTAAAGGCACCCATGGCAAGTGATAAAGGCATCCATACATTGGATATGTGCACCCACACATTTTCAAATTCAAAACATTTTTGGAGGGAGTATTTTCTTCACTTAACTGTGTGAAGATTTAGGGAATAATTTGTGGATTAATTAAGAGTATTTTGAGGAGATAAAATAAGATATTATCCTGCCATTATCTTTGAGATATTTTATACGATTGGGAAACCACGAAATCAAGACAGAGTATAAAATCAGATCACGCAAGTTTATGAGAAAAAATACTCGAGTATTATTCTCTGTTAATGAAGATTTTTGAAGATTCGATGGCCTGTGGTATATAAATAGGATGAGGTCGAGTCATATGGGGAGCAGAGAGTCTTTTTGTGAGAGATCAAGAGGTGACCAGAAATCAAAAAAAATCAATCCAGAAAGTTGTTGTTGCTGCTGCATGAAGAACAGGGAATAAGCAACAGAATCTGCAACCAATCGGCCATAGTTTCTTCATCGGTTTGCAACGGATATTGTCGCAACTGCAACGTTTATCTTTAGTTGTAACAGTTTCTTCAACCCGTTTGCAACGGATATTGTCGCATCTGTAACATTTATTTTCATCCCTTCCGTAACAGTTAGTTTGTAACGTCTATAAACGCTGCAAACTCATTGTTTTCTTTATTTTACTCCATTTTTATCATTTGTACATTTTTTGAGCCATGAACCATAATTTTGAGCAAGTGATTAATATGAGGAGCTAAATCCCATCTCTGAGGCGACGGAGGAAGCTATTTTTCCAAAGATTATGTGGTAATATTTATTTAATTAATTTATGCAGTTCTTTATAATTATTTGCCTTGGTTAAATATTGATTTAATGATTTTTATTAAGCAATTGTGATTTCGTTAGATGGTACACGCTTGGCCTAGGTTATAGAATCAAATTAAATGTAAGAATTGTATGATTATAATTATTGAATGAAATCATTTCAAAATTTGGAAAATAGTGGAATCTTAGCCTCAGTTTACTCTCAATTTTGTTATCAATTTTATTTGATTTTGCTATTTTTAGTCTTAGAAATTAGGTATAAACACAAATCTTCACAAGTCTTGAACGAACTTTATTACCACTATTACAAAATTATCAGCACATTTTTCAAACAATCCAAGCACATAATTGTTATAAACCTTATTGGCCTTCAGTAAGTATGTATTGATATTTTTCTTCATATGCCAATAACACCAACCATGAACAATATCAGGGAATACATCTGAAATTTGATTCACCAAACCACTACCTCGATCATTCATAAAAGTAAGATTTTTGCGCAGAGGAGAAATGACTCTATTCAAATTCTCCAAAAACCATTTCCAGTTCGCGTCATTCTCCGATGAAACCACAGCATAGGCTAAAGGATATATTTCTAAAACATAACAGGAAAAAATGTCTCAGCATATAAAAATGATAAAACCAATAGAAACAAAAAGAATGTTTAAGAAACTTACCGTCATTCCCGGTTAAACTTGTTGCTGCCATGATATGACCAAGGTATTTGTTCTTCAAATGGGATGCATCAAGGAATAATAAAGGACGACAGTAATTGAATCCATGAATGCATGCTCCGAAAGAGATAAACAATCTCAGAAATTTTTGAGTCCCATTTTCAACTTCCAAAATAACACGAGATCCGGGATTGGTTTCAGTCAATTTTTTGGTATACCATTTCAAGTAGATAAATGATTTCTCGTTCTCTCCCAATGTGATATTCAATGCATGCATCTTCCCTGTATATGCATAATACTGACTAATGTCAAAACCATACTCTCTTGTAAACTGATTCATAATATCCTTGTCTTCTTCTTCGGATTCTTTTTAATCTCTTCGAGAATCAAACTACTAATTAGTTTCTTCGACACATGTGGTCTGTTTACAACTCCACCATACCAAGTATGCTTCTTATTTAACTCCTTGATAATAAAAGTACTACCTTCAACACCATCAATAGAAACAACATATATATGCCATTCACATTTCCCTTCTTCCTTCGTAGCACAACATGCACCAATCCTCAACTTCTCATTCCTTGTCGTCTTTAATGAATACCCAGATGTTGCATGATATTTCAACAAATCAGAACGAACTTGTTGAACACCTCCCGTAAACACCTGATTGACACCCTGAAAAATGCCTAACCAAAGCGTAGACTTCAACGGTTTTTTAACTTTATTACGGACATCATAATCAACTAAATTTGTAAGTCCTGCATGTTCGAAAGGTATAATTCATAAACTTCGTGGCTGCTCAAAAGGTATGATTACTAAACTTCATGAACTAGAACTAGAAGACTCATCTCTATGCCTTACATGTAACTCAAGAGATGGAAGCTTATTAAACAAAGTTAATAGAGTAACCGATTGGAGATCAAAATCACAATTGATAACCTTTTGCTGATCACCAATTATGTGGAAAATTTCTATAAAAAGAATAGAGAACTGACACCAACTTGAACATATACTACCCTTCAAATCAAAAACAGATGCTTGTAGACCAATACGAAACAATAATGTATCCTCTTTGTGAGATATAACCACGAGAACAGATTCCATAATCTACAGGACAAAGTATGAAACCAAAAAAGGTTTCACTAGATGTGAATATCAACAACAACAACAATAAAATTTGAATAAGAACATCAACAACATAATAATTTTCATTTCAATAGATTTTAATAAGAACATCAACAACATAACCAAAGAAATCGTAAAAACAAATGGATCTGAGTTTCATAATCAACAGAAACTCAAAAATTCAAACAAAAAATAACAAAATCGATTACCTGAAAAGTTGAATTTTAGTCTCCAATGAATGATTGAACTAAAACAATATCTTGAGCCGAATGAGAATATGATCAAATTGAAAGGATAAATTATAACTTCAGTTGGATTCTTCAAACCAATATCTAATCTCACTGATGAATGATTCGAAGAAAAAACTGAAAAATTTCACAATCAATATCAACTCGAAAATTAAAATACAATCAAAATCATAATAAGAAAACCAAAATCAAGTAAAATCAAAATCAAAATTACCTGATGAATAATTCGACTACTTATAACTTGTCTTCTCTTCTTCAATTAAACTGAAACGAAAACCAGATCTGAAGCTGCTGAGACTTAGTTCAATCAAATTGTTTGGAGAAAATTTGTTTGAATTGAAACCCTAGAATCTAAGAAGAAACGAAGATTTTGAGAGAGAATTTTTTTTTCTTCTTGAATCTGATTATGTTATATTTGGAGAAAATTTGATTTTCTCTCACTAAAGATTTGATTTCTGTCGATATTTCCTTTTGAAACACATACAGTATATAGGGAAGGGCAGCTTGGGTATTTTAAAATTAACTAAAAAGTAAAATTACACATTATTCGAGGAAATGGGGTTTTTGTATTATTTATATTTCAAATGGTTTTTATTTAAAAAATAATATGGGAGGAGCTTTTGTATGCTAAGTATGGTCACTTTGATTTTTTATTACAAGTTATGTTTCAGTTTTAGTGATACATACAGACTCATTTAGGGTTTGCTTCATGGAGTCTGTAGTAGTGAATCGTTATGATAGGAGTTCGAACGACGAGGTGGTATCCATTTTGTATTTTCTGTAAAATCTCAGTCGATTGATAATAAGTAGATCTATTAACAACCGTTGATCTCTTATGACTTAGGGTCGTCAATTCCTATAATGATTATTATTTGGAAAATCCTAGGATGTAACCGTACCATTGACCGAGCAGTGAGACATAATAGGTATCAGCCCATTTGTCTTTGCCATTAAACTTGGGTTCACACAATCACGGGCTATCGTTCCTCGACAGATAAGGAACACCGGAACCAACACGAGTCATTCCTTAAGGGAATATATGTGATGAAACTAAAGAGGTACTTAGGCTTGTCGTTCACCACGCGGAGCGAGGATCCAACCAACACATAAGGACTAAACACTACTTGTACGCCAACACATATTACCCCGCAAAAACCGTCTCTAGTCGAACTAGCATCTTATGTTGATTAGGACATGAGAAACACGAGAACCAGAGACAAAATTATCTCGAGTAAACACGCTGTGCGTGCAATGATATATCCCCATCACGATGAAATTTTTGAAGATTAACTGGACCTGTCGGCCAAGGCTATATATTCGTTGAATATATCAATGTAGCGCGCGTGCGGCCCAGAACATTTAAGGGCATCATAGACCTGTTATTGCCTCAAACTTTCGTGGCCTAAACGGCCATAATCCCTCTAAGAAGCTGGTTACGGAGGGAATCCTCTGCATAGCTAGTTAGCAGGCTGAGGTCTCGTCCGTTAATGGAAGTAATCAGACAAATCGCTCCACCAACTAAGAACCGAACCTAGGGCGCGATAAGTGCCAAGAATTATCTCTGCCAGTGTACCTAGTGCACAACCTGTCCTCAGCCAGGATTAAAGGGAAGGTAGTGATAGGCGTGGCGAGCCAGCGTAAACCCAGCCATACACTTACGAAATGAATCCTTCAGATATAACATTAGGGCGTCACCCTCTTAGCGACGTGTTATACCGGAACCCAGGTATAATGATAAATGAGCAAGGGCCGAGTCGCTACCCCTTAGTGTTGCGCCATATCGGGACCTGGGTATGGTGTCAAGTATGCAAGGTCCGGACCGTATCCCTGTTAGTGACGTGCTACATCGACGCCCGGATGTAGTGTCAAGTGAGCAAGGGTCTTCGCATTTTTTTTGACAAGTCCAGGGGGAAAGGAGGCTAGGCAAGGCAAGCAGGATTCGTATCGGAAGCTGGAATGTCGGGTTCTTAACTGAGAAATTAAGAGATATAGTTGACACGACATGTGAGGCGTATAAATATCTTGTGTGTTCAAGAAACGAAATGGGCTGTCAAGAAGGCAAAAGAAGTGGAGGGACATGCTTCAAGCTATGGTATTCAGGAGAAACTCGTACTAAAAATGGAGTGGGCATCTTGATCGATAAGAACCCCAAGGAGAGACTGGTCAACGTCATAAGGCAAGGTCATAGGGTAATTCTAGTCAAACTCCTGATCGACGACACGACTTTGAACGTTATTAGCGTTTATGCTCCCCACGAGCGATCGAGTGATGACATTAAGAGAAATTTTTGAAATGCTCTAGATGGGATAGTAAGGAGTGTGCCTCTAAATGAAAATCTTCTCATTTGAGGAGATTTCAACGGGCATGTGTGAAAAGCGGCAGTGGATGTGAGAGGGTACATGGAGGCTCCAGTTTTAGCGATAAAAACCAGGGAAGAGAGGAAATTGTAAACTTTGTTGTCGCGTATGACCTTATGATAGCCAATATTTTCTTTAGAAAGAGGCAATCCCTTCTAGTTACCTACACTTGTGGATAACACGCTAGGCATATCGATTATATCCTTGTTAGGAGAAAAGATAAACGAGACCGTTTAGAATGCAAGGTCCTACCGGGTGAATATGTTGTCGTGCAACATAAGCTCATAATTTCCGACTTTCGTCTTTAAAAACATTTACATCGAGGAAAAGGCACTAAGGTGACGAGGACAAAGTAGTGGAATCTCAAACAAGACACGGCTCAGGTATTCAGGGATAGGGCATTGGCAGAAGGGGTACTAAGCGTTCAGGGTGAGGTGAATAACATGTGGGAAGAAACGGCATCGCGCATTCAAAAAATGGTTACAAAAGTATACGGAATATCTAGAGTGAACGGACGCGGGTGGAAAGGGACTTGGTGGTGGAATGACGAGGTACAAAAGGCGGTTAAAGAAAAGAAAGAATGTTACAAGGATGTGCATCATCACGGTAGAGAGGCGTCGAGACTAAAGTACAAAGCGGAAAATCATAACGAAAGCGAGCCGTGAGTGAGGAAATGGGTCGGGTGTATGAAGATCTGTATCGGAAGATAAATACAAATGAGGGTGTAAACGATATTTATAGGATAGCAAGACTTCGTGAGAGAAATACGCGTGATTTAACCCAAGTTAAATGCATCAAAGACGAAGATAACCGACTTCTAGTGAAGGGCTCGGAGATTAAGAACAAATGGAGAGATTATTTTGATAAACTCTATAACGGGGAGGAAGGTTCATCAACTATCGAACTTGATTTTTCGGATGAGGGCACCATTGGAGGAGGCGTCCAGAGAGTCCCTGAGAGCGAGGTAAAGTGGACGCTGAAACGAACAAATGGGGGGAAGGAGCTAGGACCGGATAATATCTCTATCGAGGTTCATAAATTCCTTGGGATATGGGATAACTTGGTTAACCAAGTTGTTCAATGTCATCCTCGAGTCGAACAAGATGCCGAATGAATGGAGGAGAAGCGTAATAGTTCCAATTTTCAAGAATAAAGGAGATATTCAAAGCTGCATGAACTATAGAGGAATCAAGCTAATGTGTCACACAATGAAGCTCTGGGAGAAAGTCATCAAGCATCGCGTACAAAGGGAAACAACGGTTTCGATAAACCAATTCGGGTTTATGCCTCGGAGATCGACCACGGAAGCGATTTTCTAGTCCGTCAACTTATGGAGAGGTATATGGAGCATCAAAAAATCTACACATGGTATTAGAGAAATCTTACGACAAAGTCTCGTGCGAGGATGTATGGTGGGCCCTCGAAAATAAGGAAGTCTCAACCAAGTACGTGACTCTGATCAAACATATGTACGAGGATGCGGTAACCAGTATCAGAACATTGCGATGGAGTGACTAGCGATTTCCCCATCAAGATAGGTTTGCACCAAGGGTCAGTTATGAGCCCTTATATTCCTTCTCTAGTAATGGATCAAGTTACGAGGGACATTCAAGGAGCATTTCGTTGGTGTATGCTCTTTACGGATGATGTGGCGTTAATTGGAGAAAGCAGGAGCGAGGTCGAGGGACAACTGGAGCGTTGGAGATGGGCTCTGGAATTGAAGGGTTTTAGAATAAGTAGAACTAAAACCGAGTAAATGAAATGTGAATTCAACAATATTAGGTTCAATGACGGGGATATCTCTTTAGACGGGCAAATCGTGCCTAGGAAAGACTCCGTTCGTTATTTAGGGTCGTTGCTTCAAGACAACAGAAAAGTTGAGGAAGATATTAGTCATAGGATGCATGCGGGGTTGGCATAATGGCGACAAGCAACGGGTATTTTGTGCGACAGAAAAGTCCCTCAGAAACTCAAAGGTAAGTTCTATAAGACAAAAAAATAGACCGGCGATGTTGTATAGTGCAGATTATTCGGCGACAAAAATCCAACACTGCAGAAAGGTACATGCAACGGAGATGCATATGTTGTGGTGGACTTGTAGACACACGAGATTTGATCAAATTCGGAACGAGGATATACGCAGTAGACTTGGGGTAGCTCTGAATGGAAAGATGCTCATTCAACATAGTTTACGCTGGTATCGCCATCTCCAGCGAAGGCCTCCGGATGCACCAGTACGTGTATGAATCTTAAAGAGTGTCGACAGAACGAAGAGAAGCATAGGTCGACCTAAATTGACTTGGGAAGAAGTGGTGAACTGCGACTTGAAACGACGAAACTTATCTAAAGATCTAGCGCAGGATAAACGCACGTGGAAATCAGTGATCCACGTTCCTGAAGCATGATACAGTTTTTGTTGTATCTTTGGGTTCATTTCTAGCCTACCCCAACTTGTTTGGGAACACAGGCTTCGTTTGGGTTTGGGTAACTATAAAATTAACGGCAAACTAGGTAGCACTAGCAAGGATACGGATAAATTTTCAAAAGACTAAGACATGGATAAATTATGGAAAAGTGTCCCATTCCGTCACTTTTTCCATTCAAGTCAGTTAAGTGGTCAATTGGAGAGTATTGACCAATCAACGGGGTGACAAATTTCACAATTACGCTTTGATAATCTGGACCATAGATCATGTTAATATCTAGATCATAGATTATCTAAACGGATGCTAGTACCATGTGTCACTATCCGCACACATGGGAATTCGTTCATACACCGGTTGTTTGATCCCTTCTTTTAAATCGATTCAGATGTTGAAAAAAAAATGAGAATGAGAAAAAAAGAACTGTTATTGCGGAGAGATGATTATGGTTTTCCATCGTCATATTGAAACCATTAGTGTTATAGGTTAATTAGGTCTGATTAGGAAGAAGTTACTTGATTTGAAGATAAAAGGAAGACTACTAGAATATTGAAACCAATCACAGACAGAAAATCACGATTTCACGATCGATCTGAATGATTTAGGGTTCGCAAACATGTAAATATTAAAACCCAAATCCTATTCTTGCTCGAATCACATGTATCATCATGTTTCAGTAGTTGTAATTGAAAAATTCATATGTCGAATTTTAGGGTTTACATTAATTTTGAATTGTCTTTTTTAAACTTAATAAATTATGGTTTACAATAGAAATTTAATTAAGTATTCACATTACTAGGTTATTAGGGTTTAATTATAATGATTTAACTGAAATTGCGGATATTAACATGATTAGGGTTTCATTATCATGATTTAACTAGGATTTAATTATAATGATTTAATTGAAATTGGGTTTAATTATAATGATTTAACTGAAACTATGGATCTTTAACTTGATTAGGGTTTAGTTATAAGGATTTAAATGAAATTAGGATTTAATTATACTAATTTAATTGAACGTGTGATTTAATGACAATGATTTAACTGAAATTTGGATTTTAACATAATGTGAATGATTTATTCATAATATTTCTGTTTCTCTAAATAAATTAGGAAATCTGGTGATATTGTTAACTGAAATTGGGGATTTTAACATGATGTGAATGATTTATTTTGGGTTATTTGATATTTTAGGTACAATTATGGATAAAGATTTTGTAGTAAGTGTGATTGGTTCCAAAATGTATAGAGACATGTATTTTACTGGTGTTAAAGCTGCCATTAGTAGTGATAAGTTTATACAAATGATAAAAATTAGGATGATAGAAAATGGTATGGGTAGTTCATTAAATCTGATGTTATTCGATAAGGATCTTGATATGTGTGAAACTGAAAAAGACTTTATTATGATGTGGGAGAATGGGGAACCAGAGAAGATGGTTTTATGTCTTTTCATGTTGTTACTGTAGTTAGTAGTGTAGATATTGGTGGTGGTATTGAGACTGGTGTTAGTGGGTGTGGTAGTGGTTTGTCAGGTGTTTTAAGTCCACCAAGGCCAGCTAAGGAGAGAGTTAGTTAGCCAATATCTAGGCAGATTCATTGTTAGAGAAACAAAGGAAAGAGTAGCTCCATAAGGCACAAGTAAGACTAAAATTTAAGAATGGAGTTATTCCTACACAAGCAAGTGTAGCTAACAACCTAGATAATCTTTCTGGAATGAAGTAGTTACACAAACATCTGCAGTTGAATATGCTAATACAAGTGAAAACTAAGTGAATTTGTAGAATTTAGCACCAGATTAGTGTCATCCAGATGACAGGCCAAAATTTCAACATCATCTCAGTGAACATGAAGAGGAAAATGAAAATGAAGATGATGAGAAAACTGATATAGCCAATTATGAATCATTTGTTCATAATTGTGCTGGAAATAAAGATGTTGAAAATGCAGCTGATGATGGAGATTGTGATTTCAATTTGGTTGGCAATGATGAAGAGACTAGTAATGGTCCTGGATATGAAGGTCATGTATATAATGAACCTGTATATGAGCCAATTAAAGAGGAGAAGTCTCAGTGGGAAGAAGACTTTGGTTATGTACAAGACCCAGTAGATTTAACAATGGTCCATGGAGATATTCCAGATATTGAACCTGGTGTTATATGTGTTAGAATGGTTTTTCCAGATGTACCATCTTTTATGAAACATTTAAGGGAATTTGCAATGTTGAAGAATATGCGGTATAAAGGGAAGAAGACATAGGGAAAGGATTTATGTTATCTGCAACAATATGAAATCCCAAAACTGTGGTTGGTTTGTGAATGCAATAAAGCTTCCAAAAGAGATAAATGTCATAGTTAGAGAATGCAACATAGAACGCACATGTCAGTCTGATGCAGGAGATAGGAATCCAAAATGTAGCAGATTATTTATTGAATACAATGGATGCTTCTTCATTAGTGACCAAGGCAGAGCATGTACAAAAAAATATAATTAAGCCAAAATTGAAAGTTGAAATTCCTTATTGGATTGCAAATGACGCAAGGGTATGTATCTTTTATCTCTAAATCTTGTCTTTTTTACTTATTTTTATGATTTTTTTTAAATGTCTAACACATGTATATGTAACCAGAATTTGGTTCTAGCCCATTTGTATGCAGATTTTGAGAATTCTTACACCAAAGTACCACAAGTTTTTATAGCTGCAGCAACTTTGAACCCAACATCATAGCCCACTTCTCTTGAGCCAAAGATAGACAAGAAGACATATTTGAGAGTGTGACCCTGTCATATAACGCACAAATACAAGGTTTTTTGAACGGTTGTAGGTTAGTAATTGGCATAGATGGAATGCACTTAACTGGTAAGTTAGGTGGTGTTATGCTTGCAACAACATCTTTAGATGCTTATAATTGTATATTTCCTCTTGGAATGATGGTTTGCAGACATGAGACTGAAGCAAACTGCTAACTTTTCTTAAAAGAGTTGAAAACAAAGATAGAAGATAGGGCTGTTTGACATTTATTCTTGACAGAAAAAAGGGTCTACTTGAAGCAGTCAAAGACTTATTCCCCGAGGAAAATCATAGATATTTTTAGCAGTCGCGCCTCTACAGATTAAACCTGCTCCTACTATTTCCGGGTGTCCTCACGCTGCTCCGTATGTATTGATCTTGATCCAGTCTAAATTAGGTTTGGCCCAGCCTATCAAAATTGTTATAGATGCTCGAACTCCATTCTAGGGTTTATGAGAGCTGGGATTCCTGTGCCCAACAAAACTCATGTTGAATACTAAGAGCCATATGAACTGTGCCTCGTGGGTTTGGCTGTTTTATTATAAATAAGTTTATTCATGGCTATCCATAAGGACCAAAATAAGAAATAAAAAGCAATATTGATGGAGGATTGTGGGCTTAATTTGTAGAATTTCAGAGATTTTTGTCTGGGGTGTCAGAATGTTCGGAAGATTTCGGATAGTGCTC
This sequence comes from Papaver californicum, assembly GCA_023531435.1. Taxonomy (NCBI): domain Eukaryota; kingdom Viridiplantae; phylum Streptophyta; class Magnoliopsida; order Ranunculales; family Papaveraceae; genus Papaver; species Papaver californicum. Next base: position 3,272,638 of record JAJJMC010015431.1, on the reverse strand, counting down.
AAGTATTAGGTGGCCTCGTTAAGAAAATGTCATGAATGTACCGTAATTTGATACTGAAGCAGGATGTGACCACCAGTTTCCGGATGGCAAACTATTATATTGAATATTTCGGGTTTTCTTTTTCCTTCAGATTAAGGGGTAAAATTAATAATGCATTTGTAAAACGGCATATGACGTATACACGTCGTGGTGATAGGGATTTCAAATTCGGTACACAATCTAATTTCATAATATGGAATAAAAAACCAAGGTGACCATACCTCCCATACAAAAAATCCTTCCATATTATCTTTAAATAAAAACCATTTGAAATATAAATGATAAAAAAAACTCATTTCCTTTAATAATGGGTAAAGTTTTTAGTTAATTTTAAAATACCCAAGATGCCTTTCCTTGTATAACGTATATGTTTCAAAAGGAAATATCGGCTAAATCAAATCTTGGTGAGAGAAAATCAAATTTTCTCCAAATATAACAGAATCTGATTCAGGAAGAAAAAAAAATTTCTCTCTCAAAATCTTTGTTTATTCTTAGATTCTAGCGTTTCAATTCAAACATATCTTCTCTAAATAAATCCATTGAATAAGTCTCAACATAACTCGTTTTCGTTTCTGTTTAATTGAAGAACATAAGACAAGTTACAAGTAGTCGAATCATTCATCGGGTAATTTTTTGATTATACTTGATTTTTTTTTCTTATTATGATTTTGATTGTATTTTAATTTTCGAGTTCATATTGATTATGAAACTTTTCAGTTTGTTCTTCGAATCAGTCATCAGTGAGATTAGATATTTGTTTGAAGAACCAACTGAAGTTACAGTTTATTCTTTCAATTTGATCATATTATCATTCGGCTCAAGCTATTGTTTTAGTTCAATCATTCATCGGAGACTGAAATTCAACTTTTCAGGTAATTGATTTTGTTTTTTATTTTGTTTGAATTTTTGAGTTTATGTTGATTATGAAACTCAGATCCATTTGTTTTTACGATTTCTTTGATTATGTTGTTAATGTTCTTATTCAAATATATTGGAATTAAAATTGTTATGTTGTGTATGTTATTATTCAAATTTTGTTGTTGTTATTGTTTATATTCACATCTAGTGAAACTTTTTTTGGTTTCATACTTTGTCATATAGATTATGGAATCTGTTCTTGCGGTTATATCTCACAAAGAGGATTATCGTTTTGTATTGGTCTCAAAGCATTTGTTTTTGATTTTACTTGATTTTGGTTTTCTTATTATGATTTTGATTGTATTTTAATTTTCGAGTTGATGTTGATTATGAAACTTTTCGGTTTGTTCTTCGAATCATTCATCAGTGAGATTAGATATTGGTTTGAAGAATCCAACTGAAGTTAAAGTTTATTCTTTCAATTTGATCATATTCTCATTCGGCTTAAGCTATTGGTTTAGTTCAATCATTCATCGGAGACTGAAATTCAACTCTTTAGGTAATTGATTTTGTTTGAATTTTTGAGTTTATGTTGATTATGAAACTTAGATCCATTTGTTTTTACGATTTCTCTGGTTATATTGTTGATGTTCTTATTTAAATCAATTGGAATCAAAATTGTTATGTTGTTGATGTTATTATTCAAATTTTGTTGTTGTTGTTGTTTATATTCACATCTAGTGAAACTTTTTTTGGCTTCATACTTTGTCTTGTAGATTATGGAATCTAATCTTGCGGTTATATCTCACAAAGAGGATACATTATCGTTTTGTATTGGTCTACAAGCATTTGTTTTTGATTTGAAAGGTAGTATATGTTCAAGTTGGTGTCAATTCTCTGTTATTTCTATAGAAATTTTCCACATAGTTGGTGATCAGCAAAAGGTTATCAATTGTGATTTTGATCTCCAATCGGTTGCTCTATTTACTTTGTTTAATAAGCTTCCATCTCTTGAGTTACATATAAGGCATAGAGATGAGTCCTCTAGTTCTAGTTCAGGAAGTTCAGTAATCATACCTTTTGAGCAGCCACGAAGTTTAGGAATTATACCTTTCGAGCATGCAGGACTTACAAATTTAGTTGATTATGATGTCCGTAATAAAGTTAAAAAACCGTTGAAGTCTACGCTTTGGTTAGGCATTTTTCAGGGTGTCAATCAGGTGTTTACGGGAGGTGTTCAACAAGTTCGTTCTGATTTGTTGAAATATCATGCAACATCTGGGTATTCATTAAAGATGACAAGGAATGAGAAGTTGAGGATTGGTGCATGTTGTGCTAAGAAGGAAGAAGGGAAATGTGAATGGCATATATATATGTTATTTCTATTGATGGTGTTGAAGGTAGTCCTTTTATTATGAAGGAGTTAAATAAGAAGCATACTTGTTGTGGTGGAGTTGTAAATAGACCACATATGTCGAAGAAACTAATTAGTAGCTTGATTCTCGAAGAGATTAAACGGAATCCAAAGAAGAAGACAAAGGATATTATGAATAAGTTTACAAGAGAGTATGGCTTTGACATTAGTCGTTATTATGCATATGCAGGGAAAAGGCATGCATAGAATATGACATGGGGAGAGAACGAGAAATCATTTATTTACTTGAAATGGAATACCAACAAATTGACTGAAACCAATCCCGGATCTCGTGTTGTTATGGAAGTTGATAATGGGACTCAAAAATTTCAGAGATTGTTTATCTCTATCGGAGCATGCATTCATGGACTCAATTACCGTCGTCCTTTATTATTCCTTGATGTAGCCCATTTGAAGAGAAAATACCTTGGTCATATCATGGCAGCAACAGGTCTAAACGGGAATGACTGTAAGTTTCTTAAACATTCTATTTGTTTCTTTTGGTTTCATCATTTTTATATGCTGAGACATTTTTTCCCGTTCTGTTTCAGAAATCTATCGTTTAACTTATGATGTGGTTTCATCGGAGAACGACGTGAACTGGAAATGGTTTTTGGAGAATTTGAAGGAAGTCATTTCTCCTCTGCGCAAAAAGCTTACTTTTATGAGTGATCGAGGTAGTGGCTTGGTGAATCAATTTCCTGTTGTATTCCCTGATGTTGTTCATGGTTGGTGTTATTGGCATATGAAGAACTATATCAATACATACTTGCCGAAGGCCAATAAGGTTTATAACAATTATGTGCTGGGATTGTTTGAAAAATGTGTGTACACTAATACAAATACAGAATTTTCATAGAAATGGGAGAAGTTGTTGCAGGTCAAAAATCAGAAGTTACAAGATTATCTGAGTAGAGTTCCGGTTGATAAATGGGCAAGTGTTTATTTCCCGGGTCGTCGTTATGGTAGGTTGTGTTCGAATATCGCTGAGAGTTTCAATAGTTGGATCCTTGAAGAAAGAGAGAAGCCTATAGCCATCATGGTTGATGAGATCAGAGTGAAGCTTATGAATCAAATGTGTGTACATCGCAAGGAATATGCAACATTATTGAAGTGGCGAGAAACTTTATGTCTAGAATTTGAAATTGAGCTCTACAACAACAAGATGCACGGCTGTGAATACAGTGTCACCAAGTCGTCGCAATATGTATTTGAAGTTCATTGTACATTAACACAAAAGGTCTATTTGCAAAGAAGAACATGTTCTTGCAACCGCTGGCGCATCAACGGTTTCCCTTGTTCCCACGCTATCCGTTGTATCATGATAAATGAAGAAGATCTGTATAAGTATGTCGAATTCTACTTTACAGTAAAGTTCTACCGTGAATCCTATGCAAGAGCAATTAATCATGTTCCCACAGTTGAAAAGCCTGTGATTGTGTCTCCAAAATCTGTTGTTCTTGGTCATGATGCTCTACTACAATCAGGTCATCCAAGGAAGAAGAAGAGAATTCCTAATACAGCTGCAGTTCCTAATAAGAAGATGAGAACTTGTGGTAGCTGCCATGTTTTGACTGCCCATAACCGAAGGACATGCCCTGCGCGGCAGATGTGAAGTCATTTTGACTATAATTCATCAACTTTCATTTTCAATTTTTGTTTAGACTACTATATGTTTTAATCTACATTTTCTTATTTATTATTTTTTCTATATTTTTTACAGTTAAACATGTTAATTTGCTGCAGGTGTTTCATGTTTTTTTATTTTTAGATTAAATTTTTCAGAATTGCAGGCTTTTATAATTTGTTGGAACCAAAATAGTTTTCATAGTTTGTCACATTCTTCAGGTTTCTTTTCATCTCTAAATTGATGGAACTTTTTTTGGTTCCATCATTGTTTTCATCTGGAATAAGATGAAACCAAAAAAAAATGATGGAACTTTTTCTGGTTCCATCATTTTTTTGTTTACGTCTGTGATATGTATGTTCATCTTGGATCCGTCACTTCCGGTATAAAAAAAACAAAAAAAAAAGAAAAATATCACAACATCTTGATTAAGAGTTGATATTTTATAAGACGGCCACCAGTAAAACCAAACATTCAACTTAACAACTTAAAAAAGATTGTTCTTAGTTTTTAAACTTGCACCTAGCAAAGTACGAGACACACCTGAAAAGAAACAAAAAAATTGCATAACTAAACCTTCCAGTACCCTTACGTAGAAAGCTTTTTTTCCCTGTTGTTAAACCATAAGTAAACCATAAGCACAAACAGAACTGGTCCCAACCATACAGTGAAGTTTATGAAACCAATTTTGGTTCCATCAAAATAGCCATCAAGTAAAAAACACCAACATAGTTGGTCCCAACCATACAGTGAAGATGATGAAACCAATTTTGGTTCCATCAAAATAGCCATTAAGTAAGAAACACTAACATAACTGGTCCCAACCATACAGCGAAGTTAATGAAACCAATTTTGGTTCCATCAAAATAGCCATTAAGTAAAAAAAAAACACCAACAAAATTGGTCCGAACCATATAGTGAAGTTAATGAAACCAATTTTGGTTCCATCAAATAGCCATTAACTAAGAAACACCAACAAAACTGGTCCCAACCATACAGTGAAGTTTATGAAACCAATTTTGGTTCCATCAAAATAGCCATTAAGTAAAAAATACCAACAGATTTTGTCCCCACCATACAGTGAAGATGATGAAACCAATTTTGGTTCCATCAAAATAGCCATTAAGTAAGAAACACCAATAGAACTGGTCCCAACCATACATCGAAGTTTATGAAACCAATTTTGGTTCCATCAAAATAACCATTAAGTAAAATACACCAACAGAGTTTGTCCCAACCATACAGTGAAGATGATGAAACCAATTTTGGTTCCATCAAAATAGCTATTAAGTAAGAAGCACCAACAGAACTGGTCCCAACCATACAACAAAGTTTATGAAACCAATTTTGTTTCTATCAAAATAGCCATTAAGTAAATAAATAAGGTGAAAACAGATGAAGCCTAAAACCATGCTACAAACAGATGAAACCAAGATGAAAATCAGTGAAACCTAATTATGAAACCAGTGATTTCGAAACAGATAAAACCTTATTACGCAAATTCATTGATGAAACCAAAATTGCAAAACCAAAAATTATTTATGCATGGTTATTTTCAACTATAAATAATCATTGAAGAACAATGAAACTTCGATTTACCTTTTGGAGAATCTTGTTTCTTAACTGTTTTATTAAGTTTTTTGTCGATCTTTTTATCTTTCTTTTTCTCTTGTTTCTTCACCATTTTTAATGTTGTTCAGTGATTTTATTTCGATATTAGGTTATGTTGAAATTTTTAGAGAATAGAATAGACAGTGATAAAATAGATAGATCTGAGTTGATAGTACAAGGAGGATCTGGGAAAGGGAGTAAATCTACTGATGATGATGAACAACCGCTTGAGAATAGAAATTCAGTTTTTGATTCTGATTCTCTGAATGTAATGGTGGTGATGCAGATGATGACGAGGATGATGATGATGATGATGATGATCAGGATGATATGGATGAAGATGAAGATTATGTTGTTTCAGGAGATTGTTCTGAAGATTTTGTTTCATCGGAACGGGTGAAATTGGGAAAGTGGTTGAAGAGGGAAATAATATCGTTACAAATTGAATGAGGAGAAATAAATGAGAGTGGTTTAAGAAAGGGTAGTTTAGAAAGTTGGTTTCAAATGAGTTTTTTGCGAACAATTTATTTTGTTGGATTTTTGTTGTTGGATAGTGACATGTTTGGGTTTATAACCCACGAAATGATCTAGTTTTCTTTTTTACCCCAAAGTCATTTATGCACCCCGTTTTTAATGAAAAATGAATACATGGGTGAATTGAACTTTGACAAAAACTACATGACCAGATATATGTTAGTGCCCTACAACTACTTATATAAGTTTTGGGAGAATGTAATAATTGCCCGGGTAATATGGTACACAGTCCCTAGTTAGGGATTTGGCGAATTTTTATCGTATCATTTATAAACCAGTTTATAATGCATAAAGTCGCCGACCAAATATATTTCCGGTTATAATCCGCGTTTTTCAATACTCTCCTGAATAATTCGCGCTTTCTATTCACCGTCCAAATATATTACCGGTCCTAATTCACATTTTTTATTACTCTCCTAAGTAATTTGCGTTTTCTACTAATGTACGAACTACATGACCGTGTAGTTCGGGTACTTTTATTTTCTGTAATGTACGGATTATTAGTTTGTTAGGCCCACCTATTTGTGCACTCAAGTCACGACCATTTGAAAGTTTCAAACGTCCCTTTTAACGTTTCAACAAAAAAACTTGTTATAGGGACTCGAATTCGATCCCTGGATCCTTGAGTTTTGGCTATATCCCAAACTACTTGTTGATTATGAAACATACAACATGCAATAATATATATATTGTTTTAAATTCTAAAAAATCATACACATTTTTCCTAAATTTATTTATTTTTAACAAATCAGGTCTAACTCATTAATTTTGGTAAATCAGGAATTTTCTTTACTAAAAAAGTTCATCTCAAACATCAAAGAATGATGGCTAAATTACTTAAAATAAAGAGGAGAAGGGGGACCTTCTCGACCACAGGGAGGGGGACGATCTTATAAGTGCGCCTCAGTTCATCTCAAGGATTCTTATTTAGAGGCTCCTTTTTTCATAGATAGATCTAATATTAAAATCTTTGAGAATATTATTGAAAAAATGGAACATAATACACAAGGTTGGAAGAGTAAAACCTTTCACAATCTAGTAAAATGGTTCTTAATAAATTTGTTCTAGCCAGTATGCATATATTTCAAATGGGTTGTTTTGTAATCCCTAAGAAGATCACTAATAAAATTAATGCTCTTCAAAGGTATTTCTGGTGGGGGAAAGAACCAAATTCTAAAGGTTAGTGCCTTAAAGCTTGGACTTGCCTCTGTAAACCTATTCAAATAAGGGAGGTCTGAGATTTAGAGATGCTTATAAAACTAACTTTGCTATGATAGAAAAGTTATCTTGGAGACTGTTGACTGATCCTAAATCTCTTTGGGCTTCCCAACTCCACCCTAAATATTTTAAAGGAAAGTCAGCCTTAAGAGTAAAGCCCTCATCCAATAGTTCATGGATCTGGAAATGCATTTGCAAAGGAATTAAACTTGTGGAACAATTTAGTATTTGGGAAGTAGGGGATGGAAGAACAATAAATATTTGGGAGGATAACTGGATTCCAGACTTAAATCTCAATCTTTCTCATTTTCGTAACAATAGTAACTCTTTTTTAACACTTGTAGTAGACATCATTGATACTACTACCAAAAAGTGGAATGTTAACTTGATCTCCTTTTTATTCCTTGCTCATATAACTGCCTTTATCTGTAAGATAAGAATTTTCCCTCATAATTTACATGTTTCAAAACCTGATAAGCTAAGGTGGCTCTTGACACCTTCAGGAGAATTTTCAATTAAATCTTTGTATAATAAATTAAATGAAAATGGGATTAACTCAAATAATCTCAATTTGTCAGAAATTTTTTGGAGAGACCTATGGAACTTAGAGGTCTCTGAAAGAATCAAAATATTCTTTTGGAAGTGTTTGCAGAATGCATTATCCACAAACTCAAAGCTCTCTAGAATTATTAAGGATATCTCTCCTTGTTGTTCCTTTGGATGTGATTCTGAAGAAACTTTGGAATACTTGTTCTTTCATTGTTATTATGCTAAAGTAATTTGGGCCTTAAGCCCAAATCCAATTCATCTTTAGGATCAAACTCACTCCTCTTTTACAGATAGTCTTTTATGGAATACTAAATATGGAAATTTGTATCTATTGAGATTGCTTTGACTAAAATGTGGTTCATATGGAAAGATAGAAATTTTTTTAAGGAAAATAAAGCTCTCTACCTCAGTTAGCCATAGAAATTCAGAGACACATCAATTTCTGGAAAGACTATTAAATCAGATAAACCTAAATGTAGAACTCAAAAACAAATAAAAAAAGACTGGAATCTTCCTGTAAAAGATCAATTTAAAATTAATGTAAATGCAACTTGGGCGTCCAAGGATTGTCCCTCAGGTTTTGATGTAATTCTGAGAAATGATGCAGGTGAATTCAAACAAGGAAGAGTTGGACCATCCTCAACAATCTCACCAGAAGAAGCAGAGGCAGTAGGAGTTCTTCAGGTTTCCTGCTAGGCAAAAGAGAAGAACATCACCAACTTTAGCATAGAAGGAGATTGCAAGAGGATTTTCTATTATCTTAATAGCCATGGTTCTCTGGTCTTTTGGCAGAGTCAGGCCATACTTGAAGAGGCTTTGTTCATTACCAGTTCATGTCATCACTTTTTGGGTTTTAATTTTATTCCAAGAACAACAAACAATAATGCTGACATTTTAGCTAAGGAAGCAACACTTAATAATTGTATTGACTGGGATATCAATCCCCCTCTTTGTATTAGGAATGCCCTTGTAGTAGATAAATCTAATGCTAGGAAATATCCTTCTACTCCTATATTAGATGACTCTACTCCTTTTGTAAGCAGGTTTTCTAACACCTTAAGCTAGTTTTTTTAATGAAATTCTAATTTATAAAAAGAAAAAAATTATATTGTATTAGTATTGTTTTTTTTTTATTTTGTTGATGCTTAAAAAACTTTATTATGTGTGGGCATAAAAGTTTCGTGTACCTTAATTTTTTATACACAGATTAGACAGGGAAGCGCATTTATCACGAATTAACGAATTTCCGAATTATTTCTGTATTCAGTTTGTTTAACCGCATAGTTGACTAAATTCATGTTTTCCTTGGCCGATTAATGCTCGTATGTCTGCTCTAGATTTTTGCCGAATGCCAAATTGCCAACTCTGGTACACTACACATGCATTGTCATTACGACCCAGCAAACAGATCTTTGGATAATTTTCTTTTCGTAGATCGTTTGACACACTCGATATTCGTGTAGAGGTTGCCGGCTAGTCTTACGAGCGGGCTCAAAGAATTTTAAAGTGGCAGAGTAAGTAATCTTTTTTAAATCGTGCAAATTGAACAGAGTTAATCATGTTCAACTATTATATACAGACAGAGGCATACTACTATATTAAAAGTATTCGGGTTTTTTGTTCTTCAAATCAAGGGAAAAAATTAGTAATGCATTAGTAAAATACTCCGAGGGAACTCTGATATGGTTAATCTCTTCTGGACATCTAACTTCCGAAACTTTTGATGCGTCTAAGAGCATTCAGTTTCAGTGTACAGGCTAAAAATCCCATTGTGGATGCAGTTCGACCTGCATTTGAAGATCTTTCTCTACAACAGACGAGCATGTTTAGCCAAACAATGGAGAGCAGCATTGGCATAACAATTTTGGTGTGCAGATGTAACAGCTGGAGACAAAGTGGCTAACCGTTCAATATTTCTTGCTGCGGAGTAAAGTAGACATGCTAATCACACAAGAACACCCGGATGGCTGATAAGCACTGATGTTGCTGCTGACACTTAAAGCATCCATAGTGAAGTCAAAACATAGCTTAAGAAATACTATTAGACTCATGAGGCAATGGGCTTTAAAAGGATAGAAGTATGGAGATCAACTCCATATGCATACACATCCACCTTTCTTGTCACCCTGCCGGTAGCTGCAACGATGGCATAAACAATTGGTTCAATACTGTGAGAAAGTTCAGTTTAGTTAGAATAAAGTCATAAACCAAGATAACCAACGAGAATTTCAAATTTTAAAATGGGTACTAGACGGAAGAGTTCAAAAGATATTACCACCAGTTACATAACAAGAAAGCATTTTACTGAGCAGTCAATGCTCTAATTCACTAATTGCATAGGAAAAGCAAGAGACCAACAACTCCACTGTCAAGTAAGAGAGAGGCACAACAGTCTCGTAAATTAATTTAAGGATCAGCAGAAGACTTGTATGCAACTGCAAATAACTTTATAATGCAGCGATTTGCAAATCGAAAGCTTAGCTGACACTAGAACACTAGCCACACTTGTAATGACTGCACTAGTTTCTGAAATAATCAATGAACACTAGCCGCACTTGTAATGACTGCACTAGTTTCTGAAATAATCAATTCATGTTCTGCAAATAATCCAGACTACCATTCGCTATGTCTACTTTCTTCAGTTGTCCAAAAACATAATTCTGCTGAAAAAGAAAAACAGAAATAAAGAAGTCATAGCTTTCCTTTCACCAATCTATCTATTCACCCCTTAATTCTTATCCCACAATCCCTGGCCATCTGACTTATTTTAATCTCAAAATCCCATCTATTGACATGACCAGAATCATACACTGCTATGTGCCTCAACATCCAAAACTCAACAATAGAACAAAAGAAAAAAATGCAACAAGCCACAGTGCCACACCTCCTTCACAACTAGACTTTTTTGTTTGGTACAGTACAATTAAGCACATCATTCAAATTCCTTGGTTCAGGTACCTGAAAAACTACACCCAACCAAGACCAAATGCTTGTACTTAATCCTCCTTTAACACCTATAGCAAGTCCTGCAATATTAAACCATTACAACAACAAGTACTCCCCAGCCTGTCAGTCAATTTCATGAGATGAAAATTCGATAACTTCTTCACAATCAATGAGCAACATCTACCTTACCACACTTCAAAGAAGACTATCAGGTTCAGTCTGTGTACTTCATCTCCCAGGAAAGAGGGAACAAAATTACTGAACCAAAATTCTGTATACATGATTTTGCAGAAAAGTTCACTATCAAATCTCAACCTCGTTGAACTGTGCGCTTCATCACTCTTTTGAGGAAATGAAAACCTAGCTTTCAAGATATACATCAACATGAATTCATTCCATTAAAGTTCACTGCAGTCTATGATGATTTCACTTGATATGCTTGTCATATATAATTGAAGGTCTAATTCTAGCTAGGTTCTCCTAATAAAGCATGCCCATAACTCTAAAACTTGACTACAAAATTAATCTAGTAAACTAATGACAATTACCAAGATAACTTACTACATATGTGTACTAATTAAAAAGGGTAAAACACTCTTGACCCTCTGTTGATAAGCACATATGCCGAACATGGACGGTCTTCTCTCTTCAAACTCACTGAAATCACCAGCCTCGACTCTTGCCACTCCTTCTGGTATGAAGGTTTGCAGAGAAAGGAAGTTTTCCTCATGACAGTGCAGCTGATATTCCATATTGGAGAAATAATTATCATCTTCACCAGATATAAACTTGTGCCGCGGTTCTTTCATCTTAGCTCCGAAGATAGCATCCTCTTTACATTTACTAGGCAGTACAAGCTGAAGTTTTTCAGGACGCAAGTTGTAAACTTGAAGATATTTCCTGTTGAACCAGTATAGTAACATCTGATCTGAGAAACTGTAGATGCGAGTAGGAGGTGTAGTAGTACTGCCGAAGCAAAAGCAGCAGGGCTCTGGTGTCAGGTGGCCCACGTCCCTTAACCATGTGGGAGTATAATTTATACGAACATCAAAGCTCTCCTCCTTGACCCACACTTGCTTGATTTTATCCTTCAATATGTACAAATGAACTTTACAACAACAGCAGCAACTACTAGTACCCTGATGATCATCACGACAACGTTGAGGATAATCACTTCCATTCCCTGATATTTTTTCGATACGTGCAATACAGGGAGATCCCTTGAACTCCAAAAGATGAGGATAATCGACAAGTAAGCGCTTCTGCTGTTTGTCAGTTGTACTTTTAGCTGGTAGTTGAATGAACTGAAACTTCTCACGTTGAGATTGAACAACAGTAACATCTCTATCTCATTTATAACATCATTACTATTATCATGTTGGATATCGTTAGGTCCTGCTCTCCCCAAAGTTGCTATTATCTTCCATGCCAAACATCCACTGCTGCTGCTACTGGTAGTACAGAAGATGGCAGATTTGTCACTACCCGTGGGCGCCCTTATCTTTGTAATAGGATGAGCTGATATGGGCATGCTTGTAGCAGTGAATTTCTCCAATCTTATGTTCCCAGTGTAAATACCACAGTGTTAAGCTCCTTTTGAGGAGTACGAAAAATACTTACCAACTTGTACTCGTTTGCTGAGGGATCGAACCCAAATCCATGACAGATGATCTGGGTATTGGGGGTTCGTATCCCAACTCTGGCTGGATAAAAGATATAGAGTAAATCTTTCCTGTTTGGGTCCAGTATCATGTAAGCAGTTGAGTAATAACCCATTTGTGCCGTACAAGGTAGACCATTACAGTAACAAACCAGTTCACACATATCAGGATAATCAAGACCACCTCGAACACGTCAAACCTTAGAACATTGTCAAGATAGTAAACTCCAGTAGTAAATTTGAAGAAGCGACACCCACACTTAGGCTGACCCGTCTTTGTAACAACCCCATCACCCATCACCGGCCCTAACATTTAAAAGACTGAAGGTAACCTGAGGCTGTTTCTGAGATTGAGGGAAATGAGAATAAGTTAAGCGTTTATGATCATTATGAATGGAGTTATACCAGAGTTTTGATACCATAACAGACTTAAGCAGCATCGGGACTGGAAGCTTGGTTAATATTTGTTCCATAATTAAATCACGAGGAAGGTACTTTTTTCTTCTTGATCTCTATCACAGATGGAGTATTTGTGCCACCACAATCATTTATTCTACATGCTCTTTTCTTCGTCTCCATCACTGTTGAAGTATTTGTATCTCCGCAGTCTTTTCTTTTGCAAGGTCTTTTATTCTTCTCCGACACTGTTGAAGTATTTGTATCACCACAATCTTTTCTTTTCTTCATCGCTGTGGACGTAATTGTTGTATCACCACCACAATCTTTTCTTTTATAGGCTCTTTCTTGCTTCATCTCAATCACTGCATAGTAGTATTGGTGGTTAAATCCTCACCGCCACAATCAATTTGCGGGGGTTGTGTGATGTTCATCGTCGTCATAACTTAATAATAATTACTGATGGAGCTAGCTGCTTCTTACAGTACATAAGAATATAACGATTATTCTACTCTTCTTTGATCTGATGATATATATATATATATATATATATATATATATATATATATAATGAAACAGTCTTTTTCTGAGATACCCTAATTAAAAAAGGAATCTAAGTTTGCGTCAGACACATACCTTCTGATTTATAAGATACCTAAATCTAAGAAAAAAAATTGGAATTGGAATACGAGATTACCTGGGAGAGTTGAACACCAGCTGAAGAAAGAAAGAATACTTCCGCCACCAAAAAATTACTCTGAGACGAACCCCAGATCTAAAGAAAAATCATTTTCATTTCTGGTGGAACAAATTTGGGTATCTAAAGTAATAAATAAATAATAATTGTGTTGTGGAAACAATTTGCTTACTATGTTAGAACACATGCATGAGTGCACAAATGCATCCTCATTGTGTTGTTATGCATTCCTGCGACATGGTAGCACTTCTTCTTGGGGAGGTAGGTGCATCATCCATCCTCCTCTGGATTTGATTTCAAATCTCAAATCTTTATTCAGAGGAGGACGGATAACGGCTCTTTGGCTTTGGCAGAGAGTAAACAGACAACAACACAGATATATTTTACAAATAGTGAGAATTTACAACAAGAGGCAGCAACACCATCAAGCTCTGTTTTAGTAACAAAAACAATTATTTGTACAATATTCACTTGCCTCTCAGCTCACTGGCAGGCAGAAAAGTCATACAAGCTGTGTAAACAAGGATTCATGCTTCCAAAACATGCAGTCTATTTTTATTATTCATTTCATCCTTGCTGCAGCTTACATCTATATGCCTCAAGTACACAAGCTGCCCAATCGGCATGTAGCAACAGGTGGTCCTCTGTTTGCCTTATTCTCCCCTAAGCTGAGTGAGTTACTAACAATCCTAGCCCTGATAGCTGCCTGGGCTGCTGCCGACGTCACCTGCCATGCTCATATTGCTTGCTCAAATCTCTAAGCTCTCATCTAAAAAGGAACCACCACCATCCTATGTAGACAAACAAACAAACAATCTTCAGCAGCCTAGATCTACTTACTTTAGATACTGCCTACATAGTTTGAACTTCTAATCTTGGCAACAATGTTTAACTGTCTTCTGATTTTGACTCCATCGAGCCTCAAGTTGTTCTTTATAGAATCCCACAAAGCACCAAAAAGAATACCTAATAACAATTCTCTACCATCGCAACTGTATAGGTGACCAGGTCACTCAATCCCTGACAATATCCAACATCTCATCACCATAAAATTGCATAGGCTTCGAGTATCGCAACTGGGGATGATACTGGATGAATTACCCTACAGGGTTCTAGGTGGTCACAGTCCCACGGCCTCTGATACATTGCGCCCGTCACTCTTCATCTCTGAGCAAGCTTTGGAGGGTGAAGACTTGTCATCAGTTCTTTAATAGAAACCGAGTCGGATGATTTTCGGTATCAGCTACGTACCCATTCACCCTTGTGACTTCACTTTCATTGTTGTCTTGCTGAGTAGGTGCAATGAGGAAATTGATCAGGATTGAGTCCTCACATTCTGGGCTCTCTTTTGACAGTCGAGGAGGATTCCTCGGCAATCCTATCCTTTGAAGCAGGTGTATCTGGATCTTCGACAACACTCTCGCTGTTCCCATTGTTGTCGGGTACCGTTACTCCATTCTGTTTAACTCGCTCATCATCAATGCACTTTAAAAGATGTTTGCAATGTTTCCTCAACTTCTCAAACTCATAACATCAGATGATTTTACCTAAAGCACTCAACCATACAATAACAGGATTAAAATAAGCACACAATTGACAATTCTACCTCTTCTGACTTCTAGTGATCTATCTTTTCTTCTTGAGTGCTGCTCAGGTCATGACTGCAAAACAATAGTGATACAAAGGTAAGGAAAACAAAAAAGGCTCACCAATGAAAGACAGGAAATTCATATTGTTATCCTACCCAGCAACAGAAGTAAAGTTTTTTAATTGCTAGCACACAATCCAACACTGCCAAGAAATTGTATTGTCCACAATTTTTGAATTACAATACAGATTTTGGGCCATGGGGTTGATTTTGGATCACAAACCAAATTTTGTTTTACGAGGTAGGTTTTAGACCATCTTAGGTGATACCTGAGCTATAATCACCACCACTTTCCTTATCTACTCTATCAACAAAAGAAACAGCTTTCCTGCATTTGCTCAATAAAGCTTCTTCATGGACTGGGCCATCATATACAATTTCATAACTCAAAATAATTTTTTCCACTATACTTCCATCAGAACGTTTCTGTTTGAAGGAAATAAAACAACAACGAACAAATCAAAAAAATGAAGTACTGAAAACATCTTTGCACCTCAAACAAAAGCAACAAATCCTTAACATATGCACACCCATGTACTCGAACCAGGTACTCACCAGTTTTTCTCTTAAAGTTCTGTCCCAGAAGCTCTTCTTTTAATACTTTCCCCTGGATATAAAAAACTTTTCTCTCTTCCCAGATGCCAATCTACATGTGCAGAATAACAAAAAAGGATGAATAACACATAGCATAGAGAAAATATATTAGATAAAATTTAACCTACCAACAGGTGCATAGGGCATTTTTCGATTATCCAACAAGGAACTACATTGCTCAACAACTAGATGTCCACGTAGCAGTCGTTCAGCAGCCTTCTTTTCCACCTCTTCTCCATTCTCGACTACATTATGGAGAGCACCTGGAAGAACTTCCCAAAATTCAACAACAAATTCCGGACCCTTTTCCCGACTTCTCTGGCTGCAGTACATCATTTGCAAGCTAGAGATAATCCAATTTCTGGTCCTTTGGGGAACAATGGAACTGTCTAGCCCACGTTTCCACAACTTGCTTAGCTTTATTTCTGTGGGACATACACCATTGTGATAGAGCTACATACAGTTAAGTAAATCAACCAAAGAACATCGACACATAAATTCAACCCCATAATAATTTGATTTTAGTTAGTTATGGCCAGGTATCCAATGTTCTGTCCGAAAGTGACGTAAACCAAGTTCAAAAACTCCCCTTGTTACAAGAAATTACCTCCACCACCAAACAAGAGTTACTCAGAATAATGTACCACAACAGCAGAAAGACCTCACAAATACATGAAGGATACAGTGAATGCATTTCTTTGAACAATTGAGGGCCGCCTAGTTTTTCCACCAACTTCTGTTCATCAAATGTACCTCCATCCATGATTCCCTAAACTATAATACAACAGAGATGAACACACACACACAACAAAAAAAAACTAATCAGTTCATTAAATCAATTAATTCTTCCACTTTTGTAAAATATACTTTAAACCCATGATTCAATGTACAAAAACTGCAACCCCTAACAAGAACTATGGACACAGAACTAAATATTAACATTACCCTAAAAGAAAGTTGATTTTTTTTTGACAGACTTGAAAAGAGAAGCTAACCTGTTGATATGAATGTAACTGATGAAGGAGAGAGATGGTAATGACGATTATCTGCTTAAGCTGTGCCTTCTCTTTCTTAGGGTTTTAGTTTCAGTTATACGCATACAGTCACTTGGGGTTTTGCTTCATGGAGTCTGTACTCAGTCTGTACTCTGTAGTACACTTACGAATCGTTTTGATAGTTTGAACGCTGAGTCGGTATCCCTTTTGTGTATTTTCTGGAAACGATACCTGTAAAAAGCTCAGCCGTTCTAATAACAACCGCTGATATCTTAGGTAAGGGACGTCAATCCCTAGGATAATTATATTAGGAAAATTCTAGGATTTAATTGGACCATTTTTTATGGTAATGAGAGCAAGTTCTCCGATGCTACCAAATCTATGTAAAACAAAATAATCTTATCTTTCCACCGGATTTCTAACCCTTCCTGGAATGTTATGGAATATGATAACCCTTTGTAGTAGTATTCCAAGGATAGAATTAGGGATAAAACTGTAGTATTCCAAGGATAGAATTAGGGATAAAACTGGGCTAAGAAAATACAGCACACCAATATGGGAATACAGGTTGAAGATATGGAAACTCTCGTTCGTTTAATATGCTTTACCAAAATGGTGTGCAAGGAAGATTTCACTTAATCTATTACGAAAAAAAGCAGAAGGGGGAATACAAGCTGAAGACATAGGAACTCTCATTCGTTTTACTATGCCTTACTAAAATGTTGTGCAAGGAAAATTTCACTTAAGCCGAAAAAAGCAGAAGGGATTCTGAAGATGATACCCCAATAATCTCCTTTGTGTTAACTAATCTCAAGACTATTTATAGATTAGACAATTTAGAAACTTTTCAATTAGGGATGGTCTGTAAAAACTATAATTATAACTGCATTCCGGTTAGACATCATGGTAGTCCTGTTAATGCTATTATAAGCATAACAGGTAGTAGTTTGTATTAATTAGATGGGAGTGTCGTAAACAACTACACCAAGGCTAGAATTAGCAATACAAAGTGAAAGTCCCAAGTCTCTCATTTCCCAGGGAAAATTTTGCAAAAAGAAGTATCCCCACCTGATGGGCCGGTGGACAATCCAAGGATGATAAGCTACAGAAATGAACTCGAATTTTTCAATGGTAAACAAGACAGCTGCTCTTGCAAATGTTTAACATGTTATGATGACAAAATACTACTAGTTAGCTTCACATTTTTGTGTCCAAAGGGACTGTTTAAACAACTTCTTCAATAAAACTTTATATGTACCACTAATGACATACCCTTCTATTGTGCCTCCAAAAGGTTATCCAAAAGTGCGGGTAACAAAAACCATTCATTCCACAAACATTCATTACCCTAGCTATTATCAGTTTTATCACCCTCCAAAAAAACTGAGCTGCGGAGTCTATTATTAAGAGGTTGCGGATGATGCTGATTGACTATAGAGACCACTTTCTGACCCCCGAAAACTTCGATAGAATTTTGAAGACTCTGAAATCATGCTCCAACTGGATGTTTACCCATTGAGAAACCAGTTATAGGTGATGGTGGCTGCGGCTTCTATGGAATTGGCATGCCATAACTGAATGGGTTTTGTAGTGGCACAAGTGGTAAGGCTACGGGTGAGGATGACAAATGTTGCGGTGATCCAGGGAGTGGAATATAAGATAAGGGCTCTGATGCTAGCTGCTGAGACTGTATATAAGAAGGTGCACCATTTACGAGTTTAGTCCTCTTTTCTGAAGGATACTTAACAAATGCAGAAGCATGATTTTGTTGGTGTCCAATGTAGTCTTCAGCCGCTAGAAATGTTATAACGAGAGATCAAACGAGAACGATAAACAAATAAAGAACACAGGGATTTAACGTGGTTCACTAACTATTACGTTAGCTACCTCCACGGCAGAGAAACCAGAGTTTTATTACTGAGCAGAATACCAAAGATTCTTTCTCTAGGTACAACGTATGCCTATATATAGGGCAAAGAGATAAACCCTAATTCGACTAGAAAGCGGAAAACAATCCCAGTCATAATACATTAGGGCTCTGCCCCTCGGACTCCCCGTAGTATTCCGGCAAACAAATGATTCAAGGCATATCAACAAGAAAGTTAGGGACAAATCTAGATGCTCCAAGTTTTGGAGCCACAGCTGCAGATTTCGGAGTATCTTCTTCCATGTAGGAAGAAAATCTGGAGAATGGTGGTCCCTGTGGTGATGATGGGAGCTGGTCTCCCTTTGACATCTCCATCAGCCCCTAGAGTTTCTGAAGTGAAACTTGGAGGTGAGACAGCAATGCTTGTTTCGTTCAACCTCTCCCCGCTTTTGCAATTTATTAGATGTTGGCAAATGTTCTCAACCTTTTCCTATCGAATCCGAGCAGCCTGAAAAAAGAATATTTCATTGAAATTTGAAAGTAATGAACAATGAAACAAGAAAGTATAATTTTTTCCTAAAAAATATTAAGACCATTTCTTGATTGGTGTGTGCCATTCTTGCACAGGGGAGCCATACTAATCTTACACTGGATGCCCCCAAAGGGATAAAGTATGTGGAGCAGCTCACAGTGCAACCAAGGTTCAGATTTTAGAGATAAGTAATCTGGGACTAAATTAGAGCAGCTCATATTTGCTGTTAGAGATTCGAAACTGAATAATCCGCTTTTCTTTCACTACAAAATAAAAGAGTATCTGTAGTTTTCTCCCATCAAGCCTATAACATACTCTTATTATTTATACTAAGTATTGGTGACTCAGGGGTAACTAAAGAGTTTCAAATCTCGTACTATTAAATCAGGTTTGAAGAAATGTGAAAACTTACCTGGAGACGGATTTGAACCAGCTTTAATTCCTGAGGATCAAACTTTGCCATTATTTTATCAACAAAACCAGCTAATATACAATTTAGATACTGCGATCTTATTATAGAAAACTAGCTAACCTGCTCTTGAAGAGCCTCCCTTAGACGTGAGACTTGATTTGTTCTGGATGATTCAGCTGCAGACAACTGTTCAATCGTTTCTCTCGTTCATGTAGCTCATTCAGTTCAGATTGATTGAGTTTCCCTGTCCATCAAGCGAGAAAAATTCTGAGAAGGTTATGAAATAAAAAAGACGAGCAAATAATAACTTTACATGTTACTATTTTAGGCAGTACCTGCGCTATTATCACTGCCAATTTCCTTATCTACTTTGTCAATAAAAGCAATTGCTTTTCCACATTTTCTCAATAGAGATTCTTCATCAACAGGTCCATCATATACAATTTCATAACTCAAAATAATTTTGTCGACCATACTTCCCACAGATCGTCTCTGCTTATTGGAAAAGAAAAGGTAACAAAGAACAAATTAGAAAACAGTAGATACTGAAGGCAGTTTCGCACCCCTGACAAAAGTGGCAAACCCTTGACATATGCACACTCAATACTCAAACTAGGTTCTCACCAGTTTTCTACCCAAAGTGTCTCCATCTCCATTGCTCTTCTCAATGCTGCATCCCATGGACTCATCCTTTTTCAGTACTTTTCCTTGAATATCCGAAAGTTTATTCTCTTCCCCAACACCGATCTATATGTGGAGAACGGTAGGATAAAATGAATGACACAAGAGATGGAGAATTCAAATAAGTACACACTTAACATATGCACATCCACATATTCAAACCTTCTCACCAGTTTCCTGCTCAAAGTTTCTCCGTCTCTATTGCTTTTCTCGACGCTCTGTCCCATGAGCTCATCTTTAAGTACTTTCCCCTGAATATCAAATACTTTTCTCTCTTCCCAGATACCAATCTACATGTGGAAAACAGAAGGAGAAGAAGAATGATACACGAGAAAGATTAAATAGCTTAGTAAAACCAAGAGGTGCAAGGGCATTATTTCGTACGTATTATCCAACAAGGAACTGCATTATACAGCAAGTAGAAGTTAACTGACCATACCATTCATTCGGAAGCATTCTTTTCAGACTCTGCTCCTTTTTCAACTATATCACGGAAAGTATTTGGAAGAACTTTCCAAAATTCAACAATAAATTCTGGACCCTTTCTCCGACTGTTCTGCAGTATATCATTTGCAAGATATAGAAAAGCCAACCTCTGCTCTCGGGGGGAACAATGGAACTGTCCAGCCCATGTTTCAACAAGTTCCTTAGCTTTTGTTCTGTGAAACCTACACCAGTGTGATAAAGCTACATAGACTAAAGGAGAGCAACCAATGAACATAGAAAGGTACAAGAGTGACATAGAACAAAGTAAAAAACTACTATCAAGTATTGAGATGTATGAAGCTGCAGAAGGATGATTAAAGAGTTACTGTATATTTCTCTTGATACAAGCATGGCAATATATACAGGAAAATATAGCCAGAATAGAGAGAATATCTCCATAATAGTGATCCATATACTACGGGATCTTATTGAGAACTATACAGATATCCTAATTTTTATATTAAAGGTAAACAACACATTCCATTAATACTCCCCCTCAAGTTGGTGAGTGTATGTTGCAAACTCCCAACTTGTGTCGCAGTGTTAAAAATTGATCCTTCCCTAGTGCCTTTGTAAATATGTCAGCCAATTGATGTCGAGTTGGTACGTATGAAGGACTAATCATACCCGATTGCAGCTTTTCTCACACAATGTGGCAATCTATCTCGATGTGTTTCGTGCGCTCGTGAAACACGGGATTAGCGGCAATGTGAATGGCAGCTTGGTTATCGCAGAGTAGTGGTATAAAAACATCACAAGAGACCTTCAAATCCTGCAATATGTACCGTACCCAAACGAGTTCTAAACAGGCGTTTGCCATCGACCTGTATTCTGCCTCCGCTGAAGATCTTGAAACGTTAGTTTGTTTCTTCGACTTCCATGAGATGAGTGACGTGCCAAGGAATACACAATATCCAGTAACAGACCTTTGTGTATCACGACATCCACCCCAGTCGGAGTCGCAAAATGCCTTCAAAATGAGGTCGTTCTTTGATGGAAAAAATAATCCTTGTCCCGGTGTCCCTTTGACATAACGTAGGACGCGTAATGCAGCATCCCAATGAGGTTTGCGAGGTTCCTGCATATATTGTCTCAAGGTCCGAATAGAGTAAACAATGTCGGGCCTTGTCACAGTGAGATATATTAACTTACCAACAAGGCGTCTGTACTTAGTAGGCTCCTTGAGTAATTCACCATCATCAGTTGACAGCTTTAAGTTTTGTTCCATTAGGAAACTATCTGGCCGTGCACCTGTAAGTCCCACATCTTCAAGTATGTCCAAGGCATACTTCCTTTGAGTCATGCGTATGCCTTCTTTTGATCTTGAAAATTCAATGTCGAAAAAGTACCTCAAATCTCCGAGGTCTTTGATGCGAAAACACTTGAGCAAACATGCTTTAAGATGATTCATTTCCTGTAGATCATTTCCAGTTAATAGAATATCATCTACGTAAATGAGTAATGCAGTGAACGAAGAACTTCGATGTTTGGTGAATAAGGAGTAATCAGCCTTGGACTGTTGGTATCCGGCCTTTTGAACGACATCTGAAAATGTTGAAAACCAATTTATGTAAGCCTGCTTTAGTCCGTAAAGAGATTTGTTGAGTCGACATACACTAGTCTCCCCCTGTCGGCGAAGTCCGGGTGGCAAATATATATAAACTTCTTTATGTAAACTGTCGTGCAAAAAGGCATTTTGTACATCTAGCTGATGGAGAAACCAATTCCGAGCTGCAGCAATAGTGATTAAACATTGGAGTGTGGTAAGCTTGGAAGTAGGCGAGAATGTCTCGCGATAATCGATCCCTTCGACTTGAGTATAGCCTTTGGCTACTAGACGGGCTTTATACCGTTCAATACTCCCATCAGATCTGTATTTAATTTTGAAGACCCATTTGTAACCGATGGGTTTGTGACCTGCGGGAAGAGGAATCACCGTCCAAGTATTGTTCTGCAGCAAGGTTGTTAACTCCGTCAGCATAGCCTGCCGCCAGTTTGGATCGAGGATAGCCTGAGCATATGTTGTGGGTTCTTTTATGCCTGAAACATTAGCAAAAAAGGTGTTCTGTGCAGCTGAAAAGCGTAAGTAGGAAAGGAAATTCTGGAGGGGATACCTGGTGCTTGAGGTGGACGCATTGACCTGAGATCCGACCACGTAGTCTTTATGCCATGCCGGGAGGTGTTTGGTTCGTTCGGAGCGGCGTGTGGAAGGAGCTGGATCAGGTATAGGTGGTGGTAGAAATGGTTCTGGTGGAGAAAGACCTGAAGGACTAGTTGGTGGAGCAAGTCCTGTGTTAGTGGCAGTTTCAGTGACAGGTTCTGGATCACTAGTTGATTCTGGATTATGTGAGTGTCCAGTAGTTTGAGTATGTGGTTCAGTGTTTGGGACTGGTGGATATGATGAAGGTAGTTCGAGTGCTAAGTTAGGTAAGACGGAAGGTGGAATTGAAGGCTGGGTTTGTTGTTGGAATGGAAAGATGGTTTCGTAAAAAACAACATCACGACTGATGATGAATTTGTGGGACTCTAAGTCGAAAAGTTTATACCCTTTGTGATTGCTCGGATATCCGACGAAGACACATCGGCGAGCTCGGGAGTCAAACTTATGTTTGGGATGGACTACAGTGGCGTAACTGAGGCAGCCGAAGACTCTAAGATGTGAAAGTGAGGGAGGTCGATGATAGAGCAGTTCAAAAGGAGATTTATTTTTGAGAAGTGGTGATGGAAGGCGGTTGATAATGTGGACCGCTGTTAACACACATTCCCACCAAAATTCAAGTGGCATATGTGATTGAAATAAAAGATCTCGTGCAGTGTTTAGGATATGCCGGTGCTTGCGTTCGACCACCCCATTTTGTTGAGGTGTGTATACGCAAGTACGTTGAAGTTCTATACCATTATTAAGAAAAAAATCTTGCATAGAGAGGAATTCCAGCCCATTGTCAACGCGAACGGCTTTGATTGTCCCATGGAATTTATTTTGAGCAAATGTTATAAACCACTCTAAGAGACGTGATGTTTGTGATTTTTGAGTCATGAGAAAAATTCAAGTGCATCTAGTGAAGTCGTCTACAACAGTGAGAAAAAAACGATGTCCTGTTTGTGTGGGTACTTTGTGTGGACCCCAAATGTCGCAATGTAACAACTCAACGGAAGAATGGGTTTTTATTTCACTTATGGGAAAGGGAAGCCTTGTTTGCTTTGCCTGAGGACAAACACTACAATTATTGTGATCGGAAATGATAACTGAAGGTAATAAAGGGGAAGCGAGTTTGAGATGCGAAGAGGATGGATGACCCAACCGCATATGCCATAGATTGGTGCTGTTGGAGACTTGGAATGATCTAGGAATATTCTTGACTGGAGACATGTAATAAAGACCACCGTGTTGTTCACCCGAGCCAATTGTCCTCCCCGTAGCCAAGTCCTGTATTATGCAACCATTTGGAAGTAAGACAACACAACAATTTAAAGTGTTAGTTAATCGACTAGCTGACATAAGGTTTAAATGAAATGATGGTACACAGAGAACATTTTGTAATGTAATATCCTTGTTAAAGTTAATATTGCCTGTAGCAGCAATGGGTGCAGTAGAACCTGTGGGCAAGTTAACTAGAGGAATTGTGGGAAGAGTGGTGTGTGTGAGAAAATTAGGTTCCGAAGAGATGTGATCCGTCGCTTTGCTATCCAAGATCCATGGTTTTGTGGAAACAGAATTAATGAAGGCATTAGTTGATAACATACCTGCTGCGTTTGCGAATATGTCATTGTTACCAGGGTTCTGATTCATCATGGAGATTGCCTTTGCCAATTGCTGAATTTGTTCACTGGAGAACCCAGGTACAATGATATTATCGGGCTGGTTACCTTCATTGTTATTTTAGAAAGAATCTGACATATTTGCCGAAGGATTTCTGCCAATGCTTTTGCCATTGCGTTGCTGCTGCGAATTGCGATTACTGTCATTCCATGTCCCATTCTTGATGCGGCACCTATCTTCGGTATGACCTTTCTTGTCGCAAAATGTGCAATGAAATTTGCGAGTTCTACACTCCTCTATAGTGTGCCCAGGTCTGTTACAATGATCACAGTTCTTTCCCTTTGATGACTTCCATCAGGGTAATCTGTTATTTACTGCAGCTGCAATAGAGAAACTTTCTCCAGGTTCTGAGACCATGTGTTGTTGCGTCTCTTCCTGAATTATCAAAGAGTATGCCTGCCTAACATTAGGTAATGGATTCATAATGAGTATGTTGGATCGAATTGCCTTGTAGGAATCATTGAGTCCCATTAGAAATTGCATCAATTGTCCATTTCTCGTTCCTCTTGATATTCTTTGTCATTGCTGCAAGTTATGGGTGTGCGATGCATTTCAAGCTCATCCCATAAAGCTTTGATTCTGATGTAGTGTGGCGCAAATGACATAGTTCCTTGTGTGATGGTTACAATTGCTTTTTGAACTTGATAGATGGCTGCTGCATTCTTCTGTGAAAACTGATCGTGAAGATCTTCCCAAACTTTCCTGGCTGTCTTCGCATGAACCATTCCCGCAGCAATATCTGGTTCAACTGAATGGGTAAGCCATAAGAGAATCATGGAATTGCACTGATTCCATAAATCGAATTCAAGGGGCTTCTCGAGTTGTGAAGGCATTGCTAGTGTGTCGTTGACGAAGCCAAGCTTCTTCTTTGTGATGAGGGCATGTGTCATTGATTTCTTCCAAGATTGATAATTCGATCCATTCAATCTTCTTGGAACGAGCATGTGCCCGGGTTGATCTGAATGGTGGACATAATATGGATGTGATGGATCCGTGAAGGATGTTTTTTCAGAAGTTTCTGCATCTTTGGACATGGCTCGACTGTTTATGACAGAAAAAAGAGGATTGTTAGGGTCGTTGGACATGGCTGGATTGCTGTTAGGATCGTTGGACACGGCTGGATTGCTATGATACCATATCAAGTAGTGAGATGTATGAAGCTGCAGAAGGATGATTAAAGAGTTACTGTATATTTCTCTTGATACAAGCATGGCAATATATACAGGAAAATATAGCCAGAATAGAGAGAATATCTCCATAACAGTGATCCATATACTACGGTATCTTATTGAGAACTATACAGATATCCTAATTTTTATATTAAAGGTAAACAACACATTCCATTAATTACTACCCCAAGGTTACACCATATTACCCCCACGAAACAAGATTACTCAAATAGTGACTTGTTCACGAAAAAAAATTGGGTCTACCTAGTCGTAAATCTACCAATTGAATAAAATTCAACAATTGGAAGGTCTCACAACTAGACACACTGGTTACATGTTATGAAAAGTTACCAACTAAGATAGAGTATAAGCTGTATAGCAAAAAGGATACTCTGAATGCTCAACTGTGAACTATCAAGCCTGGCTAGCTTCTCTACCAAAAAGTGCCCATTGAATGTGAGACTCATCTTCACAAAATATAACCTGCTGAATGAAAAAAAAAAGAAGATAGAACCTATGAAGTTAAAGAAACAAAATTGAAGTTAGATTCAAGGGTACAGTTTTGTTCACACAAAACCAACAATTTCACTTAAATTTTTTCACTTTTGTAGTATTTGAGTTACAACCCATAATGGGGCAAACAATTACACAACTCAAACTCATGTTTCAATGTAGAAAACCAAAAACCCTAAAACAAAAATTATACCAAAAAAATAAAATAATTAAGACTAGACAGAAAAAAACAAAAGGTTTACACCCACAAACGAAAGTTGATAAATTTGAAGGGAGGAGCTTAACCTTTTGATACAAATGCAGAAGCAGCGGCTGTTGGAGGAGAGTGATGATTATCTGCTTAGGTTTTGCATTCTCTTTGTTTGGAGAATTTCTTAGGGTTTTAGAGTGGTTTACAGTCTGGGATTTTGCTTCTTTTAGCTAAGAGGCAATAGTACTTTTCTGAGAGTTTGCAAGCTGGGTTGGTATTTGGAGTATTTGCTACTGCTGCATTGGCGTACTAACAACAACAAGATATCATCGGTCTGATAAATTTCGGATTTAGTTACAATCATTCATCTGTCATCTGAAAATTTATCTATTTTGGCGGCTTTGTCTTTGCTGAGTAAGTTGTTCTCTCTAATTTTACATACAATAATTTGGAAAAAAAAAAAATCTTTTTCACTTAAGGTTTGGTTATCGTTGTGTAGTGCATTTGCAGTTGGATCAGCAACTTACGTATTAGCTAATAAGTTAGCTAGCTAGGAGTGTAACGATTCAGGGTTATCGTATGCCATGAAAAATACTCAATATCTTTTCTTTTATTATGTAAGTATAAGAATGAGTAAGTCAGTTCTTTATATGTGTGTGAGACATTTGTGTCTATGTGTGAATACAAATATTCTGATTGACACGTGGTGCCATTTGGAGCCCAAGATATGTTACATACGAGAAGTATAGAATCAAGGATATGCATTGGATCATCTCCTGATTTACTTTATCGCATCTCGAAAAGGAGACGTGTAAGATCCGTAAATTATCTTCTGACGTCACATATGCATAGCATCTTTAAGAGATATCAGGCGCGTGGCTGGATTCCACTCAGCATTAAATGCTGAGCCAGGGACGCAGAGATAGGTGGAGACTTCTCAGCGGACAAGGATCCTTAGTGGGATCTCAACGGGCATAAGAAAGGGACACCTCAATTAGCTGCGCAAGTAAGGATAGCTCGCGAAGAGAAAGTCTATAAATACTAGACTTGATCTCAAGATAAGGGGTCGAACATTTTCTAGAGCCAAGAGAGAGAAGAAAAGCCCTAACACTCAGTCAAGCACTTCATCGTAATCATAGTATTTCTTTTCTCCCTTGTACTCAGATCTAAGATGCTTAATAAACTATTAAACTCATTACCCCGTGGACGTAGGCATAGCCGAACCACGTAAAACCTCTTGTCTTAAGTGTTAACTTAGTTGTTTGTTTTATTTACACTGCATTTATTTAGATAACGGTGGTATAATTGCTCATTGATATTATCTGAGTAACTCATTCACCTTAACGCATTTCAGTACTATACTCATAGCTACGACTATTGCACAACTTACACTGAATAGTTTTTACATTTGTTCTCTACGTAAACCATAGGAAAAATGATAGTTACATTATGAGTGAGTGTGATTAGAGTGTAACAACAGGTTTTCTTATTTCTTTATCTGTAACAGCTGTATTAACAGAAAGTGTGTCTGATTATGTTATGTCTGAGCTGTGTACTTTACCTTTATAAACTCTCTCAATTTTATGTAATTGTTTTATCAAAATTATCTCAATAAAATTCTCGTTTGTCAATCAAAGGTTCTTTTATGGTATCAGATTTCAAAAGAAGATTCTAACTCTTTCATCAATTTTGATCCTATAAACACTTAAAATTTCCGCTGCAACTATAATTTATTATTATCTCTACTATCAAATTGCTAATAAAAATGGAAATTTCTATAATTTTCAATCAGATTGTATCTGATTCTTCAACATTCTTGAGGTTCTTGATTTCTTTATTTCTTATTTACTACTTGAAATCAATCTCATTATTCTTTTATTCACAAATCTTGAAAATCTACTTCTGATCTACTTCTTGAGGTTCTCAGATTACACATTTTCACTCAAATCTTGATACTAAACATTGGATTTCGTCTCACCAATGTCTACTACTTCGGTATTACCTAAAATATTACTAATTCTGTTTCAATAAACCTCAAGAAGATAGCTCTAACTATTTGATTTGGGAAAATCAATTTGAGTCAATTCTGAATACAACAGATCTTTATGAGTTTGTGGATGTAAGTTCTTCTAGTCTTGATGAATTTGTAGTACTTGATGAAATTAGGGTACTAAATCCATTGTTCTATCATTGGCGCAAGATGAACAGGTTTGTCATGTCATGTCTCAATACAACTTTAGACCTCCATCCATCTGGGAATTAATGGGATTCAAAAGTCGTTCAAAGACAGGGAAAGGCGAACTCTTCTTCTTTATTTTATCGTATTATTCAAGAATTACCAATTCCAAGGCTGTTCCCCCCGACCGCCAAAGACTGCTCTTGCCATATGTTCCCGGTGAAGCTGAAGCCTCAGAGGCACTTCGCGAAGCGACCGAAGATAGCATGTAACATCAATCACTCAAGCTAGCCCATGGATATGCAGATAGACGTCTTGTTCGATTACAGCTGGAGCAAGAAAACGGATGCGCGTGCTAACGCGCAACGGTAGGAGCCGTTGCTTGTTGGTGATCCTTTATAACCTCTTCTTTTTGTGTTAATGGAAGACATTCTTAGTAAGAATATTACTAAACTATTCAATGAGGGTAAGATGCATACTATGGTCACACGCAAAGGCATATCTCCCGGCCTTAGAGAGTAATCAAATTGACTATAGTGTAGGAGCGTAGTGACGAAGAACTAAGTAGCTGACCTCTTCTTGCATAAAAGAAGTTCTACGACCGATGTTAGTTTGGAGTTTACGAGCGTTAGCAAATATCTCGGAAAGACTAGATTAGTGGAGCTCGTTGTTTTGCTGCTTTGCTTCTTGAAGAAGGTATTACGTCTAGGTGCTCACACTCGCGCAGCGGAAGATCCTGAATTTGAGACTTTCTACACGAAAAATATTCTTTTAAACGAGGGTATTCGTGCTTGGATGAGAGTTTGGAGCCCCTTCCAGTGCGTCTTTGGTCTCTTTTTACCTTTACATGTACCCTAATCCACGAGGAGAGTCTAACCAGCCTTGCAGGGCCTGAAAGATCAATGAAGCATGGTTTTGAGATACGGGAGATTCACTTCATTATCGAGATTGGAATGGCTTTCTTTCTCGCCGACAGATTCCCCTCCGCTCATCGCAACACGAAAGTTTAAGTTCCTTCTTTTCTCGAAGTGTCTAGTGGAACATCGTATATAATAGTAAGTATGGGCCACTGGCCTCGCTTGAGAGGTAGGGTCATGCCGGACCACCTTCTTTTGTAGCATCTGACCGCTGAGATGAAGTCACAGACTCTTTCCTAATATTTGACTTTGCATAGCCACATATTGATAGTTGCCTCTGGTCCGGCTGTTTTCTTCGAACCGCGCCTTATATGAGTATCTTTTCATCATAAAAATTGGGCTTATAAAATGGTTAACCGGAGTTACTACAAGAGCGAGACTTTAGTTTCTATTCCACTTCGTTAGCAGATCACTTGAGACTTATAGCCGAGCTAAGGTCCACCGTAGGGTGTGGCTCCCTTTAGTATAGAGGATACTTGCTTTCCTAGGGCGTACATGGGCCGATATATTATCCCATTCTTTTTTTATACTCCACTTTTAACGAACGAAGCATTTGAGCCAACTCTACGCAGGCTAAATTACTATTGCTTTGTCTTTAGTTACGATCAGATGGGAGTTCCCGGGAGGTCCTATTCCACTAGTTAATATATAGAGCGGTGAAACTTACGGATAGTTGCTCGGTATTTCCAAATCGTAGGACACCATATGAATTCTGTTTGTTCCACATAAGGCATCTCGGCCATGAGCAGCTAGTTAGACTCATGAGGCTGATGCTCCGATCTATATAAACAGAAGAAGGGTTTACGGAAAAAGCAACTAGCCGGTTACGAAGGAACTCTCGGCTACTTCTTCGTTTCAACTAGTCAGCTTCGGCCAAAAAGACTACTAGGAGGATTTCGAAATAGGACAGTCTCTGGTGGGTTCCCCGGTTCCCAGGGTTAAGGTTTGGAGCTTCCCTTATTCTGGCTTGCGCCTTTGATTCCAAGAAGTAGAAGATGGACGAAGCTGGGGAATCATACCTTTGAAGCTTATTTTCTTTGCATTGCTTTTGCCTGCCGTCTTGGATTTCCTAGAGTCGATAGGAGACCGAGACCCTTCAATGCGCTTGAGTACCGCTTTTGGAACTGGAGGAAATTATGCAGGACCTGTTTAGCTCGGAATTGCCCTGACTTACCCGATAGCTGAACTGCTTTGAAACGATCTAATGGCAAAAAATGACGGAAGTGGGCTCTCGAGATGGACTGTTCTGCGTATGCTATCGGCTCTGCCTGCAGGAGGGGGGTTACCAGATTACCTTCTACTACCGTCGGGATGAGGTGGACCACCGAGATGCACTGCCCCGCCAAGCGGATGACCCAGAAATAGATAAGATACAAAAGCTGGGAAAGGCTCTTAAGTCCCGAAACTTTTCGAGTAGACTCTATTTTATCGGAGGTCCTGCCGCCGCTGGGATGCCTCGGAGATCCTGCTTTTTTGAGATCGTGCCTTTTTGTGAAGCTACAACTAATGTCGTCCTTCCAGCTGCCATTAGATCATTCCGCCGTTCGTGCTCCCCTTGATAAAGGGCCAAAAGTAGTGCAGAGTCATGTATGATCCCATTTGTTAGCCTTTAGCTATCCATGATGCAATACATTTTGTTGGTACGCTGGGCCAGTGGTGTAGCAGTAACCGTGCTGTTGTGATGGTGATCCCCCGCCTTGACCATGCCTCTTTTTTTAGTGGGGAGGAATAGTACGGGAAGGGAGCGAGACCAAGCCGAGCCACTAGTAGAGTAAGCCCTTCCCAAGTGTCAAGTTTCATAAATGAATTGCAGCCTCAACCAGAGAGATCAACCTGCGCCTTTGATATTAGGCCCCGGCAGAAAGTTTGACGAAAGCGTTTCTATTGGCAAGGTTGATGTGGATAAGATATGGTGTGATCTTCCCCCGAAATTACATCGACCCTTTTCCGAGGAATCGGCATTGCCCTGTGTGGCTGCGACTTTTTTAGTTCTGTAAGTATGGGCAAAAATGCCCATAC
The DNA here is from genome assembly GCA_023531435.1 of Papaver californicum. Classification (NCBI taxonomy): domain Eukaryota; kingdom Viridiplantae; phylum Streptophyta; class Magnoliopsida; order Ranunculales; family Papaveraceae; genus Papaver; species Papaver californicum. Next base: position 3,241,070 of record JAJJMC010015431.1, on the reverse strand, counting down.
TTTGCTCGGGTCTCCTATCAAAGAAGATTCCTTCCCTATGACGGGGGGAGGGAAGGCAGGAAGCTCTATTCCCTCGCTTGGTCATCCTCCATACCGAAAGACAGAACTAGTTGTGGCATAGATCCATCACACGCTTCAGCCGTTGAGTCATCAAAAAGCTATGCGAATCCTTGTAGATGATATTATTTCTAGAGGTATTATTGGACTCAACAATGCAAGGGAGATTTGGTCTTAATAGGAGAAAAAAAATTTTCAATAATTTTCTGCTACAAAATTTGTACCTAGAAGTCAGCTTCATTCAATCAAAAGAGGCAACAAATCTATTTTTACTTATTTTGATGAATTGAAAAAATTTACATATTCACTACAGGCAATTGGTGAAAAAGTAGATGAGTCTGGTATTGTTATGTATGCATTGATGGATCTAGGAAAGGAGTATAGGCAATTTGTCATTACTGCACAGAATAGGAAAACTGAGTTTACTCTTAGTGATGTTATATCTAGTCCTTTGCATCATGAACAATAGTTAAAAGCAGAAGATATTAGATCTGCTTTTAATCTTGAAACAAATAATTCTGCATTTTACACAAAGAACTCATCACATGCTTCTACTTCAAAGATTGGTTATCAACATAAAAACAAGACTCATTGCTACTTATTTTAGTCAAGTATGTTGGCAGATTTGTAAGAAAATTGGACATATAGCAAATAGATGTCATTTTAGGTACATTCCAAACGAGAATTCAAGTTCTAATGTAATGACACGTCCCTCAACCGATATTGTCCCCATTTAGCCATTGCGGTCATCCGGAAGTGTGGGGATTTTAATGGGCACCGCTGCGGTCATCCAGCAACAGCTGAGACCGTATTGCCACAAACAGAAAATGGCATGCCTATCAATAACCAAATTAATGGTCATGATAGGTCAGATGAGACCGTATTGCTAAAGAAAACAAAGAACAAGCAGATAGAGTGCTTACGCTAACCACTGAAAATCAGGAGCTGAGGAATCTTTTATCAAATGGAGCAGAAGTATCCGCTCTAGGGATACTTGAAAGAGTTGATACATCGCACTCAGGAGATGGCAGAAATGAAATATCTTGCGCGGAGATACCAAGGCAGCATACTCTTCTGGAGAGAGTAAACCAGATCCCAGAAAAGAAGATGGTGGTTCACCATGCAAACCCGCACCAACGAGTACAGAGTGCATCCAGAGCAGACTCTACCTACAATCCCTCTAGGGACATAACTGTATCCAGAACTCGAGCTCAAAGATCCTCTCAGCAGCTCAATAACATTTTAGAGCAAATGCCCAAAATGGGAGAAGAACCCGCGACCCTAAAAGCAAAGTAAGAACGGTGGAAGATTGGAGGAAGTTTTCCACGAAGCACGCATTACTCCACTCTCGCACCACCCAATCAGCGCACCTATCCCTGCTAAGTGCTCTCTCCCAACATTCAACTGCTTTGATGGGACTATGGAAGCAGCAGCGTACTTAAAGTACTATTATAGAGTACTTGCGCATTGGGAGCATAACGACGTAGTCATATGTAGGTTCTTCCCTTTTAGCTTGAAGGACAGTACACTCACCTGGTTTGATAACTTACCACCAAACTCTATTGGTTCATCCGAACAACTATCAAAGTTGTTCATGAAAACATACATGTACAATCGAGTTGCATGGGTAGGGCTCGACGGAATATTTGCTTTGGCCATAGGCCCAAGAGAGACCTTAAAGGAATACATAGATAGGTGGCTGAAAATCTGCCACACTATCGGAAAATGCAGTCAGATGTAGCAATTAATTGCTACATTGGTGAGAACGTCAACCATCTTCATTGAACTAAATGTGAATCTACCAGCTACGCTGGGAGACTTGCACACCATTCAGGACAAGTATATTTCACTCCATGAGGTCCAAAAAGATGACCCACACTCATTTCTAAAAGGATTGGCGCAGCCACAAAGGACGTTATCTGTTGAGCCACTAGAAGGATCAAGTACGAAAAGAGCAGCGGAGCCCTTCTGAGGTTCCAACCATCAAGATAAACGCATGAAGTTCAGGAAAGGAAAAGACAATGATCGTAGCACATAAAGGGAATCTTTCATGGATCGAGTATTTACTAAGTTAAATACTAGCGCTACCCAGATCCTGAGAGCAGCGGGGCATTTGTCAAATTTCATGTATCCCAACACCAAAGGAAAGCAACCTGATGCAATAAAAGATCACAAGGATTGTTGCGAGTATCACGCATACAGGGAGCATTCCACGGAAGATTGAAAACATCTCAGACAAACGATTCAAGACCTCATCAACGGAGGGTATCTACAAGAATTCGTGGACTTAAACAAAAATCCCCGCGCCAACAGGTAATGTTAACCTATTCAACTCCCAAAAGATACAAATTACATTCACATGATCACATGCTCAGAGTCCCCAATAGCGGATACTGTGACTGAAACCATTCTAGAGCACACCCGCAAAAGAATAGAGCAGCATGAGATCTTTAAAGTAGCAGAGGGAGAGCTTCTCGCTGATTGGGAACCCTGGATGAATACGCCACTCACCTTTTCTACGAAGGACCTGGATCAAGAGATCGAGGTTCACAACGACTCATTGGTGCTAACATTGCCCATCCATGGATGAAATGTTACGAAGATACTGATTGACAACGGAAGCTCTCTCAACATCCATTTTTATGAACTATTTAAGAAAATGGGATTGCTCGACGAGTAAATGTTTCCATCCCTATATACTTTGTATAGCCTTAATAGCTCTACGTCTACCCAAAAAAGGAAATTGTCCTTCAAGTCAATACAGAGCCGCTAAAAAACAACACAAGATTCTCGGTTGTGGACGCACCCTCCCCTTAAAATTTAATCATAGGGAGATTATGGGTTTATAAGCTGCGAGGCACAACATCAAAATTCCACCAACGTATGCGCTTTCCAAGACCCGATGACGAGATGAAAAACAAAAGAGATCAGCCTGGAGCTAGCGCTGCAATGCTGCGATGATAAGGCTCAATGAAGAAAAGGCCAAAGCTGAGCGTGAACGAAGGAGGGAACACAAAGCAAAAGAAAAGGAACAAGAATTTCATGACTACATGGTCAATGCGACCTCTTTGACTTATGATACTAACCACACAGGAAAAGGAAACTTTGTTAACACAGAAGAAGAATCCTCGGAGCAAAAGAATGCTAAAAATACCAAATAGAAATTAAATAAAGCCACTACCATCGGTGCACCAAAGGCAACCTTCTCTGCGGTAGAACCAACCAAATATAGGAACGGAATAGGAACCAAATTGGGCAAGACAGGGAAGTGGCATTGCTTACACTGCAAAAGAATATATAGTTGTGTTCACGTGGAAGCTAAAAGATATACCGGGTATTGATCCAAAGATCATATGTCATCACTTGAAGATCAACCCAGATACGAAACCCTTCAAACAGCACATCAGAAAGGTAACGCCAATATATCACGACACAGTCGAGAAAGAGTTGCAGAAACTGGTGGACATAGGCTTCATAAGAGAAGCGCATTACCCAACTTGGATCTCCAACATGGTTATCGTGCCCAAAAAGAACGGGGGAGTTTGCATTTGCATTGATTTCAACAATCTCAACAAAGCATTTCCAAAGGACTGTTATCCTCTACCAAACATCGATCAACTGGTAGATGCCACTTCAGGGTACGGAGCTCTGTCATTCATGGATGGATGCTCAAGATACAACCAGATTACGCTTGCATAAGAGGATCAAGAGCACACTGCATTCTTTACTCCACGCGGCCTCTACTGCTACACCGGAATGCCCTTCGGACTAAAGAATACGGGGGAAACATATCAAAGATTAGTCAATAACATCTTTAAACCGTGGATCAGACATTCCTTGGAAGTTTACGTAGATAACATGCTAGCAATTATTTATCATATCTACGAGAAATCTTTGATGCGATGCACAGGTATCAAATGAAAGTCAACCTAGAAAAATGCACGTTTGAAGAAACGTCATGTAAGTTCTTAGGATATCTGGTAACTGAGAGAGGGATAGAAGTAGATTCATCAAAGATAAAATCTCTCATGGAAATTCCCTCACCAAAAAATATCAAAGGGGTGCAACAGCTGAATGGAAGGTTAGCTGCGCTAAGCAGATTCATCTCAAGGTCGTCAGATAGATGCAAAGCATTTTTTGACACGCTTAAAAAGGGAAGCAGATTCGGTTGGATGAGGAGTGCGAATACGCATTCAAAAAGATAAAGGAATATTTATCATCAATTCCAATCCTACAAAAATCGCAACGTGAAGAAGTTCCAACCGTCTATCTATCTGCAACTGACAACGCCATAAGTGATGTCTTATTAAGGACAAACAACAAAGTAGAAAAACCATTCTACTACTTCAGCAAAACGCTCAGCTCGTCCGAATGAAACTACACCAAAATGGAGCAGCTAATATTAGCACTTGTCTTGGTTACCCAAAAGTTGCGTACCTATTTCTTAGCTCATCCTGTAGTAGTACTCTCTAAGCCTCCAATTGGGCAGGTCCTTGAGAGCGCTGAAAGGGTAGGAAGGGTGGCTAAGTAGAATGTGCGGATCAAGCAATTCCAAATCATCTTTGATCCAAGAACAACTGAAAAGTCCCAAGTCTTAGCGGACTTTCTAGCAGACTTTCCTTTAGCGGATGACGCTAGCATAGTGGACATACCAGGGATAGAGGATGAGGAAGAAGAGCCAGATGAAATCCTGGACAATGTAAACTCTAGAAGGTGGGAAATATTTTTGGATAGTTCTTCTAACAACGAAGGATCCAGAATTGGAATAGCTTTTACTACTCCAACAGGAGATCGTATAGTAAATTGGAATAACTATCACGGAAATGCCTTCACCAAAAAATATCAAAGGGGTGCAATAGCTGAATGGAAGGTTAGCTACACTGAGCAGATTCATCTCAAGGTCGTCAGATAGATGCAATGTATTTTTTGACACGCTTAAAAAGGGAAGCAGAATCGTTTGGACTGAAGAGTGCGAATACGTATTCAAAAGGATAAAGGAATATTTATCATCAATTCCAATCCTACAAAAGTCGCAACGTGAAGAAGTTCCAACCGTCTATCTATCTGCAACTGACAACGCCATAAGTGATGTCTTATTAAGGACAAACAACAAGGTAGAAAAACTAGTCTACTACGTCAGCAAAATGCTCAGCTCGGCCGAACAAAACTACACCAAAATGGAGCATCTAATATTAGCACTTGTCTGGGCTACACAAAAGTTGTGAACCTATTTATTAGCTCATCCTGTAGTAGTACTCTCTAAGGATCCAATTGGGAAGGTCATTGAGAGCGCTGAAAGGGTAGGAATGGTGGCTAAGTGGAATGCGCAGATCAAGCAATTCCAAATCAGCTTTGAGCCAAGAACAACTGAAAAGTCCCAAGTCTTAGCGGACTTTCTTGCAGACTTTTCTTTAGAGGATGACGCTGGCATAACGGACATACCAGTGATAAAGGAGGTGGAACAAGAGCCAGATGACATCTTGGACAATGTAAACTCTAGAAGGTGGGAAATATTTATGGATGGCTCTTCTAACAACGAAGGATCTGGAATTGGAATAGTTCTTACTATTCCAATAGGAGATCGTATAGTCCATGTGTACAGGCTGGAGTTTGAGATAACAAATAATACCCAATAGTATGAGGCAGTGGTACAAGCCTTGCATTTGAACATTGAACTTGGCCTAACAGATGTGCGGATAAGCATTGATTCACAACTGGTTGTGCGCTAGATAGATCAGAAGTACCAGGTCATAGATGAAACTCTAATGACATACCTAAAAATAGTACAACATTACTCATCTCAGATATGTAACTACAAGTACAGGCATCTTAACCACATAGAAACAAGGCATGCATATACGCTATCCTACCTTGCGTCAATGCTAAAGGACGAGAAAACGCGGACTATTCCCATAGGACGTATCTACGAACCATCAACAAAGCAAATAGAAATCTTGACAATAAAACTCGCAGAGGAAGAAGCTGGAAATGAAACCAAAGAGGATTGGAGAATTTCAATTCACCATTACCTCAAAGACGGAACCCTACCTTCCGACATCAAGCAAGCGAGATAGATTCAAGCTAGATTTGTTAATTATCATCTTAAAAAGGGAAGTTTATACCGAATGTCCTTATTGGGACCATTGCTACGATACTTGTCAAGAGAAGAAGGTCTGAAAATCTTAACAGACATTCACTACAAAGATACAGGAAATCATAGTGGGATGCTTTCACTGGCGCACAAGGCAAAAATGCAGGGCTATTATTGGCTATTTATGAATTAAGATGCACTGTACATGGCTAGAAGATGCGAGGAGTGGCAGAGATTTTCAAAAAAAGATCAAAACACCAGCAACGGCTTTAAACTCAGTACTAAGTCCATGGTTATTTATAAACTGGGAAATGGACATAGTAGGACCATTGGTCGAAGGAACGTAGAAGAGATAGTTCCTTATTGTCGTAACGGATTACTTCACCAAATGGGTGGAGGCAGCTACTCTGGTTAGCATCAGAGATAAAAAATGTTTTCAAATTTTTATTTTAAAATATCATATGTAGATTCGGCATACCTGGGCCATAATCTCAGAAAATGGCAAACAACTTCAAGGGAAAAACATTGATCTGTTATTCAATGCCTTCAACATTCAAAAAACAAGTCAACGCCTATTTACCCTTAGAACAACGGACAAGCCGAAGCGACTAATAAGACAATCGCACTCAACTTGAAAAAGACTTTGGATAATCACAAGGGTAGATGGTGTGAGCCGTTGCACAACGTATTGTGGGCGTATCGCACCGCAAAAAGAGAGGCTATGGGGGAACACTTTTCCTATTAACATACGGAACAGAAGCGGTCATCCCAATGGAAATCATCATCCCAACAACAAAGATAGAGGCATGGAAGAAAAATTAACCTCGAACTTGATCATATCTAAGATCGATGACCTCGAGGAGCGCATGAAAGTTGGGCTACACAAAGGATGGTAAATTACCAGCACAGACTAGCGAAAAAATACAACAAAAGAGTCCACAAGCGTAATTTCACGGTAGGAGAATATGTGTTTATCACAATTCCAAAGTATCAAAGGGTGAAAGCTTAGGGAAAGCTAGGCCCAGCCTGGGATGGTCCATGTACTATTCAGAGCATCGCATGAAAAGGTTCAAATTACCCAAAAAATATGAAGTGAGAAGTTTTGCAACACCCTTGGAATGCACAATTCCTTAAAAAATATCATCCATGAAAAGGATGAAAGCAATACTAACTCTAGGAGAAGAAAGACCGGATGCGCATGATGCGTCGGAAAACCGACTTTGTTTTACCGCAAGCGCACAATGTCGAAAGATGAAGACAATAGCAAATACGGTTCGTTCCCACGATGAGTTTGGATTAAAATATTTTTTTTAGGTTTTTTTTATAAAGAATTAATTTAACTAATGAATTAAAAGTATTTAATAAGGTTTTAAAAACAGTACGAGGAAAATGTTAAGGTTCCGGGAATCCGTTGTAGGTCAGGGTTTAATTGTGTTCGTCACATAAGGTCTCAATTTCTAAAAGAATTATTTGTTCTCAACCTAAAGTCGAATTTCGAAGTACTAAATATACGGGGCATAAAGAGTCAAAGAATATTCATAAAACGATTTAATACTAGGTTTCAACGAGTCCTTCTACTAATCAAACAATGAACTATACGTGGCATAGAACATGAAAAATCATCAAGACGGTAAAACGTTGAGAGAGAGATAAATTAATAATATTTAGTTCATACAGTTAAAAAAAAATAGTTTCGAAACACAAATTAAAATCATCTCTACAAGTTCATCATTTCGCCCTAACAAGAGAATTAGCCCAACATGGCTTTCTTAAAAGCCATAAAAATTAATTAAGAAAAATAAACTAACCCTTTTCAGTGTTCCTCCGACTTCGTCAATTCTGTCCGAAAATCTCTATATGTGAAGCTTGTCTCTGTCTGTAAGTATCTTGGTATATTGTCTGGGCACGTCCGAGTATATGTCTAAGGTTCTGTATATCTCTGTGTCCATGAGAGAGTACTCTCGGCTTCTATTTATAGAGGTTAAGTCCACCACCTCTTTTAGAGTTTAACAAGAATAGGAATCCCAATATTCCACCGACCCAAAAACAATTTCCATAATAAACACGGATTTCTTTTATAGGAAAGTTATGCACCAACTTTCCGTGTTTGGTGAGAACTCAGCAACATGTGAACAGACTTCCCCTTTTCGTTCCTTTTCTTTAGCAATACTCTTCTTTAGCAATACTCTAACTTCTCGTAAAAGAAACATGTCTCACAGCATCACAGGCTCCACCACTCGAGCCATCACTGCTCACAGCGTCTCAGGATCCACAGGTTCAACACCAACTGATTATCATCGTCTCTGGCAGCACAGGTTCAACACCAACTCTCCCAGCCACCATCACTGCCATGGCTAACTTTCACCCATTGTGGAAAAAGCATCCAGGACCTCAACTCATTCATCTCGCTGCACCCTTCAAAATCAATATCAACCATTAACAGTCACCATGATCATCATGATGATCAACCGAAGCATTCTTTCACGTCTTTTATCATCACTGCCAGCCTCTCTCGAGCTCTGTAAATTACTGCCAACTTCATCTCCGACTCTTCTTTGCTACAACTGCCACTTCGATTCTTCTTTGCCCATTATCACAGCTTCACCATCTTTCAATGGCAGAAACCATCAGGTTCATCACAGTTGACAATGATCATCATTTGAGCTCTGTTCTTCCATAACTCTCCATTGTTTTGATTATCATCTACTTCCCAACCACCTGTACAACCCAATGAATCCACTCACTCCCAAAAATCAGCATAACAAAACTAACCAGAGATTGATTTCTCTGTTCGTGAAGTGAGGGTGAAGAAGGTGCCACTTAGCAAGTTGACCGGTGCTGGTAGCATAATTCAAATATGGACAGCCCTGAACGGAATGGCTGGTGCCGTTAACAGTAACCAATCAACTGTCAGTCTCACAAAACTGACAGTTGAAGTAATACTAGCTACCCCTTAGCGTACGACTGGGTGTAAATATCCGGTCCCTTGAAATGACCATTTTGCCTTTTTTCTTGTTTCGCTCATAACTTTCTCATACGAAGTCAGAATGACCTCGTTCTTTCGCAGTTGGATTCGTAATCAAATTCTCTACAAGATGGAGGGTAGAAATCCTGGAATATACTGAGTCCCTCTGGGTCTTTGGCAATTCTTCCCTTGTAAAGCTCCATTTCACTTGTTTCAGAGACGTAACCTAATAAAACGCACAAACTAGAAAAGTAATAATAAAACACGGTAATTCACACAAAATCTAGCAAATAAGAATAAGGAAATGATACTTAAAATATATAAATTATGCACTTATCAAATTCCCCCACACTTGCCTTTTGCTAGTCCTCGAGCAAACTACAAATCTAAACTAATCTAAAATACAACTCCCTTTCGTTGAGGAAACGGTTACACTTAGCATGTGTAACAAGCCTTTAAACCCCTAGGTGTCCCTAGTGGACGAGTTATAGTCTCGTGAGGGTTTACAAGAGATTTACCCACAAAACCTACTCTAACTTCTAAGTATTCCAAAACACCTGCATTCAAAGAGCTACGAAGACATAAAGTTTCTGAACACTAACAATAAGAAGTTAGAAGTATAAAGAACATTATTCTCATGCTTAACTCTTGAGTTAGGAGAAAACCACCATGTAAAATGATCTAGGTTCGAGAGTGACCGAATATTTCTGCCTCACCAATAAGGTTTTATGAATTTGACACTCAAAGGACGCACTTTATGGTTCACACATGTGTGCAGGCAGGAATGAAGATAGAAATCCTACACACGTTGAATGGTAGGAAGGAAAGGTAACCTTCCGAATCATATGGAGATGTTATCCCATAGAAAATAGGACGAAAAAGAATCCCTTTTTATTTTTCTAGTGACCTCTAAGAAAGGAAATCAACCACTATGCAAGGATGGGAATGCTTACTTACCTTCTCATCCGATCGGCAATCAACACCACTCTCACAGTATCCAATAGAAACGTCTTCGGTCTTCAACTGTAGATGATGAACTCTTGAACTTCGTAGAACCTTGAGTTAATAACTCATTTCCTCAATTTCTTGTTATTAGAAACTTCTCTATAGATTTCTTCTTCCCCACGGCCTTATTTAAAGAATACAAAAGAAAATCTAAATTAAAGTAATGATAATCGTTTTTTTTTTTTTTTTTTTTTTTTTTTTTGACATTACAATATAAACTGAAAAATAAATGATGAAATTACTATGACCGTGGGATAAAGACTTTACCACTTGATTCTGAACTTCACTAACTCACATCTTTTGATTTCTTTCGCTTTTGTACATAAGTCTTTAACATGTTAATTGTATTGTTACTTTACTTGAATATGAAATTTGCTCTTTCTTAAACGGTTGCTTTTAAACCTTAAATGTCTTCAAATTTTCTTTAAATTTTTGATGTTCTGCTTGTTGATAATATGTTTCTATGGACCTGTTATTGTTGAGAGAATGGTGCCAACTACAAACAAGACTACAAGATAGAGTTAGCAATTCTGATGACACCCTCATGATTGATGAAAATCGCACTCAAGAGATCAAAAAGTAGTGCTGAAATTGGTGCGAGGTTAGGTAGCTCATCATTCTACCCGGAATTTGCGCAGATAAAACACTCTAAACGGACAATTTAAGGTTTGGTGCCTCAATCATGGGTATTGAATGATCAACAACTCTAATACTGTATTCTCTACCGGCAGTTTAAGTCCATTTTTATCAGCTCTAGCCTCTCAACAACTAAGCAAATCTGAATATAGTTCTATAATAATTCTAAGTTCAGTTGCTTCGGTTAGAACTCTGTATGTACACGTAGCTAGAAGTATACTAAGTGACTCTAAAATATTTAAAAGTTGGAGGTTTTCATGCAAATAATTTCGAAAAAGTTAAAAAATTTCTACCTAAAAAATGTATACTTAAGAACTCTATATGCTTACACTCCCCCACACTTAAACTTTACATTGTCCTCAATGTAAACTAACTCATCCAATGTAAAATCAAGATGGGAAATCCTAAAATGGCATAAAACAAGCAATCAAAAACTAAACAGATAAGGTGAAGGAAACAAATTTGATGGTTTGACTCCCATGAAGCAAATGATACTTGAATCCCTGCTAAAAAGAAACAAAAACGAAAATCCTACTAATATACACTAAACATGGTCTCAAATATTATTAGTCTTGATAAACCGGGTCTTCGAAGAGGACAGTTTCCACCTCGGTGTTTGTAAGATCTAAATAGGGTTTCACTCTTTGTCCATTAACTTTGAAAACATTACCAGATTCTCTATACTCAAGTTCGACATCCCCATGAGGGAAAACTTCTTTGACATAATACGGGCCTGTCCAATGAGATCTTAACTTACCAGGAAATAAATGCAACCTAGAATTATACAAGAGAACTTTCTTCCCAGGTTCAAACGACTTTCGACTAATCGACTTATCATGAAATGCTTTAGTTTTTTCTTTGTAAAGCTTTGCATTTTCATATGCATCATTCCTAATTTCTTCTAACTCATTGAGTTGAAGTTTACGGTGATTCCCAGATGTAGACAGATCAACATTAAAGGTCTTAATTTCCCAGTAGGCACTATGTTCTAACTCAACAGGTAAATGACAGGCTTTTCCATAGACAAGTCTAAAGGGAGACATCCCAATGGGTGTCTTATAAGCAGTTCGATATGCCCAAAGTGCATCCAATAACCGTGTAGACCAATCTTTACAATTAGGATTAACTGTTTTCTCTAATATCTGCTTAATTTGTCGGTTAGAAACTTCGACTTGACCACAAGTCTGGGGATGATATGGTGTAGAAACTTTATGTGTAATAGAGTACTTACTCAAAAGTTTCTTAAAAGATCTATTACAAAAATATGATCCTCCATCACTAATAATGGCTCTAGGGGTACCAAATCGAGAAAATATGTATTCTCTAACGAACTTGATCACAACATGGCGGTCGTTCGTCTTGGTAGGTATTGCTTCTACCCATTTAGACACATAATCAACCACTAATAAAATGTAGACATTACCATTCGAAGTGGGAAAAGGTCCCATGAAGTCTATCCCCCATACATCAAATATCTCAACTATCAATATGTAGCTTAACAGCATCATATTTCTCCTAGTAATCTTATCTAACTTTTGACACCTATCACAACTCTTGCAAAACTCGTGAGAATCATAAAACAAGGTTGGCCAATAAAATCCACATTGCAAAAATTTTGCAGCAGTTTTCTTAGCACTAAAATGGCCACCACAAGCATAAGAATGGCAAAAAGTGACAACACTCTTAACTTCATCATTAGGCACACATCTACGTATAATCTGGTCAGGACAATACTTAAATAAATATGGATCATCCCAAAAGAAATGCTTAACCTCAGCTAAAAATTTGGTTCTATCCTGTTTCGACCAATCTTCAGGTATTCGACCAATAGCAAGATAATTAACAATGTCCGCATACCACGGCAAGTGAGAAATAACAAACAATTGTTCATCAGGGAACGTTTCATGCATATGGACAACACCATCAGAAGACTCTAAAATGATCCTAGACAGGTGATCTTCTACTACATTCTCGGAACCCTTCCTGTCCCGAATTTCTAAGTCAAATTCCTGTAGCAACAATATCCATCTAATCAACTTAGGTTTAGTATCCTTCTTAGTTAAAAGGTATTTCAAGGCAGCATGATCAGAGAAAATAATAATCTTAGACCCTAAAAGATAAGGTCTAAATTTGTCTACAGCAAACACAATCGATAAAAGTTCTTTCTCAGTTGTTGAGTAATTTAATTGTGCATCATTCAAGGTCTTACTAGCATAGTAGATGACATGTTGTGATTTATTCTTGCGTTGTCCTAAAACATCCCCAACTGCATAATTGGAGGCATCACACATAATCTCAAATGGAAGACTCCAATCGGGTGGTTGTATAATAGGGGCAGAAGTTAAAAGTAATTTCAGCTTCTCAAACTGCAATACAAGTTTCATCAAAGACAAACGTAACGTCCTTACCTAGAAGGTTGCATAAAGGGCATGAGATCTTACTAAAATCCTTAATAAAACGACGATAAAAACCTGCATGACCTAAGAATGATCTAACTTCCGTAACCGTACTTGGGAATTTCAACTTAGAAATCAAATCAATTTTAGCTTTGTCTACTTTTATTCCCTTAGAAGAAACAATATGACCTAGAACAATTCCTGAATGAACCATAAAGTTATATTTTTCCCAATTCAATACTAGATTCTTCTCCTTGCATCTCACTAAGACAAGAGTGAGATGATGAAGACATTCATCAAACGACGACCCGAAAACAGAAAAATCATCCATAAAAACTTCAATAAACCCTCTCTACCATGTCTGAAAATATGCTCAATATACAACGCTGAAAAATAGCGGGTGCATTACACAACCCGAAAGGCATGCGCCTATATGCAAATGTACCAAAAGGACAAGTAAACGTGGTTTTATCTTGGTCTTCATGGGCAATAAGGATTTGGTTATAACCGGAATAACCGTCTAAGAAACAATAATACCTATGTCCAGCTAACCTCTCTAGCATCTGGTCAATGAATGGAAGAGGAAAATGATCTTTCCTCGTGACCTTGTTCAACTTCCTATAGTCAATACATACTCGTCACCCGGTGGTCTGCCGGGTAGGAACCAATTTGTTACTTTCATTCTTAACTACAGTGATTCCTGATTCTTGGGTACAACTTGAACGGGGCTGACCCAAGTACTATCGGATATTGGGTATATGATACCTGCATCTAAGAGTTTCAGAACTTCCTCTCTCACAACCTCTTTCATGTTAGGATTCAATCTACGTTGCATCTCTCTAGACGTTTTAGTATTTTCCTCCAAGTAAATATGGTGCATGCAATCACTAGGACTAATTCCTTTCAAATATGCAATTGACCAACCTATAGCCTCCTTATGTTTTCAAGGACATCTACCAATCTGCCTTCCTGTTCTAATGTAAGATCAGAAGCAATTATAACAGGTAAAGTATCTACAGGGCCTAAGTAAACATATTTCAGAGTGTCTGGCAATGGTTTAAGAGTCAAGGTCGGAGCTTTCTCGACAGATGGAATGAGTCGAGATTCGGGTAGGACTAGAAGTTCAATTTCAGGCTTTCATTTTTTAGTGTCCAACAGTGATGTGGAGTCTAAAAAGGCGTTGAATTCACAAATAACACTTTCATCATCAAAATCATGCCCAAAGTGTGCTAAACAAGACTCTAATGCATCATCTATATGGTTCTGCAAGTAAGTTTCATGGACTATTTCATCAATAATGCACACAGTTTCATGGTTATCAAGATCAGGAGGAGAACGTGCAACATGAAAAACATTCACTTCCATCTTCCAACTACCAAAAGTAAGTTCCATAATACCATTCCTACAATTTATGATTGCGTTAGAAGTTGCTAAGAACGGTCGTCCTAAAATGATAGGAATGTGACTAGTAGGGTCTGTCACAGGTTGAGTATCAAGAATTACGAAGTCCACAGGATAAACAAAACTATCAACCTGTACAAGAACATCTTCTACCATTCCTCTATGAATTTTAATGGACCTATCAGCTAATTGGAGTGTAACACTAGTGGGCTTCAAATCACCAATTCCTAATTGGTCATACACAGAATATGGCAAGAGATTCACACTGGCCCTTAAATCTAACAAAGCATGTTCAATCTTGTGTTGTACTATAGTGCAAGCAATATTAGGACAACCAGGGTCTTTGTATTTGGGTGGTGTTTTCTGACTAATAATAGAGCTCACTTGTTCAGCAAGAAAAACTCTCTTATGGACATTTAATTTTCGTTTCACAGTGCACATATCTTTTAAGAACTTAGCATACATAGGAATCTGCTTAATGGCATCTAAGAGGGGAATATTGATTTTAACTTGTTTGAACACTTCTAAGATATTATTAGGGATGGTTCCTTTTTCTGGGATACTAACCTTTGGGGAAATGGAGCGCGAGGAACATAAGTGTTTTCAGATTTACCTCTTTCAGTTTCATTGGTTTCTTTTTGTGTTAAGGGTATTTCCTGCGTAATAGTAGGTGGGTTCCTATCTGTCTCCTTCTCCTCAGGATCACTAAGATGGTTATCGATGACCCGGCTGCTTCTCAAAGTAGTGACGGCCTGGACATGATCTGAGGGATTAACACCATGTGTGCTTACCTCATAAGACCCCTTTGGGTTAGGCTGTGTTTGACTTGGGAACTGTCCCTTGTCTCCCTCACTTATTTGGCTATTTGTCTTTCTAAGGTTGATATGGACCTTGCAGTGTTCCTGTCCATATTCTCTAGTTGTTTTTGGGTGGCCTGCATATACATCTTAAGACTTTCTTCCATACTAGGTACTCTTTGGTTAGATGAATCAGTAGGACCGTATGGTTTCTGTGTATAATCAATAGTATTACTAGGTTGACCTTCATACTGACCTCTAGACCAGGAAAAGTTAGGGTGTCTTGCCCACCCTGGGTTGTACGTATTAGAATATGGGTCAAATCTACGACGATTGTCTTGGTAGAGAGCATGGACTTGTTCTCCACAATCGTCATGAGTGGCTTGGTCCATAGACTCAACAAAAGGTCTAGATTTAGTACTAAGTTATAATGATTCTAGTCTTCTTGTCAAAGAAGCTATTTTTGCTTCAGAGTCGAATTCGATATCAACTCTATGCACCCCCTTTCTACTAGCCATTGACCTTATGGACTCCTTAGCCCCCCAATCCTGGGTTTTATCAGATACTTCATGCAAAAACTTATAACCCTCCTCAGGGGTTTTATCAGCGAAATTACCACCACATAGTGATTCTACCATGGTCATTGTTTTGTGATCTAATCCTTCGTAGAGGATCATAGTAAGTTTCAAGGTATCAAATCCGTGGTGTGGACATTGCATCAGAAGTTCATGGAACCTTTCTAAATAATCTTGGAGAGATTCTCCATCTTGTTGCGAGAAACTATTAAGACTTTGACGTAAGGCTGTGATTCTATGCCTAGGAAAAAATTTATGCACAAATAACTTAGTCATCGCATCCCAAGTATGGATGGATGAAGATGGTAAAGCATCAAACCACGATTTTGCCTTATCTTTTAAAGAGAAGGGAAACAATCTCAATTTCAAATATTCATCGGTCAAGTCTTTAATCTTCAAAGTTCCACACAGTTCCTCAAATTCTCTAATGTGGGAGTAAGGGTGTTCATTTTCTCTTCCATAGAAGTTTGGCAAAGCCTGGATGGTATTAGTCTTAATTTCATAGTGGGCTTTTGTGGTAGGAAATACAATGCATGACGGTTGAGAGACTCTAGTCGGGTACATGTAGTCTCTTAAAGTTTTAACTGGAGGGTCCACACCCCCATTATCGATTCTATCCATGAATAATGGATTATTTCTAACGAGACGATTGTCGTCATCTCTATCCCAACCCACCTGTGTTGGGCATATACTAAAACTAAAAAAATAAAAATAAATCCTAATTGGAAGGGAATAATAAACAATCACAAACAAGGATGACTCAATGATAGACACATTTTAGTGTCTAAATTGCACCTTAATTTCCAGTGAGTTAGTATTCGATTTTGTGTCTATTACGTGTTTTTATGCTTTTGTAGGTACATTTGAAGAATAAAGATTTGTGGAACAATTGGCTCAAAAAGTGATAAAGGCACACAAGGACAAGTGTTATTTGGCACCCTAGAAGTGGATAAGGGGTACCCTCGAGTCAAATCGGGTCAAACCCGAGTCAAATCGGTCAACCCGAGTTGACCGAGTCAACTCAGCACGGGAATATCGGGACGGAACTGCTGCACACTTTGATTCACGTTTAAACTTTGATATTTTCGGCTCAAATTGATACACAAGATAGATGGGACCAATACAAGACTAAACACGTGAAGAATTAGAGGTTTACGCCGGAAAAATAGCCCCAAATCCGAGTTTCGCCGGAAAAAGGGTATTATACTTTGATTCGGATTTGGATGAATTTGGGAGTGTTTTAAGGAGTTCTATTAGGTTTAGAAGACTCACAAGGATACCTAGAGCCTATATATACCAAGAGAAGCCAAGAAGAATGGGGGGAGATAGCTTAGAATTGAAGTTTCGGAGTCGCCGGAATTGTGGCCGGAATTACCCACGATACGGCCAACTGCTGCTGCACCGGTCACCGTCGGTGACCGTGTTCTTCATCCCATCGCTGCCGAAGAAGAAGATACAGCAACACTTTCAACTGTTGCTGTTCCGTTGCCTTAGCTTTCACATTTCTTCCCCCTTTTCTTTGCCTTAGCCTTTTGCAACGGCTGAACCTTGTTCTGTAACACTTATAAACGCGTCTGTTCAGCTCTTGCACTATTATTCAACCTTGTAATCAATATTTTGAGCAATGAAAAGATCTTTTGAGCAAGTTTTCTTCACCATGAGCTAAGTATATTTACTGGGATGATGGAGGAGGTTTTTCTCTCAATTTTATGTGGTAAGTCTATTTTTAATTAATTAATTATAATTCTTTACTTATTAAAATTGCATAGTTTCGTAATAGAAAAACGGTTTTCTTTCAGTAGTGGTGTTTTTGTTTGATGGGTCATGCTGGGTTGACAACCTCTGATGTCCCATGCTTATGATTTACCTCTACTTGTTTGCATAAAACCTATGTTGGCAATATTTGAGCTTAATTTATTTAAAAGAATTACCCGATTAATCACATAAATTGTTAGAAATAACTGATTCCTGATTCCTGGTTTTCCCCATATTTTCTAAAAATCATCTCTAGTTTATTTTCCTGATTTTTATTAGTTTATATTTAGTCTATTATTTTCTAAGATCATTACCTTCACAAGTTCGAGAAACGATCACCTTATTTACCACTTTCAAAATTACATCACTCAACCAAATCACCTATTGAATCTAGCAACAAAAAGCATGATGGCTCCACTTAGATTGTTTCTAGACCAGCTTCTATTCTTTCGAAAGGCAGCTAGTTACAGTTCTAGCAAACCTCTTAGAACGATCCGAATTAGATTAAGTCGAAGAGAAACAGGATAAGCTCTAAGGAGCTTTGATAACCCTGTCTCTTTGGCAACTTTTCCCTGGGTTACAAGGAGGCTCTAATCAACTTAAAATAATCTTCCTGAACTTTGAGTTAGGATAACAAAGTAACCAATACAATCCTTTTGAATGAGTTTCCTTTAAACTCGTTACCCTATCAGTCTCTTTCTAGTCAAAATTTTAAGGTTTAGGTTCGCGTTTGGTAACGTGTTCCTAAAGCGGGCAAGAAGGAAACGGTGATGAAATCCGAGTCCTTATCTTATATGGCTAGTTCTTGCCCTTTACTAGAAAACTAAATCCGTATTCAGGTCCTCAACATATATGCATACGAAGGAATACAGTAAACCCACTTGCACGGGATTCGTGGGTTGATCGAATCTTACCTCCCGTAACAAACGGGGGATGAACCGTTGAAGTCGACTCAGGCCAATGACTCCTGTGTCAGTGTACGAACCCAAGGGGCCGAGACAATATCGTAATTGTCGTCCTTCCCTGTGCAGTTTATATTTAATACTACACTTCCGTAGGATTTAAAATAATAATAATAATGTACGTAATGTCCAAAACTAAAAGAAAATTACAAAAATAATAAAAAAATTCCTAATACAGTTTTCTAAATTAAATTAACAAATAAAAATCCTAAAAAATAAAAATTAATTATTTGTCTTCTTCTACGTTCTTTCAGCTTTAACTTTACTCCAAGTCTTTTAATTACCAAAATCTTTGGCCTGTAGCAGAAGATCAAATACCAAAAAGCGTAAAAGCGAACAAAATAATAAAAATCTAAAAATAAAATTTAATTGAAAAACAACTCCCCGGCAGCGGCGCCAAAAACTTGATGCGTCGGAAAACCGACTTTGTTTTACCGCAAGCGCACAGTGTCGAAAGATGTAGACAATAGCAAATACGGTTCTTTCCCACCAGGAGTTTGGATTAAAATATTTTTTTTAGGTTTTTTTTATAAAGAATTAATTTAACTAATGAATTAAAAGTATTTAATAAGGTTTTAAAAACAGTACGAGGAAAATGTTAAGGTTCCGGGAATCCGTTGTAGGTCAGGGTTTAATTGTGTTCGTCACATAGGGTCTCAATTTCTAAAAGAATTATTTGTTCTCAACCTAAAGTCGAATTTCGAAGTACTAAATATACGGGGCATAAAGAGTCAAAGAATATTCATAAAACGATTTAATACGAGGTTTCAACGAGTCCTTCTACTAATCAAACAATGAACTATACGTGGCATAGAACATGAAAAATCATCGAGACGGTAAAACGTTGAGAGAGAGACAAGTTAATAATATTTAGTTCATACAGTTAAAAAAAAATAGTTTCGAAACACAAATTAAAATCATCTCTACAAGTTCATCCTTTCGCCCTAACAAGAGAATTAGCCCAACATGGCTTTCTTAAAAGCCATAAAAATTAATTAAGAAAAATAAACTAACCCTTTTCAGTGTTCCTCCGACTTCGTCAATTCTGTCCGAAAATCTCTGTACGTGAAGCTTGTCTCTGTCTGTAAGTATCTTGGTATATTGTCTGGGCACGTCCGAGTATATGTCTAAGGTTCTGTATATCTCTGTGTCCATGAGAGAGTACTCTCGGCTTCTATTTGTAGAGGTTAAGTCCACCACCTCTTTTAGAGTTTAACAAGAATAGGAATCCCAATATTCCACCGACCCAAAAACAATTTCCGTAATAAATACGGATTTCTTTTATAGGAAAGTTATGCACCAACTTTCCGTGTTTGGTGAGAACTCAGCAGCATGTGAACAGACTTCCCCTTTTCGTTCCTTTTCTTTAGCAATACTCTAACTTCTCGTAAAAGAAACATGTCTCACAGCATCACAGGGTCCACCACTAGAGCCATCACTGCTCACAGCGTCTCAGGCTCCACAGGTTCAACACCAACTGATTATCATCGTCTCTGGCAGCACAGGTTCAACACCAACTCTCCCAGCCACCATCACTGCCATGGATAACTTTCACCCGTTGTGGAAAAAGCATCCAGGACCTCAACTCATTCATCTCGCTGCACCTTCAAAATCAATATCAACCATTAACAGTCACCATGATCATCATGATGATCAACCGAAGCATTCTTTCACGTCTTTTATCATCATTGCCAGCCTCTCTCGAGCTCTGTAAATTACTGCCAACTTCATCTCCGACTCTTCTTTGCTACAACTGCCACTTCGATTCTTCCTTGCCCATTAACACAGCTTCACCATCTTTCAATGACAGAAGCCATCAGGTTCATCACAGTTGACAATGATCATCATTTGAGCTCTGTTCTTCTATAACTCTCCATTGTTTTGATTATCATCCATACTTCCCAACCACCTGTACAACCCAATGAATCCACTCACTCCCAAAAATCAGCATAACAAAACTAACCAGAGATTGATTTCTCGGTTCGTGAAGTGAGGGTGAAGAAGGTGCCACTTAGCAAGTTGACCGGTGCTGGTAGCATAATTCAAATATGGACAGCCCTGAACGGAATGGCTGGTGCATTAACAGTAACCAATCAACTTTCAGTCTCACGAAACTGACAGTTGAAGTAATAATAGCTACCCCTTAGCGTACGACTGGGTGTAAATATCCGGTCCCCTTGAAATGACCATTTTGCCTTTTTTCTTGTTTCGCTCATAACTTTCTTATACGAAGTCAGAATGACCTCGTTCTTTCGCCGTTGGATTCGTAATCAAATTCTATACAAGATGGAGGGTAGAAATCCTGGAATATACTGAGTCCCTCTGGGTCTTTGGCAATTCTTCTCTTGTAAAGCTCCATTTCACTTGTTTCAGAGACGTAACCTAATAAAACGCACAAACTAGAAAAGTAATAATAAAACACGGTAATTCACACAAAATCTAGCAAATAAGAATAAGGAAATGATACTTAAAATGTATAAATTATGCACTTATCAGCACACTTGTTTCTATCCCTAGAAGAAACGTTACCAATAAAAAAAATTAGGTTTACAAAAATTAAAAGGCGCAGAATTGTGTATATAGAAATAGATATGAGATATGCATGCAAGCAGGTGCCGTTATGAGTACCAAAAAGTAAAATAATAACCTTACGTAGGTCAAGGAAGACTCACGCGGAAACACAAAGTAAAGCGTTCATATTGAAGTAAACAACTTGATTGTCGCCCACTAGGAGGTATGTACTCCCATGAGTAATGCTTCCATGATTGGGATCGACAAATCATTACCTGAACCCCTCTGGTCAAGGGAAAAAGTTATATTGAGTACAGGTCGTTTATTCTTTGTAAGAATAAGGTAAGGCCATTTGATAGTAGTCGAGTCCATCCAGACTCACACATTTTAAACATAAGATAACATGAACACAAAATTTGAGCGAAAAATTAAAATTTCATTCCATCTGTTTGGGGTACCAAATAAAAATAAAAAGCTAAAATAAGACAAAGTTCTTACAACCATACTAAAGAGAGAATAAAAGAGAAAATAAACTCTTGTAAACCATGCACGAAATAAAAGAAAACATGATGTAACCCTAAGAGAATACCAACTGTTCAAAAAGCAAATTATAACTTAGAAAAGTTATGTACAGTAAAGTTCTCTATCAAAATTTCATTCACTTGAGAAGCAAAAGTAGCAACAAATCCATACTAGTCTTCAGCGGTAACAACAAGAAGCTTGAGGTTGGGAATTCGACTCTCAACGTCGTAAAAAACAACATTAATTTTCTCCACCATAGAAGATTGATAAATACTTCAACTCCACCTCAAGTGTAGATAAGGTCGGAGTCATGGACTTGCGCAGCTCCTCAAGTTCCTTGCTCAGCAATTGGTTCTGAGACTCAAATTCCATAGTGCGAGAATCATGAGGCTCCGCCAAATGAAGTTTATGCGCAAAGAGATCACTTAGCTTCTTAGCCTCTGCCTTGAGTCCAGCGGCCTCACCTTCCATATTGTTAATTCTCCCATTCAAGCCCTGGATGCAATCTTCAAGCTCTGTGCAAACAAGCATCAAGGGTTAAGCAATAAAAAGGTAATAATAAGAAGGAATAGTAAGCAAAAATAGCTACCTCCCGCATAAGAAAGAGATTTCTCTAAGGCATGAGACAATTCCTCTCTCTCAGCATCAATGCGACTGTAATCCTCAGACAAAGGACCAAACTCGAGCTCAAGTTCACTTTAATCTAAGCGAAGGGAAGTGTTTTTGGAAGATAAGCAACGGAAGTTCTCTTCAAGAACCTCTATTTTATAGCTAAGGGTAGTATAAGCATATTTCTTAGAGTCAATCTCACCTATAATATCATCCAAGCCCTAACGGGTATGGAAAAACTCATTCCTAAAATTGATGATATCCAATTTGTAGCTGCACATTCTCTTCGGTAACCTTGCTAAGCGCAACCTTTGACTTATTCAAATCCAAACTAAGCGTAGACTGGGAAGGAGCACAAGCTAAACGCTTCTTATTGTCAATGATGACGCTCTTTTGGTTGGCAATAGTATCATTTTTCCAGTTAACAATGGATGTGTGATCTTGGAATAAGTGCATCCACTTGTTACGAAAATCATTCCTCTCATCCGCAAGTTCACAAACTTGCAAAGCTAACAGATCCGCCTTCTCTATAGCTTGGCTTAGCTCAAGGGGAAAGGTCTCGCTATCTTTTCTAGATTGCCAGAGATCTCACTTAAGGAGAAAATTATCTCTATGAAGGTTTAACATCTCCTCATAATCAATGGTTCCTAGGATTAACCAGGGATACAAAATAAAAAGAGAATTTTTTGAGATACTATGAGAAAAGGGGTAAAAGCCTCAACGGACCTTAAACTTTAGAGAGTTCAGATGCGTAAGCAGAATTAACTTCCTTACACGTAGCAACCGTAGCTAAGCGTGCCTTTTCTGCTTGGTCACGCTCGCGTAAAGCAGCATCGCGAGCCGCCTCAACGTTAACCAAAGTGTTTTTACTCTCGTTCAGTTGACGCAAAACATCTCCAATATCACCCGCCAC
The DNA here is from genome assembly GCA_023531435.1 of Papaver californicum. Taxonomy (NCBI): domain Eukaryota; kingdom Viridiplantae; phylum Streptophyta; class Magnoliopsida; order Ranunculales; family Papaveraceae; genus Papaver; species Papaver californicum. The sequence continues at coordinate 3,217,875 of JAJJMC010015431.1, read as the reverse complement.
ACCTTGATCTTCAAGTGTTTTCTTCATCCCATCCAACTGGATATTCACTAAGTCACGATCAATCTGGGCTTGTTCAAGAAGAGTATCATACTTGGCAGCTTTCACATGATACACTTTGAAAAGACGATAGCAGTACTCTTGCTGTTATGCCTTTTGAAAAGGTGAATAAAGTCAATCAGTAAAGTTAAGAAGAAATGAAAAACGGGGCAAAGTAAAAAGAAAATGCACATACCATGAAATGTGTAAACTGGGGCAAGAAATTAGCATGACCATCAATAAATGAATCCACGACTTTCACTTCTGCATCAGGAACTTGTGCATAGAAATTAGAACCGGCATAACGGGCTTGGTTAAAGTACAACTCTTGGGTCCTTGCGAAATTCGCACGCTGCCGATAGTAAGCAGTATCAGCAACAAAATTTTTCCCTTGTAATGGAGAACTAGGAAAAAGTAAGTTGGCCTCATTCAGAATCCACTCCAAAATAGAGTCATCAGAACCATGAACATCAAAATCTAGATGGCTAGCAGGAGCTTTTCCCTTATCAACAATCGTAGATACACCAGCTTGATTTTTGGCCGCGACAGGAACAATCTCAGCATGAGTGCTGGTATTTGCGCAAGGTTGCGCAGACGCAGAAACACTCACTGCATCAGTCATGATAGCGGAAGCTTGAAGAGGAGTGGACGAGCTCACTTGAAAAGATCAGGCAAGCACATTAGTGTCCGTCACTGCCTCAGCGAAAGAAGCCATCATAACTGAATCCAAACGCATCTCAGCCTTGGATACGACGGTATTCATCCAAACTTCATCTCATGTGCTTTTTATAAGAGAAAAGTTGTTCTAGTTCACTTGTAGCTTAGGAGGAAAAAGAGGAGGCTGTTGAGTTCCTTTCGAAGCGTGGAACTTGGTTCCTTAACAACAACATACACTTTATCAAAAGAAAATGATCCAAAACTTAACTTAAGCTTGAGCCCAGAAAATATTACCGGACTCAACTGATACACCACCATGATCACCTGAAACATCCTTAACCCCTTGGGTTAACTGCAAAGTAGCATATGAGGAAACAACCAAATCCTCATTCGAAGGAAATGATTCTGCAACTTGTGAAGGGTTAAGAAACCCCTCACTAATTCCTGTTACTCCAGTAGCAACGCTAGCATTTACTCCAATAGTAATTGTGGCTTGATTAGCAACAACATTCTCGACGACAACAACGTTCTTCTTAATGTTACTTTCTTCAAGAACAATCTCTTGGTCAAACAGACCACCACCACTAGCATTACCATCATCTGAAACATCATTAGATTCCTTACTATCAACAAGAACATCTTTACCTTTCTGATTTCTTTCAGTAATCTCAGGGACTAGACCCTCCGAGGTGAAATCGGTGCCATCCACCTCTTTCTCAACTCTAGGAACATAGAAGTTGGTAGGTTAGGAAGGCACCTTGCGTCTTTTTAGATTCTGCACCAACAAAAGCTTGAATCAGTAAGTGTTTGGGGTAACTATAAACCATGCTAAATCATAAGAAAAGGGAAAGAATAAACACTTATTTCATCAAACGTAGCCCTAGAACCTCGTGTACGCCTAGAAGACTGCGGCATAACAACACAGCTATCTGAAGACTCTGCAGGATATTCATTCTATACTGAGATAAGCAGGAACAGTGAATAACGCATGCAACAATGAGTAATGCACGCAAAAGCCGTAACTCAACAAGAAATGAAAAAAAAATGAAAAGAGGGATGTTCTTACATCCAATCATCCAATAATGTTAAAGCGTCATGACACATAACCATCATACTCTGTAGGAATAGAGGTACGGGGCACATTGGTAGCAGACCAGCCTCTAAACCAAAGACCTTTAATCTTCAAAACAGTTCGATACCAGCGAAAGTCATGATCAATGCGTATCCTGTCTTCATCATGAACATGTACATAGTGTCTGGTGGCACGATCATAAACTTCTTGAATCTTAATCTTGTCAATATCAGTCAAGAGACGAACCCCACCTTTATTCTTCTCCACTACGCCCAAAGACATACGACGAGTATTGCAGCTCCAAAGTATGGTATTAGTCTTCTATACGAAATCATCAGATGTAGCATTAAAATTCTCGGGAGTATACTCCTTGGGATCAAACTGAGGAACAAAATGACAGGCATTGATTCTACCAATGTTGCGGCGCCAACATTCATTTAAGATGTTCTACCAATTACCCGTGTACTGGGGAATATGGCGCACTTGGGTCTTTTTATCCTTTGTACACTTGGTACGATTTGCGATAACATCAAGAAAAAAAAGATTCCTTCACTATAAAATGGAAGATTTAACCCAGCTTCTAGATGACCGACAGTAATAATAAGATTCATGTCATCAAAAGGAAATTAACGAATCATTTCCACCATCAAAGAGTCACCTTGATACAACTCCACTTCAAACCCCTCCAAATAAAAAGAAGACTTGATATTTGCAAGGTCCCAGTCACAGTAGTTGTAAGAAAGGCCCATCTGAACTCTGTCCGCGGGGAGTAAAGGAGGAAGAGGTAACTGTGGAAAAGGAGGAGGCATGACCTCATTCAAAATCACAACATCTGGTTCCACAGGACTGCGATGCGTAAAAGGCGTAGCAAGCACCAATCTTAGGAGAAGGAGATTGATCTGGATGTGGCCTACGTATATGTCTATCAACTGCGTAATGGCTAGACTTGCTCTTAGACCCAGATGCGCGTATGACATCATCTCTACGATGAGAACGTCGTGGAGACCTCATTATAACTGCACATGCACGGAGAAAATAGTTAATAAAAGAAATAAAAATCTATTGACACACTAATTGTGCTACATGCAGATAGTCAAAGGTCAATCAGACCACTTTTGACAGTCAAAGTACACAAGCAGAGAAAGTAATTTCTCACTCCAGAATAAAAATCAGAAAGAATGAGGATGAGAAGTTCAAGAGAACTTCATCTCATGATTATGGTAAACTCAGAGTCATGAGGGATTGTCAATCCTAAAAACATGAACATAAAGATTCACTTAAATTTTTTCACTTTTGTAGTATTTGAGTTACAACCCATAATGGGGCAAACAATTACACAACTCAAACTCATGTTTCAATGTAGAAAACCAAAAACCCTAAAACAAAAATTATACCAAAAAAATAAAATAATTAAGACTAGACAGAAAAAAACAAAAGGTTTTCACCCACAAACGAAAGTTGGTAAATTTGAAGGGAAGAGCTTAACCTTTTGATACAAATGCATAAGCAGCGGTTGTTCGAGGAGAGTGATGGTTATCTGCTTAGGTTTTGCATTCTATTTTTTTAGAGAATTTCTTAGGGTTTTAAAGTGGTTTACAGTGTGGGGTTTTGTTTCGTTTAGCTAAGAAGCAATAGTACTTTTCTGAGAGTTTGCAAGCTGGGTTGGTATTTGGAGTATTTACTACTGCTGCGTTGGCGTACTGACAACAACAAGATATCATCGGTCTGATAAATTTCGGATTTAGTTATAATCATTCATCTGTCATCTGAAAATTTATCTATTTTGGCGGCTTTGTCTTTGCTGGGTAAGTTGTTCTCTCTAATTCAACATACAATAATTTGGAAGATTTTTTTTTCTTTTTCACTTAAGGTTTGGTTATTGTTGTGTAGTGTGTTTGCAGTTGGATCAGCAACTTACGAATTAGCTAATAAGTTAGCTAGATAGGAGTGTAATGATTCGGGGTTATCGTATGCCATGAAAAATACTCAATTTCGTTTTTTTTTATTATGTAAGTGTAAGAATGAGTAAGACAGTCCTTTATAAGTGTGTGAGACATTTATGTCTATGTGTGAATACAAATATTCTGATTGACACATGGATCCATTTGGAGGCCAAGATCTATGTCAAGGATATGTTACATACAAGAAGTATAGAATCAAGGATATGCATTGGATTATCTCCTGATTTTCTTTATCGCATCTCGAAGAGGAGACGTGTAAGATCCGTAAATTATCTTATGACGTCACATATGCGTAGCATCTTTAAGAGATATCAGGCGCATGGCTGGATTCCACTCAACATTCAATGCTGAGTCATGGACGCAGAGACAGGTGGAGACTTCTCAGCGGACCATGATCCTTAGTGGGATCTCAATGGGCATAAGAAAGGGACACATCAATCAGCTGCGCAACTAAAGATAGCTGGCAAAGAGAAAATCTATAAATACTGGACTTGATCTCAAGAGAAGGGGTCGAAAATTTGCTAGAGCCAAGAGAGAGAAAAAAAGCCCCAATACTCTGTCAAATCACTTCATCGTAATTATAGTCTTTCTTTTCTCCCTTGTACTCATATCTAAGATACTTAATAAACTATTAAACTCGTTACCCCGTGGACGTATGCATAGCCGAACCACGTAAAACCTCTTGTATTAAGTGTTAACTTAGTTGTTTAATTTATTTACATTAAATTTATTTAGATAGCGGTGGTATGATTGCTCATTGATATTATCTGAGTAACTCATTCACCTTAACACATTTCAGTACTTTACTCATAGCTACAGCTATTGCATAACTTACACTGAATAGTTTTTACATTTGTTCTCTACGTAAACTATAGGAATAATGATAGTTACATTATGAGTGAGTGTGATTAGAGTGTAACAACAGGTTTTCTTATTTCTTTATCTGTAACAGCTGTATTAACAGAAAGTGTGTCTGATTATGTTATGTCTGAGTTGTGTACTTTACTTTATAAACCCTCTCAATTTATGTAATTGTTTTATCAAAATTATCTCAATAAAATTCTCATTTATCAATCAAAGGTTCTTTTATGGTATCAGATTTCAAAAGAAGATTCTAACTCTTTCATCAATTTTGATCCTATAAACACTTAAAATTTCCGCTGCAACTACAATTTATTATCATCTCTACTATCAAATTGCTAATAAAAGTTGAAAATTCTATAATTTCAATTAGATTGTATCTGATTCTTCAATATTCTTGAGGTTCTTGATTTCTTATTTACTACTCGAAATCAATCTCATTATTCTTTTATTCACAAATCCAAATGATCTTTTGCATAAAAGGTTAGGTCATACTTCTGATTTCACCTTATGGAAAATATCTTATGCTTCTCCTATTCAGATGCTTTCAAGTACTACTTCTTGCTTGTGTGAAGCTTTTCAAATGGGAAAGAACCACAAATTACCTTTTACCTGGTCAAAGAGAACTATTACTACACCTCTCAATCTGGTGCATTGTGATATATGGGGGTCAGCACCAGTTTCTAGTTCTCTTGGCTTCAAATACTATATTGGATCCATTGATTACTATTCGAGGTATCATTGGATATATCCATCGAAGATCAGAGATGGGATCTTATCATGTTTTTAACATTTCTACTTCTGAGAATGTGCTATCTACTTCTATAAAAACTATCAGTGTGATAATGCTCTTGAACTTGTTAAAGGACAGTTCAAAAAATTTCTAGATGAGTCTGGAATACTCTATAAAGTTTCATGTTCTAATCTATATCAACAAAATGGCTTGTCTGAGCGCAAACACAGGCATATTACAGAAATAGGAAACACATTGTCTTTTCAAGCAATCTTCCAAAATCATTTTGGCATGATTCATATCTGACAACAACCTATATCATAAATAGGCTACCATCAAAGTTTTTACATTTCAAATCTCCTTATGAAATATTGTTCAATACCCTGCCATATTATTCTTTAATTTCTAAAGGTATTTGGTTGTTGTTGTTTTCCTAATATAGAACCATATACAAAGCTGATAAACTTAGTCATAAGTCAGCTAAGTGTGTTTTTCTATATCTGTAGAAGTCTGAACTTTGCAATATACTTCTAGTACTTCCAACATGCCTGAAATCTAGAATCGAGATAGTGCTGATACTTCTGGTGATACTTCTGGTATTATTTCTACTTCTGAAGAAGTTCAAGCTGATAAAATTATTGACATTACTGATCAACAAAATATAATGACAATATCAAAAGCTGGAATTTTAAAGTCTAAGCAATTGCCTGCAGATTTTATCTCTCACAACACTATTATGTATCCTTTTCATTCTACTTTACTGCTATGACATCTTTTGTAGAACATAAAACATATAAAACAACATCAATGAATCCAAGGTTTATTCAAGCCATGCACAATGAGTACAACGCTCTTATGGAAAATGGAACATGAACTCTAGTGAAACCTGATTCTAGTTATAATATTTTGGGAAGTAAATGGGTCTATAAGATAAAGTTGCATGATGATGGGTCTGTAGAAAGATATAAGGAAAGGTTAGTAGCAAAGGGTTATGATCATAAAGATGGAATTGACTATTTTGAGACCTTTAGTCCAGTTGTAAAGGCTACTACAATAAGAGTTGTTTTAACAATTGTTATTTCTATAAAGTGGACTATTAGACATTAGATGTTAGCAATGCATTTCTACATGGCTTTTTTACAGAAGATGTCTACATGCATCAACCTAAGGGTTTCATATATCCAAATAAGCCTGAATATGTTTGTAAGCTAAATAAAAGTGATTATGGACTCAAACAGGAAACTAGAGTTTGGTTTAAAAGGTTTTGTGGAACACTATTTGATTTTGGATTCTTCAGATCATCTTGTGATCATTCAATGTTTATATATCAACATGGGAACTCTATGGAAGTTCTTTTGCTTTATGTTGATGATATTATACTAATGTGCTCATCAAATCAGTTATCTACTGCGATAGTTCAATTTCTACAGAAAGTGTATCCAATGAAGGATCTTTGTCTATTATATTTCTTCTTAGGCATTGAAGCAGTTTTTCTAGATGATTGAAAGAAATTACATTTATCACAAAAGAAGCATATTATAGACATGCTTCAGAAGTTTGATAAACCCCAGTTACCAAGGACCAAGATTGTCAGTTACAACTGGTATTGTTCTGTCATATACAAAAATCTACAGAAGTATGGTTGGAGGATTACAATATCTTACAATGACAAGGAAAGACATATGTTATGCAGTGAACTATGTTTCTCAGTTCATGCATTTACCAACTTCTGAACATCTATTACTTGTCAAGAGGATTTCCATATCTTTGAAAGGCACACTAAGGTCTGGGATTCTTCTTCATGCAGGTGATACTTCATTAATATCTTCATAATCTGATTCTGATTGGGATGAGTGCCCAGATACCAGAAGATCCACATCAGGCTTGTGTGTTTACTTAGGCTCATCAATTGTTTCTTGGTCTTCAAAGAAACAACCTACAATCTCAAAGTCATCTGCTGAAGCTGAATACAAGGCATTAGTTGTAACTGCTGCAGAAACTGCACGGGTTTCATTTCTGCTACATGAACTTGGGGTGCCTTTCAATGAACCATGTCTATTGTTTTGTGATAACACATCTGCAAATAGTTTAGCTTGTAATCCAGTCTTTCATGCAAGAACAAAAAATGTAAAGATATATTAACATTTCATTAGAGTACTGGTGAGTTCTGGTTTTCTCAAGATTCAATATGTGCCATCTGCATATCATGTAGCTGACTTGTTTATTAAAGGTCTCTCATTTACTGTTTTTCTCTCTTTAGTTGTTAAGCTTCTAAGTTTCAAACATTATCATCTTGAGGGGGACTGTAAGAATGAGTAAGTCAATCATTTGTAAGTGTGTCCTTGTGTCTATGGGTGAGTATGATTAGAGTGTAACAATAGGTTTTCTTATTTCTTTATCCGTAACAGCTATATTAACAGAAAGTGTATCTGATTCTTTTATGTTTGAGTTGTGTACTTTACCTTTATAAACTCTCTCATTTTCTATAATTGCTTTATCAAAATTATCTCAATAAAATTCTCGATTTTCATTTAAAGATTCTTTCAGTAAGCCTCTATTATCATGTTTTGTGTTTGATAAGCGTCATTGAGTGTCATTTATCAAAAAATCGCGTAGAGCACATACATTTGGATCCAAAATTGCTTATTCCTTAGGAATCTAAGGTTCGTCTAGTAATTAAGGTTAGGTGGAATAATAAGTGTCTTTGAATCTCTCATTTTTTTAGGTAGTTATTGATGTTTCCTTTGTTTGTCATTTACTCTTTCACTTGTAGACCTACCATATTTAAGGAGAATCATTTGCATATGTAGTTTAGGATGACCAGTACGATAAAACAGGACAATATGATATGGCTTATTAATTCAAATTTAGATATGCGGTTTTCCATTTTCGTCTGTTAACAAGTGTTACTAGCTTATGATTTTCATATGGCGATACACCTTGTTTGGGCAGAAATCCTCCAACCCAAAACAACCTAATTTAATCAT